>CM030359.1:56086477-56496477 GCA_017893485.1 Hemerocallis citrina | reverse complement strand
AACCTACAACACCTACTCCTCACAATCTACAATGTCAGCAAAGTCAACACAAGGAAAGAAAATTCAAACAAAAAACATTTCTAAACCCTACATGCTCATACTCAAACCTACATGGGGAATCAACTCATCCTGCTCCTATAAACTCAACCCAACATTTCAAACACACAAAATCCTATCACTCCCTTCAACTACTTAGGGTTTGCTTGGGAATGGAGTCAAGTTATGATAACCGGAATTTTGTAAAGTTATCTCAAGTAACCTTAGTTATCTTCACTTTTCGCTGTTTGGGGGCTTTTTCCAAGAAATACAATATCACCAACCCCGAATTCCAATTTCTCATCCTCTTTGCATAACTCGTTTCCTGACTTCCACTCCTGAAAACAAAAATTTCACATCCCAATTGATCTAATCTTTACAACTACCATTATATGCAAACATTTCAATCAGACAAACATCATAACTAGCCCAGACAACTGAGTTTTTTAATAATTCATAAACGATTTCACAAAATATATTCAAAATTATAACGCAAAACCCTCGTGAATACAAAATCATCAATCCCAAATTCCAACTTTCTCCGCAATCATCTCCTGACTTACACTCATAACACACACTTTCTCACCCAGACAAATCAAATCATCACGGTTGTCAATTGCACAATTCAACCATAATTCACATCCAAATTAATCTAAATTAATCTACACATCCAAATTCATCTAATCTTTACAACTACCACCATAATTCAACGGAAAAGGAGCTGAAACTAAGGACATTACCGAATTAGCGTGTTAGTTGTAGTAGAGCTCGAGGCCCATGCCGTCGTGGATCTCGTAGTCCTTGAGGGTGATGTGGTCCTTGTAGATGTTGTACCACTTCTGGATTCGGATCTTGTCGGCCCGCGTACCGGTTTGCGCCGCCACCAGCTTCTTCAGGTCCCCGATCGTGTCGTCCTCGTTGCACTTCACCCGCACCTTTTTCCCCAACCGATCGTTCAAAACCACCTCGATCATCTTCGCTTCCAAATCCGAAATTCGATTGATTGATTGATTGATTGATTGATTGGTTTCTAGGGTTTGGAGAAAGGAAGAAAACGATGAGGAAGAAACCCTAGTTTTATATAGCTTTGCGTTTTTATCGATTCTTCTACGACTCTTTCCTACCACTAATAACAGAGGAATAAAAAATCGTGTGCGTGTTTTGTGTGAATGGGATTCGACCGTGTTTATTTGGGCTGGAGTTGGGCTGGAGTTTTTGTCCTTCTGATGATTAGAGTTTTGGGTTTGTAGAAAAAAGTAAGGATCTGTTTGGTTCAGACGAGGAGATTTTATAATTAAATTATTTTTATACCATTTATATTTTAGGAGAGTCTATGCATTATTGTTTCTAATTTCAATTTGGTAATTTAAACAAAATAATGAAGACCAATAAACAATTAGTCCAAATTCTACAAATTTTTAGTAATGAAGACCAATAAACAAAATAATGAAGACCCATACTACAAAATTTTAGTCCAAATTCTCAAGCCTTTGGAACTCGACCAATTATTACCTAAAAAATAATCCAGAAAGTTGATGAATAAAGGGAAAAAAATGTGAAGCCCTTCATAGTAAAAACGAATAAAGGGTTGCCACAACATAAAATTAAAGTTAAATACTGATTAGATGTTTTAAAAAAATATCACATTCATATTGGAAAGAAAAGATGACAAAAATAACTCTGAGAGTGCCTCTGATCAACATCATTTAGATATGTGAACATTGAGCAAGAAATAAAAATGGTGCTTTAATTTAAAAAATGTTAGATATCTAAACCATGTTACAGGGACTAATAAATGTCACAAGCTTGACTTACTTGCAATCTAACTATCTTAGAAAGAGAGTTTCTTTTATTTTAAAAAGAGAGATCTTAGGGATTTAGATCTAAAAAGGGCAATTTAGTCCAATCATTTAAAAAAATTAGACCTACTTTCTCTCCCTTCTAAATCCCCCCAATATTAGAGGGAAGCCAAAATTTGCTCAGGAGAGATTTTGCACCCCTCCATTTCCCTCCCCTCCCCTCCCCTCCCCTCATAAAAAATGAACCAAACAAGAAATGTTTCAAAAAATCCTTCCCCTCCCCTCCCCTCCCCTCCCCTCCATTCTCCTCCAACCAAACAGGCCCTAAAGGGGTACGGTCTGTTTGGTTAAGCTTTTTTTTTTTTCCAAAACCCAAAAACGTGTTTGGTTAGGGTGTTTTGTGAAAAGAGTTTTCACAATACTCCAACTTCAGTCATTCTCTCTCTACACGAGCGCAACCTTGCATTTTTAGAAAACTGTTTTTAAAAACTCCAATTTGTTTGGTTATGGTGTTTTTAGAAAACTGTTTTCAGAATACTGTTTTCAACACAACAGACCAAACGCAATAAATTTAAATTTCACTAACTATAACCATGTTTTACCAATTTGAATATTTACCAATATCTTTTTTGATGGTTTAGTGTACTTTAAATTTATTGTCGTTCACTACTTCAGCGCTAACAACGTCAATTTTTTATAGTAATTTAACTGTTTTACCCTTGCGTTGATCAGTCTAAGTACTCTTTCTCTCTCCTTTACAGCTTAACTTTATTGTTGTTTTAAATAATTAAAATATATTTGCTCAAAACAATTCTTCATATTCTTTCTATCTTATTTTTCATTTTTTTAAAATAGGAAAATGAGGTAATAAGCATATTTAATTATAGAAAATAACATAATTAAATAGAACTAGCAGCCATGGGTATATTAGAAAGACATTGATGGAGTACACCGATCTGTATACAAATATGGATGGAGTATACCTATTCACACACAAAGAAAAAGATGTAGCTATAGTCATCTGCAGATTGGTAAAACCTAAGTATGGGTTAGTGAAATTTACCCAAAAGTAAATAACTCAATCATGCATGTATTGCAATTATTTTTTTAAAGTAAGTGCAACAAAAGAATTACTAACTCAATCATGCATGTATTGCAATTATTTTTTTAAGTACGTGCAACAAAAGAACTACCAAAAATGGAGAAAGAGGGTGTGCTGGGAGGTGATCAGGGGGATGAGGCTGATTTACGGTTTGGGAGTTTATCTCGGCAACCAGATGGAATGGCAAACCTTCAATGCTTCTTCTGAAGAGGGATTCAAGAGAAGAAGTAAGGAGGTGTGATGGAAGAATGAAGATAGCCATGTTACTGAAAAATTGAGAAGAAGGATGTTCCCACGTGGTCGGCGGTGACGATTAGGCGAACGAAAATGAGTGATAGAAGGCATGTTTCTGGTGGGGAAATTGAAAGGTTAGAGGAGGTGTTATCTGGTTTCCTATGTTTCTCTGATACTATGCTAGCAAGGGCAAGGGAAGAATAAAAAAAGGGCTTTGTTTGTGGAACTATTGGGGAGATCGGTTGACTCTAATCATCTTGCTACAGTACTTCGTTGGCGTCAGAATCATATGGGTGATTGTGAGGGGCTATGTTAGCACTAAAGCCATGGCGAAAGAATTTCAAGCCAGATTAGATACTATCAATAAGGCCACGAAATGGATGAGACTACCAAGGTTGTCAAATGAACATTTGGGAAGAAACTTTTTGCTTGATATTACACGTAGAGCTAGTAAGCCAATTGAATTGGATATTGATACCGAGGCTATGATGAAGGGGGCATTTGCCAAAGTTTGCGATGATGTAGATTTGTCGAAGCTGTTATCTCTAGTAATCAAAATTGGGTCATCAGAAGATTTCTTCTTCCAAGATTTTGTTTATTAAGGTATTGGGTTATATTGTTAAGTTGTGGCAAGTAGGTCACGGGGTTAAATGTTGTGATATTCCCAAATTCTAGGGCAAATGCAAAATTGCATTGGTCATAGATGATTGGAAGAAACTACAAGAGGTCATCCTTATTACATCGGTTGAGGTCAGGGCAGTTAAAGAAGGTATGAGTGAGGGGAGGAAGGCTATCGAGGTCGAGGTTACTCGAGAACTATATGGTCCACGAATGGCAGTGAGGAATCATAAGGTGGCAGTACAACATTTTTCTGATGAATCGTACGGAGGTAGAAACGGATGGAATATGTAGCGCCCCGAATTTCCAATATAATATCTCAGAAATATGTGGCACAATTCCCAACATCACCCTCAATTGTAATAGTAAACATAGCCAAAACATAGATAAAGTTTTTCAACTTTTATTACATTAATTATTTACAAAGCACAGCGGAAAAAAATACCATGAATTACAAATTCTTTCTTTTACAACACATTCTTTTACAATTTACATAAGCCATAACATCAATCTAGCACACAGCATCCAAATCCCAATGCTATAGGTACCTACCTGTAAAACATGAGGTTAGAGATAATCCTAACCCTCAAAACTACAGGGGTCAGCGGTGTGAGTGACATAAAATAAATACAACATAAATAAAATATAAGGTATAGAGTCATAAACAACATTTATTAACAGTAGTAACGAATGGAAAAAGAAATAACAATAAATAAACCATGAAAACATTAAGTGAAACTAGACTAAGTGTCAAGTGTAAAAAATAGGAAACAACATGTATAAAGCCAAGTCAATAAAACACCAATGCTATATGCTGACCCTCTAATGCATACTTGTCAGATTCTATGCATCCCACTCTATATAGGTCCGGTGAAAGCTCTTATTGTTCTCCACTTGATAGGGTTTAATCCTCCGTTATACAACTAATCCTACTACGATGACTACTACGAGATTTAGACATTCTGCAAGTATCGGTTCTTGCCACTGAAATACTGGAGGCCAATCTCACCCGCGGATCATTCTGTGGCCCTTACGTCCATCGTCTCAGAAAATTGGGGATTACCTAACTCCGCAGGTCATCCTGGAACCCTTATTGCACAAACATCCCATGAGCGTCGCTCTCGTTCTCGGAATACTGAAGATCAATCCCACTCCGCAGATCACTCTGTGGTCCTTACATCCATCTTCCCGGAATACTGGAAAATATCTCACTCCTTGGATCATCTTGGAGTCCATAACCCACGTTTGCTCTCATTTCATCATCTTACCATCTCACCATCTAGTGTCTGCCCTTATCTTGTTAAGTTAATTAGTTATCTAATAGATTGCAAATCTCTTAGAGTTGGTGTACCCTATCGGGCTTAACTCAACTGAACAACAACCAAAATCTCAACCGCCGGTAGTTAGGGTCCCACTCAATCTCTAGAGACTCATAACTCAACCATCAATACCAAAACTTTCAATAAAACTCACAAATCCATCATCAAAACGATTATATGAAGAAAACTTCAAAATACAAATCTATATAATGTACTCATAAAATTTCAGAATTCAAATAAAATATTAAATCTATTAAATAACAGAAAAACCATATTTGGAAGTCGTAGAATATCACAAAACATCAATTCCTTCGAAAACTACGAATATCTCTCTTTATAAAGTCATAGGAATGTAATTTAAATTCCATTATAAACAAAATATAACTTTCTGTAAAATACTGAAATCTGTAGTAAAACATCATCTAAAACAGTAGATCAGTAATCCATAATATCGAGGAAATAACTGTTTAAAGAAACGAAAAAAAAACTCACTAAAACGACTCAGAACAGCAGGTGCGGTCGACTGCCCAAATAGTTCAAAAACAGGGCAGTCGACTGCCCCTATTAGAAAATTCTCAAAAAATAGCATAGCGGTCGATCGGTTAAACAACCAGCTAGAAATTTGTGCATGTTATCAACTGATACGTCGATAAATCTTTGTAAAATCAAAATTAAACTTCCTGAGATGCTAAAGTATAACTTGTACAACATATATGAGTTTATAAAACAATCAAAAACACATCAAGATCTCAAAGAAGTGATTTTTCACAAAAATCTTCAAAAACAGTGATTGTGAATGTTAATATGTATATGTGTGTATTTGTGCATTATCTAAGCATTCAAATCTCATCAATTAAAGGTAGTATAATGTTCAAAACTATCTCAGTACCAAACAACTCAAATCCAACTCGAAAACGTCACAAATTCACAAAAAGTCAATTTCAGCCATAAACCTCAAAATTTTTAGTTCATCTACTCATCACAAATTTAGGTTTCATGAAAAGATTCAATTTTTAGTTCATCTACTCATTAAAATTTCATATTATCATCATACAATCCATAATCTTGTTTTCTAATACACAATCATCACATACAACATACTTAGAACAATAAGAAAACAAACATATGTCACTCACCTTATTGAAGAATCAACCGAGGATAATAAAGAAATAAGAAAATCCCTCCTTTTGCGAGAAAACCAAGATCCTCGCTTTGAAACTCCAAGAAAAATAATAATAAAGAAATCCCTTTGTGTAGTGCAGCAAAGAGATGGCTGCACCTTACCTTTAATGAGACGGAAGTAGAGTATTTAGGGTTTGTGAATAGATTTGCAAAATATCTCTGTTAAATATATCTTTACATATATAAATCTATATATTTGGAAATTAGATAAAACCAATCCATTTTGTATTTAAAAACAAAACCTACCCCCCAGATCTGGCCGACATTATTATAAAAAAACCCAGAAAAACGAAATTGTACTTTTTGCCCTCTAAGTGGCAATTTTGCAAAAAGACCCTTCTTTACCAAAACATGCAAAATAAACCAAATTTATTAAAACAAAAAGTAAACTCTTTACCTCTGAGTTGACTAGGAATCATGCCCAGCCCAAAAATCTGAAAATCTGAGGTTTTCACTCCAAGTGGTAATTTTGCATAAAAGTCCATCTTTTTGTAATATTTGCAAATAGGTCAAATAATTATCAGAAACATCCAAAAAATTCACAAATAATATCTAATAATAATTAATGGGTTTCTCCAAAATAATTTCTGACTTTGAACTTCCCAAGAAAATATTTGCACATGTAAAAAGGTAAATTTCAGAAAAATGCTTATTAAATCACCAAAATCATTTTAATTCACTTATTAATCTTGAAAGCATTATTTAAAAATTTGGGGTATTACATCACTCCCTCCTTAGAATAGTTTTGTCCTTAGAACTACTACTAATAGGCTCCAAACAAAATAGGCATAAGGAATTGAAATCTCATAAATAGAAACATAGTTTAGGAAATACCATTAGACAAGAGAATGTAAACTAAAAAAAGAAATACAACTTAACTGAAAGAGTACAATCATAGAAAAGAATACAATCATATAAAAAGCTCAGGAAAATTCTTCTGCATGTGATCCTCCGGCTCCCAAGTAGCCACCTCGAACGGCTGATTCCTCCACAACACCTTGACCATAGGTATCACCTTGCTCCTCAAAACCTTCTCTCTACGATCAACAATCTCTACAGGCTGCTCCTTGTAACTCACGTTCACCTGTAGACCCTCAGGCACTTCTACCAACTGATGACTCTGATCCGGCACATACTTCCTTAACAATGACACATGGAACACATCATGCACCTGTGCCAACTCCTCCGGAAGCTCCAACCTATATGCTGTTTTACCAATCTGTCCCAAAATTCTGTATGGCCCAATATACCTTTGCGCCAACTTGCCTCCCTTACCAAACCTGATCACTCCTTTGGTAGGAGATACCTTGAAGAAAACTGCATCCCCAACCTCAAACTGCAAGTCCCTTCTTCGAGTGTCTTCATATGTAACATCCCGTAATTTCTAAAGAGATATAAGATATAGTATATAGTATATAATATACAAATAAAGTAGTAGATGGAAATTTGGTAAAATAAGTGAATAGTAGAAAGAGGGAGGCCCACGGGATGTGTAACAGCAGATTGTTTGCTGTGCTTGTGAGGGTGATGTCATCGTGACGTTACCAGGGTGGGGGCCCACCCGAGATGAGAAGTGAAGACAAGTAAACTGTCTTCCCTTGGTGATGTGTCACCATGAGGGGCCCACTCAATTGAGTTTGTGAAGGCAGAGGTCTGCTGTTTATGAGAGGGTGACGTGGTAGGGGCCCATGGTTACTGTGCTCACGGTAGTAAGGAAGAGAGAGAGAGGTTTAATAATAGTCCCATACCGGGATTGAACAAGAATAAAAAATATTAAAATAATATAGCCTATGATCAAGAGTCACCAATCCGGTTAACCACCTTTTGAGAGGCAGCCTGTGGTGGGTTGTACTGTACTAAAAATAATTTGTCTTCTAAATTGTATAAATTATCTGAGCTTGGGGCCGGGGTTTTACAAATGGTATCAGAGCCGACTTTCGACACTGAGTGTGGGAGAGCCATGAGTTATGGACTCCAGAATGATCGGCAGGAGTGAGACAATCCCCAGTATTCTGGGACGATGGAAGGAAGGGCCACAGAATGATCCATGGGGTGGGATTGGTCTCCATTATTCCAAAGATGAGAGCAATGCTCACGGACTGCTCCACATCGATTAGAAAGTAGATCCTGCGCTAGATTGTGCATTCCCCGTGCTCAGCGAGGACGCTGATTTATGTAGGGGGGTATGTAACATCCCGTAATTTCTAAAGAGATATAACATATAGTATATAGTATATAATATATAAATAAAGTGGTAGATGGCAATTTGGTAAAATAAGTGAATAGTAGAAAGAAGGGGGCCCACAGGATGTGTAACAGCAGATTGTTGCTGTGCTTGTGAGGGTGACGTCATCATGATGTCACCAGGGTGGGGGCCCACCTGAGATGAGAAGTGAAGACAAGTAAACTGTCTTCCCTTGGTGACGTGTCATCATGAGGGCCCCACTCAATTGAGTTTGTGAAGGCAGAGGTCTACTGCTTGTGAGAGGGTGACGTGGCAGGGGCCCACGGTCACTGTGCTCACGGTAGTAAGGAAGAGAGAGAGGTTTAATAATAGGCCCATATCGGGATTGAACAAGAATGAAAATATTAAAATAATATAGCCTATGATCAAGAGTCATCAATATGGTTAACCACATTTTGAAAGGCAGCCTGTGGTGGGCAGTTGTACTATATTATAAATAATTTGTCTTCTAAATTGTATAAATTGTCTGAGCTTGGGGCCGGGGTGTTACAACATACTCTTCTGTCGACTCTGAGCCTCGACTCTCCGAAGTTTGCTGCACAATCTTGGGCCCTAAACATCTGCCTCTCGCCAACCTCATGCCAACAAACAGGCATCCTGCACTTCCTCCTATACAGAGCTTCATACGTAGCTATCCCGATACTTGCATGGTAACTGTTGTTATAAGCAAACTCAACCATTGCCAAGTACCTTTCCCAGCTACCACAGAAATCCATAACACAAGACCTTAGCATATCTTCCAATACCCGATTCACCCTTTCAGTCTGACCATCAGTCCACGAATAAAAAGCGGTACCGAAATCTATTCTGGTACCCAAAGCTACTTGCAGACTCTTCCAAAACCTGGAAGTGAACCACGCATCCCTGTCAGACACAATCGACACAGGAACTCCATGAAGCGTTACAATCTCATCAATGTATAGCTCTGCCAATTTCTCCAACGACCAAGTAATTTTCATAGACAGAAAGTGAGCTAACTTGGTCAAACGGTCAACAATAACCCAAATCGAGTCATTGCCCTTCGCACTCCTTAGCAAACCTGTAATGAAATCCATGCTGATATTCTCCCACTTTCATTCTGGAATGGGCAAAGGCTGCAACAAACCTCCAGGTCTCTGATTTTCTGCTTTAATCTGCTGACAAGTCAGACATATTACCACAAAATCTGTCACATCCCTCTTCATACCGGACCACCAAAAGTGTTGTTTGATGTCCTTGTACATCTTTGTGCCTCTAGGATGTACTGACAACAAAGTACTGTGTGCCTTTTGCAAAATACTCTCCCTCAAATCCGCATTCTCCAGAACACACAACCTCTCACCCTATCCATAGAACTCCATCTTAGATAGGGAACTCTGGCAACTTGCCATTGGAAACCTGCTGCAACATCTTCTGAATCTCTACATCTGATTTTTGACTTTCCACAATATGCTCTCTCAAAGAAGGCTGCAGCCTCAACTGAGCCAAAGACGCTCCCAAACCCTGTAGTACTACCTCGATATCTGCCTGGTCAATCTCTGCTGCCAACTCATTCTGAGTAGTGATCAAACTCGACAAACTGCTCTTCCGACTAAGCCCATCGGCTACCACATTCGCCTTGCCCGGATGATACTTGATCTCAGGACGAATGTCTTCCAATACTTCCAACCACCTTCTTTGCTGAAGATTTAGATCATTCTGCTGATAAATGTACTTCAGGCTCTTGTGGTCGGTATACATATTGACCCTCTCACCATATACATAATGCCTCAACTCCTTCAAGGTAAAGATAATAGCAGCTAACGCCAAATCATGCATCGGATAATTCTTCTCATGCGGACGCAACTGCCTTGAACCATAGGCAATAACCTTGCCTTCCTGCATCAAGACACACCCCAAATCTTTGAGAGATGCATCACTGAAGATATCATAATCCTTCCCCGCTTGTGACAAAGCTAAGATAGGCGTAGTCGTCAACCTCTCCTTTAGCTCAAGGAAACTCGCTTCACACTTATCAGTCCATGTGAATACTACATTCTTCCGAGTTAACCCTGTCAAAGGAACTGCAATCTGTGCATAGCTCTGAATGAATCTCCTGCAGTACCCAACCAAACCCAAGAAACTCTGGCTTCCTTCACTGCCGTTGGCCTGGGCCAATCCTTCACTGTTTCAATCTTCTGAGGATCAGTGGCCACTCCCTCCTTAGAAAGGATATGACCAAGAAAAGCTACCTCGAACTTCCAAAACTCACACTTTGACAGCTTGGCATACAAGTTCTGCTCCTGTAACTTCTGTAGCACCTCTGCCAAGTGCATAGAATGCTCTTCCTCTGACTTCTACACCAAAATATCATCAATGAAAACCACCACGAAGGAATCAATAAATGGCTGCAATATCCGATTCATCATATCCATGAATACTGCCGGCGCATTCGTCACTTCGAATGACATTACCAAAAACTCATAGAGTCCATGACGAGTCCTGAAGCTGTTTTACTCACATCTTCCACCTTGACTTGAACTTGATGATATCCTGATCTCAAATCAATCTTCGAAAACACAACTGCGCCCCGAAGTCTATCGAACAGATCATCAATCCGTGAAAGCGGATAATTGTTCTGAATAGTCACCCTATTCAACTTCCGATAGTCAATGCACATCCTTATTGAACCATCCTTCTTCTTCACCAACAACACTGGCGCACCCCACGGTGAAGAACTCGACCTGATAAAACCCTTACTCAGCAATTTCTCAATCTGCTTCCTAACTTCATCCTGCTCTACATGTGCCATCCTGTACGGAGCCTTAGAAATCGGAGCACTCCCAAGATGAACATTAATACAAAACTCCACATCTCGCTACGACGGCAATCCCGGTAAATCTTCTAAGAACACTGTAGGAAAATTCCTTACAACTGGAATGCCTCTGACTTCATCCGGAATCATCAACTTAGACACCACTGCAGCCACTTTCGGATCCTTCATCTTCTCCTGAAAAGTCACTGTGGGACCACCTGGTGCCTTCACTAATACCTCTTTCTTCTTGCATTCAATTGTGGCATCATATATTGCCATCCAATCAATGCCCACAATCACATCCACACCCAGAACTTGCAGCTCAATGAGATTAATGCCAAATAATCTCCCACCAATCTCGATATCACAGCATTCGTAATATCGATCAGCAATCAATTCTACTCCTGACGGTGTTGCCACCGACAAGACTCTGCCTGGGAACAACTTAGATTCCACACCTAAGACTTTTGCAAAATTGGGTGACACAAATGTATGCGAAGAACCAGTGTCAAATAAAACTTTTGCTTTTATTCCATTAACCAAAACAATTCTTGTTACATGAAGAATGATCCTCAAATATCCAATTTATTCTGAAATAAAGTTTTACCTAATACTTTGAATAAATAAAATGTCACCCCCCGCTACCCAAAATACGGACACGAGTACGTAATGTAGGCCCAGCGAATGATGTAAATACCATCCATAAGCTGTATCAGACTAACTCAGCAATATGAACAACAAAGTACAACTACGCAAGAAAATATAACCACATGAATCAAAGATAAATTCCATTAATAAATAAAATAATCTAACCATGTAAATATCCAACATCTAGGATCAAAACAAATCCAGGTCATAAAGTCCAAAACAAAGTACAAGTTATAACAATATTCGAGAAATAAATCTAGCAACAAATAAATTTAAGCAGTGCAATTTGGTTCCATCTTTAGAAACATTGCTCACCTGATTACTTCGATGATCGATCATTCAGTACCTGTAAAATCTTGATCTAAAAAAGAGAGAAAAGAGTGTCCTTAGAGCAAGTCCTGGACAGCAAGTAGAAAAAACAAAGGATAAAGGATAGCATGAATATAAAAAAAAGGGACATGATCAAAGTTAAAGAACAAAGCAAAGACAGGAAATAATATCAAAGGTCAACAATTAAGCACGCATGTAATGAGTGATGTCAAGTCAAGATCAAGCATGAGATGCATGTTATTAAGTATTTTATTAATCTATCTAGTGCACGTACTACTGCGTCCCATTCCACAGGTTCGGCGCAAGCACAGTGATCGTTTTAGACCGATGGTGAATTCACGGATCGTGTACTCGACATTGATAAGAATAATTTACATGCAAGAACCAACAATTAATCACTGCAATCAATACTCCTCCTTCCATGTCAAGTGTTCATGCGAGCGAGAAGGTCTTTACCGAGTACATTTTTCGATCGTTCACTACCAAGTCTATCCATAATATCCCAGCTTGTTATTAATTTATTTCATCCTATGTGAGCATGCAAGAGGGTGTCAATATTGTATAATACTAAGTGTGACTAATTCTATGCACTACAGACAAAGCATGAAGAAAACACATCAAATAAGCACAGTTCACACAATCAGGACAGCATGACCTTGCTGTACTAAAATATGGATTACAGCCACTAAAAAATAGAAAATCTGAATCCGTTAGAAGGTCTAGAAAGTAGACTTCCATACGGTTCCAGCGAATATAATTAAGGCATATAAAAGATACAAGAACTAGGGTGAAAACTCTATTCTATTCAGGTTTTATGTTCAGGCAGCATGCAGTAAGTTGTGTTCAACTAATTATTTCTGGTCAGAGAACTCATTAATAAAATCTATAAAAATTCTGGGTGATTCCTACATGTGTCTAGGTTCAACTAGATTTATTTAAGATTTTTCTTTTACTTTTAGCATGGTCAATTAAATTAAGAAACAGTAGGATACGCATGCATTTGTGAATCTGGAATTTCTAATATGGCTGTACTAAAATGATGATATCTAGTAGGTTACACATCAGAATTCAAACCTGTAAAAAGGAAAAGTGAACTAGACATCCGGCGCTATAATTTATGTTCAGCAAATTATTTCAAATTGTGACAGCAGCATGGTTGAAAATCTGATTCAAAATGAAACATCTAGCAGTCCAGAAATTGTTTTAACATAAAAAGGGCAATAAATAAATCATACGATCACATGTCGCATACAAATTGGTAATCAAAGTGATCCTAGGTGTCAACATGCAAATTTCTAAGTTTAAGATACAATTATCATAGGCATGGTATCAATTCATCGATCAACTTCAATCTAGCACATTCAATTTAACATGTCCAACTTATCAAGTAGTCCTATGCATGAATCTAGTTATGTAAATGTGCATATGCAGGAAACAATAGGGACTAAATTTTAGATCAAAGAGACGGCACGATGTTAAGAGTGTGTCGGGTTAGCTCGTGTAAACCCTCGATAAACTTAACGGAATTTTCAAATAGCAGTATGATAACAAAAATGACTGGATTTACTTGCAGAGATCAAATAAACTTGAACAAAAGAATAAATTAGTTCAAGAAGGGACTTGCATGTTAATTTGCAAATTCAAATAATAAGAATAACAAGATTAGAATCCTGGCGAAAATCCCAAAAGAGAACATGCGAAACTCGTGCGAAGAATCAACCAGCAAGCAAACAACAACAACAACTCGGGAAAAACTCCACACCGGATCGGCCCAAAACAGCAAACAGCGATCGGATCCGCTGTGTGCCGAACACTGAACAGCGAAATCGACCAATCGGCTCCTGTCTTCAACCTTCGACAGAGAGAGAGAGAACAACGACCACGACGCGAGGTGACGACTACGGAGTGGTGCGACGACTGACGACTACAATGGAGGCAACACTACGGTCGGGAAGCGACGCAACGGCGAGACTCCGACGTGGCAAACTCCGTTTTCGGTCGAAAATAGAGGAAGACGACGATGTGGCCTCGGGGCTTGGACGGCGAAGCTAGGGACCTGCGATGGATGCGAGGGTGAGCGGTGAGGGACGGCGAAGGCACTCCTCGAGATAGGAAGGGGTTGCAAAAGTCCTGCGGTCCTCTGATGCTCTACCTTCACCTGCTGACAGATTAGGCACTGGGCGACGAATCTAGCCACATCCCGCTTCATACCATGCCACCAGAAATGCTGCTTCAAGTCCCTGTACCTCTTGGTACCACCAGGAAGAATAGAATACGGGGACCGATAAGCTTCCTCGAGTAGCTTCCGCCTGACTTCTCCTCTAGGTACACACAATCTAGAGCCAAACTGAAGCGACCCTTCAGCATGGATGACCAAATCAGATCTCAAACCAGCTTCAACCTCACTCCGAAACTCCTGCAATTGCTGATCACTCCCTTGGACTGCCTTGATCTGCTCTACCAAGGAAGACTGCAACTGCAACAACATGATCTGCCAATCTGATCCGGGAAGCAACACATCCAACTCCAGCCCGGGTGATACTGTAAATTGATGTCAAAGTCTGCCATCAATTTCAGCCATCTCCTCTGCCTCATGTTTAACTCCTTCTGCGTGAACACATACTTGAGGCTCTTGTGATCTGTGAAAATTTCAACTCTATCCCCAAGCAAATAGTGCCTCCACAACTTTAAGGCAAAAATCACAGCTGCAAGCTCCAGATCATGCATAGGATAGTTCTTCTCATGAGGTCTCAACTGTCTCGATACATAAGCGACACCCCAACAGCTAACTCAACAGGGATGACATCATCATCCCTCATCAAACCAACAACCAAGTGCTGTTTTTCCAAACCAGAACGTGGGACCCCTCACCTTTACAACCTTCTCTCTCCATATTATATATATATATATATATATATATATATATATATATATATATATATATATATATATATTATTATTATTATTATTATTATTATTATTATACTATTCACAAATTACGGGGTATTACATACACCCCATCTTTAGAAATCAGCGTCCTCGCTGAGTACGGGGCATGCCATCTAGCGCAGGATCCTTCTTTCTAGCCGATGTGGAGCGGGAGTACCCTGATTCAGCTAATTCTGGGCCCCACTGACCACATCTCCCTCTCAGGCCATAGCTCCCTCTCAGGCATACATCGCACCCACTCGGTGTCGAAAGTCGGCATTGATACCAATCTTGTAGCGCCCCGAATTTTTAATATGATATCTCAGAAATACGTGGCACAATTCCCAGCATCAACCTCAATTATAATAGTAAACATAGCCAAAAATACAGATAAAAATTTTCAACTTTTATTACATTAGTTCTTTACAAACACAGCAGAAACAAACACCATGAATTATAGTTTTTTTTACAACATATTCATTTACAATTTACATAAGCCATAACATCAATTTAGCACAAGCATCCAATTCCCAAGCTATAAGCACCCTACCTGTGAAACATGAGGCTAGAGATAACCCTAACCCCCAAAACTACAGGGGTCAGCCATAACGGTGTGAGTGACATAAAATAAATGCAACATAAATAAAACATAAGTTATAGAATCATAAACAACAAGTATTAACAGTAGTAATGAATGGAAAAAGAAATGACAATAAATAAACCATGAAAACATCAAGTGAAACTAGACTAAGTGTCAAGTGAAGAAAAACAGGAAACAACATGCATAAAGCCAAGTCAATAAAATACCAATGCTATATACTGACTCTCTAATGCATACTTGTCAGATTCTATGCATCCCCCACTCTACATAGGTCCGGTGCAAGCCCTTATCGTTCTCCACTTGATAGGGTTTAATCTCCCGTTATGCAACTAATCCTACTACGATGACTACTACGAGATTTAGATATTCTGCAAGTATCGGTTCTCGCCTTTGGAATACTAGAGGCCAATCCCACCCGCGGATCATTCTGTGGCCCTTACGTCCATCGCCCTGGAAAACTGGGGATTGCCTCACTCCGCAGGTCATCCTGAAACCGTCATTGCGCAAACATTCCATGAGCGTCACTCTCGTCCTCGGAATACTGGAGATCAATCCCACTCCGCAGATCACTCTGTGGCCCTTACGTCCATCGTCCCGGAATACTGGAGAATATCTCACTCCTTGGATCATCCTGAAGTCCATAACCTACGTTTGCTCTTATTTCATCATCTCACCATCGAGTGCCTATCCTTATCTTGTTAAGTTAATTAGTTATTTAATAGATTGCGAATCTCTTAGAGTTGGTGTATCCTACTGAGCTTAACTCAATTGAACAACAACCAAAATCTCAACCGCCGGTAGTTAAGGCTCCACTCAATCTCTAGAGACTTATAACTCAACTATCAATACCAAAACTTTCAATAAAACTCACAAATCCATCATCAAAACGATTATATGAAGAAAATTTCAAAACCCAAATCTCTATAATGTACTAATAAAATTCCAGAATTCAAATAAAACATTAAATCTATTAAATAACAGAAAAACCATATTTGGAAGTCGTAGAATATCACAAAACATCAATTCCTTCGAAAACTACGAATATCTCTTTTTATAAAGTCATAGGAATGTAATTTAAATTCCATTATAAACAAAATATAACTTTCTGTAAAATACTGAAATTTGTAGTAAAATATCATCTAAAATAGTAGATCAATAATCTATAATATCGAGGAAATAACCGTTTAAAGAAACGAAGAAAAACTCAACAAAACAATTCAAAACAGTAGGTGCGGTCGACTGCCCAAATAGTTCAAAAATAGGGCAGTCGACTTCCCCTATTTGAAAATTCTTAAAAAATAGCATAACGGTCGACCGTAGCTGTTAAATAGCCAGCTGAAAATTTGTGCATGTTTTCAACTGATACGTCGATAAATCTTTGTAAAATCAAAATTAAACTTCCTGAGATGCTAAAGTATAACTTGTACAACATATATGAGTTTATAAAATAATCAAAAATACATCAAGATCTCAAAGAAGTGATTTTCACAAAAATCTTCAAAAACAGTAAATGTGAATGTGAATATGTATATGTATATGTGTGTATTTGTGCATTAGCTAAGCATCCAGATCTTTTCAATTAGAGGTAGTGTAATGTTCAAAACTATCCCAATACCAAACAACTCAAATCCAACTTGAAAACATCACAAATTCACAAAAAGTCAATTTCGGCCATAAACCTCCATACCTGAAAACCAAAACCCCTCTTTCACTTCAAAACTTGATCTTTTGATCCAATCATAACTTGTTATACACAAACCCTACTAATCCCAATAGTTTACTCATGAATATGTGCAATTAGAACAACCATTCAACAAGTTTTAGGCATCAATATTATCAATAGTGTGTCTATATATATATATATCCAACAGTAAAAGATCCCATCTTTGTTCAAATTGTGCATTATACAACATACATACTCATTATAACCAATCAAATCAGTAAGCTCATGAAAGAAAGCAACCTACTCATGATTAAAATGCAATTATAACAATCATTCATCAAGTTCTTCACTCATCAAAATCTCCAAACAAACCACATACATACATACACAGTGAAAGATTCTTCTTTAATCAAATTTTGTGCATTATCAGTCCTATAACCAATTAAATCAGCAAGCCTTTAACACAAAACAACATACCCATGATTTCTATCAGGTTCTTGACAATCTTAAATCATCTATATAGAGTTTTAATCATCAAAGCTTAGGTTTCATGAAAAGATTCATTTTTTAGTTCATCTACTCATCAAAATTTTATATTATCATCATACAATCCTTAATTATGCTTTCTAATACACAATCATCACATACAACATACTTAGAATAATAAGAAAACAAACATATGTCACTCACCTTATTGAAGAATCAACCAAAGATAATAAAGAAATAAGAAAATTCCTCATTTCGCAATAAAACCAAGATCCTTGCTTTGCACTCCAAGAAAAATAATAATAAAGAAATCCCTTTGTGTAGTGCAGCAAAGAGATGGCTGCAGCTCACCTTTAATAGACTAGAAATAGAGTATCTAGGGTTTGTGAATAGATTTGCAAAATATCTCTTTTAAATATATCTTTACATATATAAATCCTTATATTTTGAAATTTGATAAAACCAATTCCATTTGTATTTAAAAACAAAACCTACCCTCCAGATCTGGCCGGCACTATTATAAAAAACCCAGAAAAACAAAATTGTACTTTTTGCCCTCTAAGTGGCAATTTTGCAAAAAGACCCTTCATTACCAAAACTTGTAAAATAAACCAAATTTATTAAAACAAAAGTAAAATCTTTACCTCTGAGTTGACTAGGCATCTTGCCCAGCCCAAAAATCCGAAAATTTGGGGTTTTCACTCTAGTGGTAATTTTGAACAAAAATCCATCTTTTTGTAATATTTGCAAATAGGTCAAATAATTATCAGAAAAATCCAGAAAATTCACAAATAAGATATAATAATAATTAATGAGTTTTCCCAAAATAATTTTTTACTTTGAACTTCTCAAGAAAATATTTGCACATATTTTGCACGTGTAAAAGGGTAAATTTCAGAAAAATATTTATTAAATCACCGAAATCATTATAATTCACTTATTAATCTTAAAAGCATTATTTAAAATTCTGGGGTATTACAGAATAGAAATGATGTCAACCTTAGGCTATTACTCTCACATTTTATGGAATGGTTATAGATCAAAAGCAGTTACAATGATGCAAGAGCCTTCACATATATTGGCAAAGCCTATGTACAACTCACACATACATGCTCATGTATACACCAATACATACACCCAATATATAGCTCATTCAACACTCCCCGTCAAACTGAAGGTGGAAGAATCAACATGAGTGTGGTGACGGATGAGCAAAAATGGATGAGCTAAGATTATCGACCATTAGAAACTTTGTAAAGAAGTCGGCGATCTCCGATCCAAGTGTACAGTTGTATGGAAGAAGGAAATAAGCTGGTTGGAGAAGGGGGTTATGATGCACTCTCAGGAATCCGATTTGAAGAGAAAATTAATACAAATACCTCTCATGAATCAAATATGAAAAAGTCTTGATGCATACTCCTTATGAAGATGGTCTCGATGCATAACCCTCACGAAGCAAACTTGAAGAGAATCTTGATGCATACTTGGTCTTGATGCATACCCCCTCATGAATCAAATATGGAGATAGTTTTGATGCATATCTATTATGTAGATGGTCATGATGCACTCATAAATCAAATGTGAAGATAGAATTGAAGCATACCCATTATGAAAATGGTCTCAATGTACACCCCTCATGAATCAAATATGAAGATTGTTTTAATGCATACCCATTATGAAAATGAATCTCCCAGTTGAAGAATTGAAGATGATGATTGCAGCTCATCAGATATTTGTCGTCAATGTATAAAGAGATGACCAAGTGGTCTCAGATATCACATCGACTAAATGGAGACGCCAAGTGGATCGCATTGGATCTCAGATCGATGGATGAGAGAAGAAGTGGCCTTTAACCTCGTTGTCAATCAAAGACGAGATGACAAATAAAGTGGAGATTGACTGAGGAATTTCTTCAAATAAGTTGAGTGCAACCAAAAGTGATAATGAAAGTTTAGTCAGGTATTTTCATCAAACACATGTTGTGCTCAATGCAACAAAACAAATAAGGAAAGTTGGGTAAGGAATTCGTCAATGTCATGATGTGCTGAGAAATTGGGTTTCATATTCGAGTTGGATTTAGAGGTGGACTCAGATCTTGTTTGAAGAAAAGGAGACCAACCAGAGAACCATTACCATGCGAGCAACATAATCAACGCTGACGACTCGAGGAGTGGGCGGTGGTAAGAACACTTGAAACCCTAGAACCCATGGCAGTAGAATTCCTTGAGGAAGAGGAAAAGTAGGACGCAGCTACTGAAACCCGTGCTTTGAGGTTGAAGGAGAGGGCAACAACTGATTTGGAGGAAGAAGTAAAAGCATGGACCCACTCCAGTGACTGATCGAAAGGTGGGAGCATGCAGTGGAAGGAGGAGAATATAGGATTAGGGTTGAGATGTTAAAACCCTATGTCACGCCCCACTTCCCAAAATACAAAATACAAGTATGTAACGAAGGCCTAATGAATGATGTAAATACCATCCATAAGCTGTACCAGTCTAACTCAACAATATGAACAACAAACACAACCACGCAAGAGAATATAATCACATGAATCAAAGAACAACCTCAATAATAAATGAAATGATTCAAAACATAATATCCAACATAATATCCAATACTGAGAAAACAAACTCCGGGACAAAAGCCCAAAACAATGTACAATATCAAAGACAAATTTCAAAGGAAATATATATAGCATAAAATAATTCAAGCTGTGAAATCTTCGGCTCCATCTTCTAAAATCATTGCTCACCAATTCCTTCTGGTAATGTTCCTTCAGTACCTGTAAACTCATGATCTAAAAAAGAGAAAATAATATTCTTATATTCTTAGAGTAAGTCATGGACAATAAGTAGTGAAAAATAGGGAATAATAGGAAACACGGTATATCAAAAATAAGGAACGAGATCAAAGTCAAGGACAAAATCAAGGATTGGTAGTAATATCAAAGGTCTATATATAATACTGCATTAATTAATAATATAAATTTAAGTTCTATATTGATGACTATATACGGGATCAAGCATGAAATGTCAAATGAGAGTTATTAATTATTTCATTAACCTATCTAGTGCACGTACTACTGTATCCTATTCCACAGGTTCGGCGCAAGAAAACAGTGAACATTTTAGACTGATGGTAAACTCAATAGATCGTGTACTCGGTAACATGATGACAAGATATCATAATAGCGTGATCACATAATGACAAGCATTTCTCCACCTTTCATGTAATAAACCATGCAAGTAAGAAGACTTTTACCGAGTACAGTTTCCGATTGTTCACTACCAAGTCAATCCATAATACTTTGGCTTGTTAATATTTTATTTCATCCTATGTGAGTATGCAATAAGGTTTCAAGGTTGTATAATGCTAGGTGTGACTAATTTTAATCGTTACAAACAAAGCAAGAATCAAATATATTAAATCAACACAAATCATACAATTTGGATAACATGACGTTATTGTACAAAAATTGATATTTCTGCTGCTACAAAAAAGCAAATCTGGATCCGTCAGAAGCTCTAGAAACTAGACTCTTTGTCGGTTCCAGCGCATATACATACGACAAATAAATATAACAGAGTCTGGGTTCAAATCATTATTCTTTTCAGATTTCATGTTCATGCAACAGGTTATAGATTGTGTTTACATATATGTTTCAGGTCAGAAAACTGATCAATTAAATCTAAAAAAATTCAGGATGATTCCTAGACATGTCTAGTTTCAGTCAAATTAATTTCATATTTTTATTTTACTATTAACATGTTCTTTTTACTAATAAATCAGGGTGATACGCATGAAATTGTGAATCTGAAAATCTGAACCTAGCAGTACTAAAAGACTGATATCTAACAGATTATAACTCAGAATTCAATTTCGTCGAAAGTTTTTGAAAATAGAATCATGGGGTTATAATTCATATTTACAAAGTTCTTTCAAATTACTATAACAACAGGTTCAAAATTCTGATACAAAAAGAAGTAAACAGCAGACCAGAAAATAATTTAACAAGAATAGGCAATAATTTCATCATACAAGCATATAATTCATGATAATTAATAAAAAAATATTTTATTTGATGATTAACATGCAGTTTCTAGATTTATGATGTAATTTACATTCATGGTAATTAATTCATCAAATCAAATTCAATCAGAAAGATTCAATACAGCATACAACTCTATAACATGGATCTAGTTATGTTTTTATGTAATTCGTGCATATGCAATGTGCAATAGGAACTAGGGTTTGAATCAAAGATAAAGGCACGAAGTTAAGGATATATCGGGTTATCTCGTGTAAATCCTCAATATACTCAATGGAAGATGAATGATATAACAATATGATGATTCAAAAATGATCTACTTGCGAGGATCAACAAAATTCGTGAACAAAAATAATCAAACTAGTTCGAAAGAGACTTGCCTTTTTGACGGTAAATTCGAATATAAGGAATAACGGGATAAGGATCACGGCAGCAACGAAGCACGCAAAAACACGTAGAAAGCAATACGTGCAAAACATCGAATACACGTGCGATACACATAAAACTCCAACACAACATGATCGACAGCACTGGCACAGCGACAATGCAGCAGCTAACTTCGACGGTGGGCGAGGACTGGCAGAAGTTAGGGCGGCGACGGTCGACGATGGTGGTCGACAGCGCTCGGGGGACAGGGCAGTCGACGAAAACAGGGGAACTCAGAGGGAAACAGGGCGCTGTGGATGATCGAGGTGGCGGAGGACGGTGGTTGCGATGGTGGCTGATGAGGAGGGATGACGAGGGTGATGATGGGTGATTGGAGCTCTAGAGGTGGTGGAACAATGGGTTCTCAGAGGTGGATGAAGATGGGAGGCAGCGGCTTCGGTTTGAGGACGAGGATGGGGGTGGACGAGGGTGGTGCTGAGCGGGGAGGGGGGGTCGTGATCGGAGGGCAGAGGAGCGACGGTCGGGAGGCTTCAGGATGGGTTGAACGAAAAAGTAGGGGATGGGAAGAGGTGAGCAGCAGAAGGTTAGGGGAGAGAGAGATTAAAGTACATAAGGTTATAATTAATTAGGGTTTAGGGGGTATTTATATGGAATAATAGATGTTGGGTTTTGGATTGCGGGTTAATGGGTTAACAGCATGGGTTTAGGATCCAAAAGAGAAAAGTAGATAGAATTAAATAGGATATGAATATAATTGATCAATATAAACCAAAAACACAAAATAGTAAAATTAGTAGTGAGCCAAAAATTCAGGGTTCAAGTCAAAAAGTGTACAAAATGATCAAAAGATGATAAATGAGCCCATAGAAAAGCAAGATTTATTATTTAAAAGATATTCGAATACAATAATTAAGAAAGAATAAAATTACAATAAAAATCCAAAAAAATATATATATATAAAATAGGGGTTACAGCCTAGAAACCTTACTCTAATACCATGTCACATTTTGTGTAATGGTTATAGATCAAAAGTATTTACAATGAGATAAGAGCCCTCACACATATAGGCAAATCCTATGTACAACTCACACATACATACCCACATATACATCCTATATACACCCAATATATAACTCATTCAACAGTCACCATGTTCTCCATTGGTATCGCTCAATAGGGAGTTTCGTTATGGACGTGTGCATTGAATGTGGACCATGTTAGTCTAAGTGTTGCTAGTGGGTCAAATGAGAAGGGAAAAGTCTTTGATTCACCAGAAGGTGGTGAAGTCAAAGTTTGATGTTTTGCCAAATGAAGAAGTGGGTATGGCAACGAATCTATACAATATATTATGCTAAGACCATTTTTGGTCCAATGATTTTTTTTAAAAAAATTAAAAAAGAAGAGCAAATATAGAAGGCAACCACCAACTCTTTCACATTACAAATTTTAAATTGGAACCCTGTCTCTTAATCAAACTTCAAAAATCGTGCAATATTATATAGATGTTATTAGATGATTTTTAAAAAAAATATCGGACAAATTTTTTTAAAAAATATTTTAGCTAATTTCTAATTTTTTGAAAATTATGTGTAATATTGCACAAGATTTATACTGGTGCTAGGTATGCCCGCGGGCACGTGCCTACAACACGACTTCGAAACTATGCATCATATAAAAAGCTCTATAAACAGTAAAATATATTATACAACTCTTGACAGTTTCAAAGAGTATAAGATACATTTACTTCCAACATTTCAGATGCATGAATTTGAAACTTCCATCATGAAGTTTATGTAGCACATGGAAGTTTATTTAGCTTTAAGTATGAATAGTAAGACAACAATTAGTTGTAAATAAAATTCCAAGTTTTCATCAGCATATGTTAAAAAATAATTATAAATGAGGTGTAAAATCAAACTTCTTAGAACTTCGTTGGTAAAAAATGATAAAATTTAACTTTTGAGGTGATATTTGTTACTTTCAGTGTAACTTTAAAGATTGAAATTTACCCAAGTGAATATCTATTTAAATCTTCCATTGCAATTGAAATCAATCAAGCAACTCAATGAAATTTTATACATGAGCTACCAAAAGATGTATAAAAAAATCTGAAAATCTGAAAATTTACATATCTGAAATATGAAAATCTAAATTGCTAGGTAGGGGGGATATATATATATATATAGAGAGAGAGAGAGAGAGAGAGAGATCTCCATTTAAATCTTCCATTAAATTTGAAATCAATCAGGAAATTACATCTAGATCTACTATAGAGGATCATGCTGGATGAAACAAAAGTTCATGTTGTTTGCTGATTGAAACAGTCAAGTTACTAGTTTACATAAAAATTGAAGTAAAATGTAAAACTACAGTGAAAAATTTAACCAACCTTTTCCTTTTCCATCATTACTTTTCTTACTGTCTACAAAATGATAGATATCTTAATCAGTGAATACAGGATTACAAAGTAGCTAAGTTTAAACTATAAGGAAATAAAATTGTAGGTTAAAATAAAACGTGTACTTGCATACAAAAGAAGACACCTGTGAGATTCAAGTAAATTACATCTAGCTACTAAGATGTCTTCATTCCCATCAGGGAAGCATCTCGGGTAATTCCTAAAAGCATCAAGACAATGTTAATTATAGTAGTAAATAGAAATATACTAGAAAATAAATATAGTCAGAACTCTTCAGTGCCCTGCATTGTTTATCAAAATATCATCTATTCCCTATTCATCAATTGCCTGTAAGCATAAAAATTAATGAGATGATTAAGAATATGTGACGACGAAACAACAACACTTCTATTATCCTCACAGCTTTGATCATCGATTCCACATCAGCTTCCTTTGAAACATATGCACAAAGGTAAGGGCTTGACCTCCGTAGACCTTAATCTGCAGCCAATGAAAAATAGATTTATTTGCTAACTGATAGACAATATTTTATACTATTCTGATGATGTCTGATTGTTTAAATGCATAAATGGCTTCTAAAAATGAAATATATTGATAATTGAACAACATTATAAAGGTTTCTGTAATAGTTTTCCTTGTGTTACGTTACTCGTAACATTCTAGATATGCATGTAGCCACATTGTCTAGCCACCGAGCTGTGATTTTGGAACAATCAACCAAAAAAAATGGGTAGCTATGCAGTTATGCATATTTTTTATGTGATTAGAAAATCCAAATATTGACTAAATCCCAACCTCTAAGTAAGAATTAACCCTACATTCAAGCCATTTCATCCTTTGCTCTCATTACATTTTTTTCTCTTTTGTCCAATTTTTGCTTTAAACTTTTTACCCCTCATTTCAGCTCACTTCAAAAAATTTATTTCAAATTGGAATATTTTGTAGGAAGAACTAAAATAAGTGATAGCATATGTTGTGTATATTATCATGTGATGCTTAAAAATTTTCCAATTGAATTTTGTTAAGGAACTTTGGAGCCACAATGAATGAGGATGTTTGATTGGGTTAATCTAAAAAGTTAAATCACGGGGGCATTCCCACAAACATGTTAAGATCACAATCAACCTTAACAACTATAGTTTCTAAGTACCAAATCAATCAAAATCAGCAAAAAAGCACAACCCATTAATCGCCGAGATAGTATACATGTTTGATTATTTCCGTATTAATTGACTTGGATGCATGAACCAATAATATTAACAAAGAACTAAGAGATACTTTTACAATTATTTATTTATTAATTTGAGAATATCACACCTTTGGCTTCTCAGGAATTGCCGGCAATGGTGACGATGGCTAGGTGATGAGGTGGTGAGGAGTTGGGGCCTAGGGTTTGTGAGAAAGAGATAGAGGACCGGGACACTTAGAGGAGCACGAGATTTATGCGAGCTAGGGTTTGTGATAGGGAGAAAGATGAGATGGGGATCGGAGTTCAGAAATCAAAGAGAAAAAGGAGTCGGTCTGGATATGGGGGGCATGACCACATGGGGGGGGGGGGATGGCGATGGGGATGGGGATGGGGTTCTTGAGTGAGCGGGAGAGAGAGGGCGAATGAGAGAATTGGGGGAAAGAATGAAAGTGAGTTGGGGTTGGTTTTCACAGGTTCTTATCTCCAACAGCTACCCTGACACGTGGATTCAGGGCGCGTTTGGGAACCCAAAAAACTAGAGTACGGAATGGAATACTGCGGATGGACCCATCTTAGCCTATTCCACAGCCTGTTTGTTTTGAAAAAGAAAACAAAGGAAACAACTAAATTTCTTTCCCTAGAGAAAAATTTCATCCAATTTCTATTCCAGCTCCACCCCCCTCGGAAAGCTACGTAAAGGAATGGAAAGAGGGTTTATATCATATTAGTTTTCTTTATGATCCACATCTACGAGTTCCATGATAGTCTTTACCCTCTGGAATTGCCTCCATACTTCAGATGAGATTGGACTCTCTTCTTACTTTTAACATTGTGCGTTTATTTTCCAAATAGATTTTCTTACATTTGCAAGTATTCTGCACAGACTTCATACGAGATCGGTCTGTTTTTTTTTTTTTTAATTTGCTGTTAATGCGACTGGTGATTGTAGCAGCTTCTCCAACTGGAGCAATGTTTGTCCTGCTATAACTGTAGAGAGTTTTTTTTGGATGTTCTTCTTGAACAATTTTGGATATCCCATATGTGAAGTGGGAGATGCATCACTTAGTTGAATGTCAACTTAGAATATAATATATTGATTTGGAATTTGAGGCTACCTATAAGGGTGATACCTTAATAGTTAACTATATCTTAAGGTGATTTATGTATTGATGCGGTTTATTTCTGGGAGACGTGTGGATGCACCAGGTGTGAGTTCGGACTCAATTTGTATTTGAAGGAGAAAGCTGCTCGTCTGACGACCCTCGGCTGACCGGGCGGAACCTGCGGCGACCTCGGAATGAGGCGGAGATCTGGGCTCGGATCAGAGGGTTCGGATCCGAGGTCTTGTGTACCTGCAGACGGTCCTGAAACACCGGGGTTTGTCCCGGTGGCGGACCCTCCGACGATCTAGTCAGTCTCTGTGAGAGAGTAGCAATAACTAGGTGAATTTAAGTGGTAAAAGATTGATTACCTCTCAATGGAGATGGGGGTCTAGTATTTATAGAGAATCCCAACCGGGTTTGGTTCTGCTTGGGGGCCGGGTCTGGATCCAAAAGCCCATGGGCCGACGTGGCAGAAGGCCCAAGGGGTTTAGGGCAGACGTGGCAATACCAGGAGCAGTATAGGGCTGACGTGGCAGAACCCTTGGTGGTACTTGGAGCTGACATGGCTGATCGTGGGTCTCCTGCGCTTCTGGGAGAATCGGAGGGCCTAGGTTGTGCCAGGTCATCCCCATGCTTCGCCCGAAAGGGGGGACGGCCCGTGGGGCTGTCACGGATCGGAGGCCGAGGACCACTGAGGCTCGTCAGATACGAGGAGGCCAGTTCTGCGGGGGTGAACTTGAGGTTCGGCGCCGACCCTGCAGTGGTTTGAAGCTGACCTAAATTGCTGTATTTACCTTTCTTGAGTGAGAGTTGTATTGGGCCCAGGTTGGGCCCCCCAGGCCATTTTTACCCTACTATACAAGCCCCCCACTCCTGCGGGGTGCGGGAGCTAGCCGGGGAGGAGTGTTCATAGTCGTGGAAATGGGATGGCGAATCGTTGAATCTTCCGGAGAAGAGTACCCTGGTGTTCGACCCAACCTCGAGATGACGAGGGATTATGTGTCGACAAGGGTGATGGCGAGCCGTTGCTTCTTCCTGAGAAGAGTACCCTGGTGCCAGACCGAAGCTCGAGATGAGGAGAGATTATGGGTCGGTAAGGGTGATGGCGAGCCGGTGGATCTTCCGAAGAAGAGTACCCAGGTGCCAGACCGGACCTCGAGCTGGCGAGGGATTATGAGTCGGTAAGGGTGATGGCGAGCCGTTGTTTCTTCCTGAAAAGAGTACCCTGGTGCCAGACCGAACCTCGAGATGAGGAAGGATTATGGGTCGGTAAGGGTGATGGCGAGCCGGTGGATCTTCCGAAGAAGAGTACCCAGGTGCCAGACCGGACCTCGAGCTGGCGAGGGATTATGGGTCGGTAAGGGTGATGGCAAGCCGTTGTTTCTTCCTGAGAAGAGTACCCTGGTGCCAGACCGAACCTCGAGATGAGGAGGGATTATGGGTCGGTAAGGGTGATGGCGAGCCGGTGGATCTTCCGAAGAAGAGTACCCAGGTGCCAGACCGGACCTCGAGCTGGCGAGGGATTATGGGTCGGTAAGGGTGATGGCGAGCCATTGTTTCTTCCTGAGAAGAGTACCCTGGTGCCAGACCGAACCTCGAGATGAGGAGGGATTATGGGTCGGTAAGGGTGATGGCGAGCCGGTGGATCTTCCGAAGAAGAGTACCCTGGTGCCAGACCGGACCTCGAGCTGGTGAGGGATTACGGGTCGGTAAGGGTGATGACGAGCCGCGGCGTTTCAGAGGGATTTAAGCGGGGTGGTCTGCTGCCTTTGCGGCGCTTAGAAGGCGCTCCGGGATCTGTGCAGGTGTTCCAATTTCCTAGGGGCATTAATGGTGCCGCCTAATAAAAGCATGGCGCATGGGCTTCCGTCGTTTGGCTTTCCCCACGCCATAGTGGCAGGACAACGGTGGAGGTTATAAATACCTAATTCCCCTCCGAGGATTCGATCACAACAAGGGTGGTCCATTGGCCGCCAGAGGTGTCTGCTTCGGCGGACGTCTCTTTCTTAAAAAAATTTATTCCCCGATCCGGATTGGTGGTGACTCTGCCGTCCGGATCCCTTTTCGGTTCATACGGCCCTTACACGGTTGTCTGGCCCGAGAGAGATCCGGACGGGGAGTGGTGCTCACCGTACTCTGGGCCTGAGGCTGAAGAGCCCCGGATATGGGGGTCGGTTTACTTTCCGATAGGGTCCCAGACGACGGTGGCTTTTCTACCACCCTTGAACAGTTTTGGGGTTTCGGCTGCCGAAGCTGTAAGCCTCCAGCTGTTCGTGGGTGAGAGGGGAGCCGACCGAGTCCTGGAGCCCGGGGCGCAGGCGATGGTGGGTATTCTCCCACCCGGGAACAATTCGGGGTTTCGGCTGCCGAGGTCGTAAGCCCCGAGTTGTTCGCGGGTGAGAGGTGAGCCAACCGAACCCTGGAGCCTTAAATCTTAAGTAAAACATTGCCCCCCCGAGCCCTCCATCCGAACCGACCCCTGTGCAGGGCTGCCAGCCTGGCGCTGGGTGACGTCAGCAGCGCACGTTTCGAGGTCGTGGCGTGATTCTCCAGGTGGCAGTTGCACGTTAATCGGTGAATAGTAACTGCAGAAATCGAGGAGTCGTTTCTATCCTCTATAAATGTTCTCCCCTCTCCTCTCATCGTCCACTTTTTTCTTGCTCCTTACTTTTCACAAAATCCTCCAACTCTTCGGTGTTCGTCCCTTCAGTTTCCTGCAGTAGGCTCGTTCTTCCGAAGTGATCTCAGGTTAGCTGGTAAGTCTGTTTAGCTTAGACACAGATGGATAGGGCTCAGTCTGGCTCGTCGGCGTCGACGTCTGGGGGGGGGGAGTGAAGCCTGTCTTCAAATCGACCTCGTGGGAGGAGACGGTAAGCGAGGAGGAGGTGGTACATGACGTGAAGCCGTTGCGATCTCGGAGGCATTTCGTGGTGGATAGCAGCGACTCTGAGGAGGAGGGCGGTAGTTCAGACGAAGTCCGGGCTCCAGGGTTGGTTTCCGGAGAGGAGGGTGGTTCCGAAGGGGATGCCGCCGAAGGGCCTCGGAATCCGACCGGTCTGGCTCGATTGTCTACACCCTCGCCGGAACGAGCCAAGAAGAAGAGGGCTCCGAAGAAGAAGAAGGGGTCGGGGATCGGCGGCTCGAGTCAGGTGCCTGTTTATGGTGATCTGACGATAGGATCGTCTGTACAACCCAAGCCCTTCCATTGCTATCCCGACGATCTCTCCGATAAGGAGCTTTTTGGGGTCCAGCCATCGTCGTCGAGCCAAAAGAGGGTGAAGGTGGACGCACACCCGACCGTTCTGGAGGCAGGCGACTTAGGGGCTCTGCGGTTGGCATACTACATTGGGTCCAGCTATGAGCTTATGCTGCCGAACTCTACTCTTCGGCCGACCGACCCCCTGCCGGATAGGTATTGCATCTTCCCTGTGGACGCCTTTATCTCCGGACTGAGGCTGCCGATCCACCCATTCGTTCGGGAGGTGCTGAATTGGGCGTCTTTGGCACCGATGCAGTTTGGGCCGAACTCCTGGAAGCAGATCGTCTGCTTCGTGCTGATGTGCGAAGAGCAGAAGGTACCCCTGCGGCTGAATGTGTTCCGAGCGATGTTGATGATCGGCTCATCGTCAGAGGGAGTATACTATGTCTCGCCTCGTGGTAAGGGGAAGGTTGTCCACGGTCACCCGGATTATATCAAGTTTTGGAAGAAGAAATATCTGGTGATCCGGAGTGAGGATCCTTGGGATATTCCCACTCGGTGGAACCATTCTAAGTCGAGCTATGAAACGCCGAGGCCGGGGGACCTTACGGCTGAGGAGTGGAGGTTTGTTGAGCGCCTTCGTCTGTCGTACAACATCAATTGGGCGAAGGTGACAGAGGCCCACCTGGCGAGTGTTGGACTGAGCCCGGCCGTACTTTCTAGTATGTGGTTGTTTCTTTTCTCTCGATCTTCTTGTACTTTCTTGCTCATTGTTCTTAATGGATTTTTTTACAGATATGGATGAAGAATCGATTAGGGCGCTGAGGCTCGCCATGAAGAAGAAGAAGGCCGAGAAGAAGGGGGACGCGGTGAAGACGACCGAATTGTCCCAGGTGGTCTCCGAGGCCCCAATTCAGCCGAGGGCCAAAAGGACTCGCTCGGAGACAGGCGGGGACGCGGTGGTTCAGGGGGGCTTGGATCAGGGCAGGGCTACTGACCTTGATAAGGGGAAGGGTCCCCTGGTGGATACCGGGATAGAGGAGAGACTTCGGCGACCGTGGGTGCCGAATTGGTCGATCCGAGAGGGTGATTGCCTGGTCCGAGGGCGCCAGGCCGTGGAGGTTGCAGATAAGCTGGCGACCCCTCGGGACCGTTCGGATATGAAGGCCCAGACCCTGGACGAGGCGTACGCGCATCTTGCGCAGGCCAATGTGCTGGTAAGTCAACCGAACCCACTTGCTTTCAGATCATGTCGCTAAGAGAGGTTTCTTAGTTTTGTCGGGCTACTGCAGGCAACCGTGCAGGGGGCCCATGTGAGAGGCCTTTATGAGGCGGCTTTGCAGCGAGAGCGAGACCGGGCTGACAAGGCCGAGCAGGAGGTGAAGGAGTTGAAGGTAGAGCTCGAAGGCTCTCATAGGAGGGAGACGGAAATGAAGGCGGCCTTCGACAAGGAGAAGGAGGAATGGGCGAAGACGATGGCGGCTCAGGAGAAGAGGTCGGCGAAGGAGAAGGATGAGTTGACGGAGTCGTGTCAGCTCCTGGTGATCAAGGCCCAGGACAACTGTTATGCAAAGGCCCTCAGTCATGTAAGGCACTTCTATCCTACTATCGACCTGTCCAACTTCGAGTTTGATATGGAGATTGAGGGGACACCGAAGACCCCTGGCGAACAAGGGCCCGATGGTGACCAGGCTGCCGACCCCCCCGTGAACCCGACCGACACTGAGGTGGGAAAACTAGCTGTATAATTTTTGTCCTTCTTTTTCCTTCTCTCGATTGTATTTGCCTTCCGCGGACTGGCCACCACATTTTTTGTATGGAGAAACTAAACTTATAAAAAGAGGGTTTTTGGCTGGCCAAGTGTTTTGGCCTTGAATACTTCCGAACCTCCTTGCTTATATGTTTTGAGTGGGCTGGTTCTCTTGTAGGTTATGGCTCCCCCTCCTGAGGCGGACCCCCGTCGTTCCGACGTGGCGTGGCTCCGGAGCAAGGTTGAGGCCCTGGAGGCCACTTTGGTTCGGTACCGAAAGGGGGCCCATGATACTGATGCGGCTTTCAATTACTACAGGAGCAAGTCCGAAGCCCTTAGTGAGGAGGTAAGCCGGCTGAGGAGGGCGATGGCGGATCGGGAGCTCGGGGGTGCCGGTCTTGGATATACTATGTCTAGTTCCTCGGTGCAGAGGCCCTCCTCTGAAAAGCTACTTCGTGATGTGATAGTGGAGAAGGAGATGGACATACACCGTTATAGGACGATGTTGGGCGTCTCGCTATCTTCCTCGGGGGGTCGGCGAGCGGAGGGGGTTCCCTCTGCGATGCTTCTGATGGAGCGTATGCGATCCGTTGACGCCCAGAGCTCCGTGGCCGGTGTGTCGACTGTGGCAGAACCGAAGGACCGTCATGACGAAGAGAGAGCTCCAAGTCGTTCGGTCGGAGTGATCCCGCCCCTCGCTGGATCCGAGGAGCCCTAAGGCGGTGATTTCCTTTAGTTTGAGATGAGTGGAGTGGTCCTGTAACGGTCTTTGTTTGTTTTCCCCGAATAAAATAAAAGAGTATGAAATAAAGAAATCTTTTCCTTCTTTGCTCTGGTCAGCGGTGTGGTGAAGGGCGGTGGAGGCGAGGTTCGGCTCCGCAGATTCGTGAGGCATCGACGTGGGGCAATAGGAAGACTCCCTGGTCCGGAGCTGGGTCGACCCTACCGAGACTCTTGGGGACGATACCGGGGCGTGAACCTGGGTGCCGATCCCATTGTTCGGTGCCAGGTCGGAGTTGCTGTAACACCCCGCAAAATTGAAATTACAATTTTGCCCCTGGGTGTTACGCACGTATATTTTGTAATGCGTTTCACTACATATTTTTGATTCATACTATTTATACATTTTTCGTATTGATTTCCGTTAACTAAAATATAATATTTCAATCCCCGAGATTTACGTGCTTTTTACGTGTTTTGATGCACGTGCTTCCACCACTACGTATAATATTTTCTATAGGTTTAAATTATTTATTTTTATGTATTTAAATCTATTTTATAAAACGAAAATTTATTTTCTCCTTGTTTTGATTAAAATGCATTTTTCGATTTTCCGCACGTATAATGCACGTGCTTTCTACGTGTAGTGATTTCATCATGAAATATATAAAATTAATAAATATATTTTTCTTATATTATTTTCGATTATATTTAATAATTTTTCATCGATAAAGTCAATTTTCGCAATTTAATATTTTACGTGCAACGCACGTGTTTTAAGCGAACATATTTGAGTGTATTTATTTTCAAAATAAATTTTGGAGTGTGTAACACCCCATAATTTTTTTTTTAAGGAATATACTATATAGTGTAATAGTATATATTGAAAATGGTATATATAGTATTGTTGGAAATATATAAGTGTACTAGTGTTTGGAAATAATGTGTATGAATGGCCCACGGTAAATTTTGGCTGATGAGTATATGGTATGTGATATTATGTGTATATGTGATGGAGATGGGCCCATGGTTTAAAATGGGCTGGGCTTGATGTGAACTACTATGATTTTAAAACTTATGACATGATTATATGGTATAATATTGGAATAATGTGTAGGTTTAAATGGGGGCCCACGATTCATGCACAGCACACTTGTGTGCTGGTCGGTTTTGGCATGGGGAGAGAGAGAGATTGAATGAGAGTTAAGATTTTGGAGAGTGGGGAGATGTAAAGTTAGGAGTTTTGAGGGTTATGAAATGTGAAGAGGTGAGAATTAAAAAGAGAATTAAAATGAGAATTTATTAGGTGGGTAATTTTGCAAATTGAACCCTCTACATATCCTATAAATAGCACCCTACCCTTTTCATTTCACACACAAAAATTAGAATTAAAACAAGAGAAAGAAAAGAGAAAGAAAAGAGTGTAAGAAGAAGAAAGAAAAAAAAAAGAGTAGAGTATTATCATCTTTGGAGTTCTTGCTTTGAAGAAGTCTTGCTAGGAGGAGAAGTTCTAAGTATGGCTTTGGAGCTAGAAGAGGTGTCCTATCCTTTCATTGTTCAAGCTTCAAAAGGTGGGTGATTTCTTACTTTCTAGTTGTAGAAATATCATGCTAAAAATTATAAATTAATCTTATGAGATATTGTTATGTAGGTAATTTTTTATGCTAAAATACATGCTATGAATAATATGGGATTTTGATGTTTGGTACCATGATTCATGTTAAAACTTCATCTTGGGAGAATGTATGTTTTGAATGAGATATGAAAAGTAGATTTAATTTACACTTTTGTATGTGATGAAAAATGAGTAGAAAAACATAAAAGTGGGTGTTCTCTACTTTCTAATTATAGATAATATCATGCTAATTAAAAAGAAGAAATGCTTTATATTATGAATCTTGTTTATATGCTTAGGAAATTTGTATATGTTGAATATACGATTCATGTGTAATAGTGTTATACTAAATTTATACTTGATACCATGATTAGTCAAATGAAGGAAGGAAGAAAGATAAATTAGAATGTTACCACAAAATATGTCTACTATTGCATGTTGTTATGTAAAAATAAAATTTTCTTTCATAAAAGAATTATCCTTGATGATTAAGAGACTTGTTCGTCTTTATTGCCAAGTTTAATTAGTTTGATGGGAGCACATAAACTAATCTTCATGAATAAAACTCTTAGAAATCAAGTTTTGAGATAAAGGCAAAATCTATATCTAGAATGAGAAGGGAGATTATTTAAAAATAGAAATATATTTTAAAAAGAGTTTGAAATGAGTTTTGCTACTGTTTTCTTTTAAAATTTATCTCAGTCTAAAAGTTTATATCAATATCATAAAGTGTTGGATCTTGGGATAAACGATTTTTTTTTGGGGTAAAAAGAGACAATCTGAGAACAGTATGAACAAAACTAAAGTAATACAATCTTTAATCAGTAGTTGCAAGTAGATCTATTGGTTAGTGAGTGAGCCATAGTGCTGTCACTGTTGCTGGTAGTAGGTGCGGGATTCGAAACTTATAATCCTCAATTTGTTTTGTTTTTGTTTAAAATACCCAGAACCCGAAAGTTGATACATGAGAGTTTCGGCCTGCCTCTATGACAAGAAAGTCACAAAGACTTCTTGGTCAGTGGGGTACCACTAAAGTGGTTGCCGGCTGTTGCCTGGTTCGAATCCCACGGTGCCCCAATACTTTTTTTTGGGTTTTAAGAAGTTTTATATAAAAAAAAAGGAAAATAATTCCCGAAACTGACCCACTGTGGAAAGTATTTACCCGACTTGTCCAACTTTTGAAAATATTTACCAAAGTTAGTCCAGAACTGGTTCCCTTTCGAAATTATTTAGGTTGAGGACAAATTACACTAAGAGGTTCTTCCTTTATAGTAGTAGAGATGCAAATGAGATTGCAAGTGATAAAATCATGTTTGTGAAAAGGATAAATTTTTGGGAGATCGATGTTGAATAAAATGGTTTCATGAGAAAGAATTATTATTAAGGAATCATAAATCGTGATGTAATAAGATATCATATGAGTTTGAAATTTGTGAATGAGTTATTATTTGCTATGAATAGCTAGATCATGATTAGTGGCAAGACTAAGAAATGAATACTTGTAGATAAGTGTTAAGACAAGATTGTGATCTTTTGTGAATGAATTGAAAGATGAAATTATTTAGGTTTAAGAGATGATTATGAAAGGGTGTGAATACCCATGCTTCTTGTACATGAAAGTTTATGAGCTAGAGTTAGTAAGACCCCGATACCGGCATTATTGAAAGAAATATTTGAGATATGATTTGGAGATATGGCCATGGGGCTATCTCGCATTTGTTGATTAAGTCCGGTGGGAGGTAAGACTAATTCTTTCAATGGAAATTATTCATGTCTTGAATTTAAGAAAATTTAGGCACATAAGTGAAGATGTAGTAAACTTAGGAAAACGTAAGTGGGGTGCTCTATATAGTTGTTGGTGGACTCCAAGACTATAGACCCAGTTGGTGGACTGAGGTTGCCCTGTGGGAGACGGATTATTATATTTTAGTCCGGGACTATGAGGACGGGTCAGCGGTGGACTCCGGGATCTTGAGTAGTCGGACGGATGGATTTTTGTGTTTACCATCTCCAACGTATATATATATATACTGGGCTAGAGGGTCACATACGGGACGGTTCGTACGATGTGGAATCTGTTATAACAGCTGGCGGTGGACTCCAAGGCTGGGATTCACATTCGTGGAATAGTCTGAACTTTGTTTTGCTACCGGGTAGTTTTCATGGCGAGGGATCGAGCCCTTTATGGTGGAGTACGTAGGCGCTTGCCCTCGGACCTATGTAGTATGGGATGCATAGAATTCGAACAAGTGTGCATTAGTGTCATCCTAGTGTAGGATGGTATGCATTAGGCATTAAGGCATGACATACACTTATATTTAGAATAATCACTTTTGACACTTTAATTGTTCATTCAATCTTTTTGTGATTTACTAAAGTATGAGATCGTTATACTATTCCCGGCATAAAGAGGATAGCCGTGTATAACATTTCGTCAGTTGTAAGTAACTGACGTGCCCACAGATTGACATGCAGGTAAAGGACCATTCATGGAGCTATAAAGTGGATATGCTGATGTTGTTTTATTTTAAAGATGTTGTAAATGTTTTATTGTAAATTTCAGTCTTCCGCTGTGTAAAATCAAGTTGTAATTGAACTCTGATGTATTGTGAATAAAAGTTTTTAAATTTTCCTTGTAAAATTGTACGAAGTGAAGTAAAGATCCTGTGAAATCTCGAATTTGTCCTTGTTTGAAATTCGGGGTGTTACAGATGGTATCAGAGCATGCTTCACAAGTAGTACAAGTTTATAAGGAACGATAAAAAGGGACGATATATTTGGGAACAAGCCAAAAGAGTCCTTCTGTCAACCGGGTGTAAACAACCCTAAGCGACACGGTATTTAAGCGTCTTCGGACCACCGCTAGCTGGGAACCGACTCTTACGGCTAACCCGGGTAAATCAGAACTTGATAGACTAAAGATTTGTTTAGGAAGAGTAGTAAGATCATTAACTATAGTCTAGAACCCTTGACACCTTATTGAGTAGTTACAATATTATTCCTGCGGACACTAGAGTGTGAGTTTCAGTCTATAGAGATTTAAATGTAAGTGATTTACATTTGTGTTGCTCTATACACTGATGTTTTCTTTTTCTTTTGGATGACTGGAGTCGTGAATGCAGTAGTTATTGACTTTCATTCATGATATTTTTTCTCGTATACATTGATATGAGAGTGTATGCGAGCACATTTTTCTCTGGGTATCAGAGTGGCGCAGTGAAAGCGTGGTTGGCTTGAACCGTCATTCATGATACCTTACACACTTCCCTCTCAAATTATTTTGTAGATTTTTATCATGCTACTTTCTCCATATTTTTTTTTCAAATAAATATTTTCTTATGTTATTAAATGATTTGAATATTTATTATTTATCTATCTTCCTTAGTCTTGATATTTTAAACTTATTTTTCAAACTTAAAATTTTGTCTTTCATGCATTTCTGTCACTTTTTACCCGTTTATATCAACTATTACTTCACATATTTTGTCAAATTTTAAATTGCCATTTATTAAATTAATATTGCACCACTATTTTCTTCATTTATTATTTTGAATTTTTCTTATGAAATTTTCTCATGTGCACTCATTTTATATGATTTTGATTTCTATGATACTATAGTATCTTACCCTATATGTTTTTAACAAGAATGAAATTTTCTTTAACGTGTACAAAATACAATCTTTACCCTAGCGAGTTCCGGGGACGGAACTACTCTAAGGGGGGGAGAGTGTAACACCCCGCAAAATTGAAATTACAATTTTGCCCCTGGGTGTTACGCACGTATATTTTGTAATGCGTTTCACTACATATTTTTGATTCATACTATTTATACATTTTTCGTATTGATTTCCGTTAACTAAAATATAATATTTCAATCCCCGAGATTTACGTGCTTTTTACGTGTTTTGATGCACGTGCTTCCACCACTACGTATAATATTTTCTATAGGTTTAAATTATTTATTTTTATGTATTTAAATCTATTTTATAAAACGAAAATTTATTTTCCCCTTGTTTTGATTAAAATGTATTTTTCGATTTTCCGCACGTATAATGCACGTGCTTTCTACGTGTAGTGATTTCATCATGAAATATATAAAATTAATAAATATATTTTTCTTATATTATTTTCGATTATATTTAATAATTTTTCATCGATAAAGTCAATTTTCGCAATTTAATATTTTACGTGCAACGCACGTGTTTTAAGCGAACATATTTGAGTGTATTTATTTTCAAAATAAATTTTGGAGTGTGTAACACCCCATAATTTTTTTTTTAAGGAATATACTATATAGTGTAATAGTATATATTGAAAATGGTATATATAGTATTGTTGGAAATATATAAGTGTACTAGTGTTTGGAAATAATGTGTATGAATGGCCCACGGTAAATTTTGGCTGATGAGTATATGGTATGTGATATTATGTGTATATGTGATGGAGATGGGCCCATGGTTTAAAATGGGCTGGGCTTGATGTGAACTACTATGATTTTAAAACTTATGACATGATTATATGGTATAATATTGGAATAATGTGTAGGTTTAAATGGGGGCCCACGATTCATGCACAGCACACTTGTGTGCTGGTCGGTTTTGGCATGGGGAGAGAGAGAGATTGAATGAGAGTTAAGATTTTGGAGAGTGGGGAGATGTAAAGTTAGGAGTTTTGAGGGTTATGAAATGTGAAGAGGTGAGAATTAAAAAGAGAATTAAAATGAGAATTTATTAGGTGGGTAATTTTGCAAATTGAACCCTCTACATATCCTATAAATAGCACCCTACCCTTTTCATTTCACACACAAAAATTAGAATTAAAACAAGAGAAAGAAAAGAGAAAGAAAAGAGTGTAAGAAGAAGAAAGAAAAAAAAAAGAGTAGAGTATTATCATCTTTGGAGTTCTTGCTTTGAAGAAGTCTTGCTAGGAGGAGAAGTTCTAAGTATGGCTTTGGAGCTAGAAGAGGTGTCCTATCCTTTCATTGTTCAAGCTTCAAAAGGTGGGTGATTTCTTACTTTCTAGTTGTAGAAATATCATGCTAAAAATTATAAATTAATCTTATGAGATATTGTTATGTAGGTAATTTTTTATGCTAAAATACATGCTATGAATAATATGGGATTTTGATGTTTGGTACCATGATTCATGTTAAAACTTCATCTTGGGAGAATGTATGTTTTGAATGAGATATGAAAAGTAGATTTAATTTACACTTTTGTATGTGATGAAAAATGAGTAGTAAAACATAAAAGTGGGTGTTCTCTACTTTCTAATTATAGATAATATCATGCTAATTAAAAAGAAGAAATGCTTTATATTATGAATCTTGTTTATATGCTTAGGAAATTTGTATATGTTGAATATACGATTCATGTGTAATAGTGTTATACTAAATTTATACTTGATACCATGATTAGTCAAATGAAGGAAGGAAGAAAGATAAATTAGAATGTTACCACAAAATATGTCTACTATTGCATGTTGTTATGTAAAAATAAAATTTTCTTTCATAAAAGAATTATCCTTGATGATTAGGAGACTTGTTCGTCTTTATTGCCAAGTTTAATTAGTTTGATGGGAGCACATAAACTAATCTTCATGAATAAAACTCTTAGAAATCAAGTTTTGAGATAAAGGCAAAATCTATATCTAGAATGAGAAGGGAGATTATTTAAAAATAGAAATATATTTTAAAAAGAGTTTGAAATGAGTTTTGCTACTGTTTTCTTTTAAAATTTATCTCAGTCTAAAAGTTTATATCAATATCATAAAGTGTTGGATCTTGGGATAAACGATTTTTTTTTGGGGTAAAAAGAGACAATCTGAGAACAGTATGAACAAAACTAAAGTAATACAATCTTTAATCAGTAGTTGCAAGTAGATCTATTGGTTAGTGAGTGAGCCATAGGGCTGTCACTGTTGCTGGTAGTAGGTGCGGGATTCGAAACTTATAATCCTCAATTTGTTTTGTTTTTGTTTAAAATACCCAGAACCCGAAAGTTGATACATGAGAGTTTCGGCCTGCCTCTATGACAAGAAAGTCACAAAGACTTCTTGGTCAGTGGGGTACCACTAAAGTGGTTGCCGGCTGTTGCCTGGTTCGAATCCCACGGTGCCCCAATACTTTTTTTTGGGTTTTAAGAAGTTTTATATATAAAAAAAAGAAAATAATTCCCGAAACTGACCCACTGTGGAAAGTATTTACCCGACTGGTCCAACTTTTGAAAATATTTACCAAAGTTAGTCCAGAACTGGTTCACTTTCGAAATTATTTAGGTTGAGGACAAATTACACTAAGAGGTTCTTCCTTTATAGTAGTAGAGATGCAAATGAGATTGCAAGTGATAAAATCATGTTTGTGAAAAGGATAAATTTTTGGGAGATCGATGTTGAATAAAATGGTTTCATGAGAAAGAATTATTATTAAGGAATCATAAATCGTGATATAATAAGATATCATATGAGTTTGAAATTTGTGAATGAGTTATTATTTGCTATGAATAGCTAGATCATGATTAGTGGCAAGACTAAGAAATGAATACTTGTAGATAAGTGTTAAGACAAGATTGTGATCTTTTGTGAATGAATTGAAAGATGAAATTATTTAGGTTTAAGAGATGATTATGAAAGGGTGTGAATACCCATGCTTCTTGTACATGAAAGTTTATGAGCTAGAGTTAGTAAGACCCCGATACCGGCATTATTGAAAGAAATATTTGAGATATGATTTGGAGATATGGCCATGGGGCTATCTCGCATTTGTTGATTAAGTCCGGTGGGAGGTAAGACTAATTCTTTCAATGGAAATTATTCATGTCTTGAATTTAAGAAAATTTAGGCACATAAGTGAAGATGTAGTAAACTTAGGGAAACGTAAGTGGGGTGCTCTATATAGTTGTTGGTGGACTCCAAGACTATAGACCCAGTTGGTGGACTGAGGTTGCCCTGTGGGAGACGGATTATTATATTTTAGTCCGGGACTATGAGGACGGGTCAGCGGTGGACTCCGGGATCTTGAGTAGTCGGACGGATGGATTTTTGTGTTTACCGTCTCCAACGTATATATATATATATACTGGGCTAGAGGGTCACATACGGGACGGTTCGTACGATGTGGAATCTGTTATAACAGCTGGCGGTGGACTCCAAGGCTGGGATTCACATTCGTGGAATAGTCTGAACTTTGTTTTGCTACCGGGTAGTTTTCATGGCGAGGGATCGAGCCCTTTATGGTGGAGTACGTAGGCGCTTGCCCTCGGACCTATGTAGTATGGGATGCATAGAATCCGAACAAGTGTGCATTAGTGTCATCCTAGTGTAGGATGGAATGCATTAGGCATTAAGGCATGACATACACTTATATTTAGAATAATCACTTTTGACACTTTATATGTTCATTCAATCTTTTTGTGATTTGCTAAAGTATGAGATCGTTATACTATTCCCGGCATAGAGAGGATAGCCGTGTATAACATTTCGTCAGTTGTAAGTAACTGACGTGCCCACAGATTGACATGCAGGTAAAGGACCATTCATGGAGCTATAAAGTGGATATGCTGATGCTGTTTTATTTTAAAGATGTTGTAAATGTTTTATTGTAAATTTCAGTCTTCCGCTGTGTAAAATCAAGTTGTAATTGAACTCTGATGTATTGTGAATAAAAGATTTTAAATTTTCCTTGTAAAATTGTACGAAGTGAAGTAAAGATCCTGTGAAATCTCGAATTTGTCCTTGTTTGAAATTCGGGGTGTTACAGTTGCCGAGGTATTTGGATTTTGACAAAAAGAGACTTCTTATATACCAGATAGGGAGGGCCGTTGAAGTGGCCCTTTACATACGAAAGCTTACATCAGTTTTAATTTACTTTAGTCAGGCTAGGACCTAGGCTCGCTCTTCCAGGAATTTCATTAGGTGCTCGGCGTTCCAGGGTCGGCTGATGAGTCGGTCGTCCATATCCGCCAGTCGGTATGTACCAGGGCGGACCGCCTCGACTACACGGTATGGACCTTCCCAGTTGGGAGCCAATTTCCTCTTCTTGGTTGGATCGGAGACAGATAGCTTACGTAATACCAGGTCCCCTGCCTTGATGTTTGTAGGGCGGACCTTCTTGTTGTAAAACCTCTCGATCCGTTGCTGATAGATGCTTCTTCGGATTGAAGACTTCTGTCGTACCTCGGCGACGAGGTCCAGGTTGGCCCTCAGGCCGGACGCATTGTCGCTTCATCGAAGGCTATGATCCGGGGAGAAGGTAATCCGACCTCGACGGGGATGACTGCCTCAGTCCCATAGGTCAGACTGAACGGTGTTTCCCCCGTGGGGATCCTCTGGGTGGTTCGGTGCGCCCATAGTACGCTGGGCAGTTCCTCGACCCACAACCCTTTGGGGGAACTGTCGAGGCGCTTTTTGAGGCCGTCGAGGATTTGCCTGTTCGCGTTCTCCGCTTGGCCGTTGGACTGAGGGTGGCAAATGGCGGAGAAACGTTGCTGGATGCCGATGTCCGCGCAGAAGGTTTGGAAGTTTTGACCTTGGAACTGGGTTCCGTTGTCTGTGACGAGGACTCAAGGGATTCCGAACCGGCAAGTGATGTTCTTCCAAAAGAACTGTTGTACTTGGCGCTCGGTGATGCTGGACAGTGGTTCGGCTTCGATCCACTTGGTGAAGTAGTCGATGGCGACGATCAGGAATTTCTTTTGTCCCACCGCTGGGGGGAAGGGTCCCACAAGGTCCATACCCCACATGGCGAAGGGCGTAGGGCTTGCCAGGGACCGGAGATTGGCTTGAGGAAGCCTTTTGATAGGGGAGAATCTTTGGCAGGGGCCGCACCTCTTGACCAAGTCTAGTGAATCTTGGAGCATGGTTGGCCAATAGTACCCCTGATTCAGGGCCTTCTGAGCAAGCGTCCTGCTCCCCATGTGGCATCCGCCGATCCCCTCGTGCAGGTCTCTGAGGGCGTAGCTGGCCTCGTCGCTGGTGAGGCAACGGAGGTATGGTTTACCGTCGGCCAAGGTGTACGAGCGTTTGAAGAGGATGTCATCGATCATGACAAACCTTTCAGCTCGGACTCTGACTCGTCTGGCCTCGGCTCTGTCTTCAGGAAGCTCGGCACTGATTAAGAATCTTCTGATGGGAGTGGTCCAGTCGTCCGGGCTGGTCCCATCTTGCACACACATCGCTTCCGGCTCTGGGTCACTGATACTTGGTTTCAGGAGGACTTCTATGAGCACCGTCTGATCGAGGCCCTCGAAGGAGGAAGAGGCAAGTTTGGATAACGCGTCTGCTTGAGCGTTCTGTTCCCTGGGGACTCTGATAACCACGGCGCAGCTGAAGGATGCCAGGAGTCGCTTGACTGCCGCCAAATACCTCATCATGCGTTCATCGCGGGCTTCGTATTCTCCGGTGATCTGATTGACCACGGGTTGAGAATCACTAAAGGCCCGGATTTGCTTGGCCCCGGCTCAGCTTGCGAGGGTCAATCCGGCGATCATGGCCTCGTATTCTGCCTCGTTGTTGGAGGCCGGAAAGTTGAGGCGGAGGGAGTATTGAAGTAGGAATTGGTCGGGGCCACGAAGGATGATGCCCGCCCCACTTCCTGTTTTGCATGACGAGCCGTCGACGAAGACCTCCCAGGTCGGATCCGATCCTTCGAGGCTAGGCTGCTCGGAGACGGTGCACTCAGTTATGAATTCGGCGAGGGCCTGTCCTTTAATGGCCGCCCTTGGCTGATAGCTGATGTCGAACTGGCTCAGCTCGATTGACCACTTGACTAAGCGGCCGGAGTTTTCGGGCTTGTGAAGGACAGTCTTTAGTGGTTGGTCGGTCAGTACTTGGACGGAGTGGGCTTGGAAGTAAGGGCGAAGCTTCCGGGCTGCCATGACCAGCGCATAGGCCACCTTCTCTATCTTTGCGTATCTCGTCTCTGCTGGGAGGAGCACTTTGCTCACATAATACAGTGGCTTTTGAACCCCTTCCTCCTCTCGGACGAGGACGGCGCTGAGAGCGTTGTCCGAGGCGGACAGGTAGAGCCAAAGCGGCTCGCCCGGCTTGGGCTTGCTGAGGAGAGGCGGGTTGGCGAGGTATTGCTTTAGCTGTTCGAAGGCTTCTTGTTGATGGGTACCCCACTCGAAGCCCCCTTTTCCGCGCAAGGCCTTGAAGAAGGGGAGAGACTTCTCCCCTGACTTGGAGAGAAAACGGCCGATTGCCGCTAATCGACCTGTGAGCCTCTGAACCTCCTTGACATTCCGGGGCGGGGACATGTCAATAATGGCTTGGATTTTCTCGGGGTTTGCTTCAATGCCGCGTTGGCTGACGATGAACCCCAAGAACTTCCCCGTGGAGACGCCGAAGGCGCATTTAGCCGGGTTGAGTCTCATGTTGTGGCGTCGGAGGACACCGAAGGCTTCCTCGAGGTCGGCGACGTGGTCAAGCCCAGCCCGGCTTTTGACAAGCATGTCGTCGACGTACACTTCCACGTCGCGGTCGATCAGGTCTTTGAAGACTCTGTTGACGAGTCGCTGGTACGTGGCTCCAGCATTTTTCAGCCCTAAGGGCATAACGCGGTAACAATAAAGACCCTGGTCAGTGACGAACGAGGTCTTGGAGATGTCTGGTGGAAACATCCGGATCTGATTGTACCCTGAGAATGCGTCCATGAAGGACAGTAGCTCATGCCCCGAGGTTGCGTCGATTAAAGCGTCGATGCGGGGGAGGGGGAAAGGATCTTTCGGACACGCTTTGTTAAGGTCCGTGAAGTCGATGCAGATCCGCCAACCCCCTGTTGCCTTCTTCACCATGACGACATTAGCCAGCCACTCGGGGTAGCTGACTTCCTGGATGAATCGAGCGGACAAGAGTTTGTCCACTTCTGTCTTTACAATTTGTTGCCTCTCCGGGGCGACTTTGCACCTCTTTTGGACGATCGGCTTAGAGTCAGGGACGACGCTTAGTCGATGCATAATCAAGTCTTCGGAGATCCCAGGCATGTCGGAGGGCTTCCAAGCGAAGAGATCGACGTTGCGACGGATGCAGGCGATGATGCCTGACTTCAAGTCCTCGGAGAGTGAGCGGCTCACCCGGAACCATTTCGACTCATCCTTGGCATCGAACAGGACCTCTTCTAATTCGTCAACCGGCTCGGGAGCTGGGCCGTCCCTCTCGGGTTCGAGTTCAACGGCGTCGAGGGGGAATACACCCCCTCTGACGGTGGTTATGTAGCACGATCGTGCTGCTTCGTGGCTACCTCGGACGATGCCGACCCCTTGGGGGGTGGGAAATTTAAGCTTCAGATGGTAGGCCGAAGGTATTGCTTGGAGGGAGTTTAGTCCGGGTCGGCCAAGAATGGCGTTGTAAGCCGCCCTGACGTCGATGATCATGAAATCCATAGATTCGGTCCTCTTGACAGGAGCCGATCCTGCGGTGACGTCGAGGGTAATAATCCCTTCTATTACGATTGGGATGCCGGAGAATTCAAGCAACGTGTATCTGGCTGGTTTGAGCTTCCCTTTGGATAATTTGAGACTTTCGAAGGCTTTGAGAAAAAGAATATTTACCGAGCTGCCGTTGTCGACGAGGATTCGGCGAACCTCACAATTAGCTATGTGGAGGCTAATGACGAGGGCATCGCAGTGGGGTAGGTGAACTTCTTCGAGGTCCTCTCCTGAGAAGGAGATTGGCAGCGGTTGTTGCTTGGGGGAGGGGCTGTTTTGGACAGCATTCGCCTCTCGGATAAAGGCTTTTCGGGAAGTATCGGATTCTCCTCCCATTGGCCCCCCGTGGATATAGTGCAGGGTGAATGGCGTACCCATGGCTCCCTCGGACTCGGGATCCCGACCCTGGATGCGGTTCGGAGTAGGGTTTGGAGGTGAGAGTCTCCGGTTCCTAGTACCTCGCCGATCCTGTGGGCCTTCCTCCCTGGAGGTCCATCGGAGAGCTTTAAGAATTTCTTCTTGAAAGTTCGGGAATCCCTTGTGAGTGACGGGGGCTCCCCCGACCTTGTTCGGTCAGTCTGAAGGTTGCCTTCTGATGCGGCTGAGCGCTGGCCTCCGTCCCTCGGGCGGCGGTCTTGGATGGTTCGGGGCCGGGTTGGAAGCGGCCTTTCCCCTGCCCTTGGAGGTCATGAGAGTTCGGCTGTCGAGGTCGCTCGATGGTCGGGCTCGGGTCGGCTTCTGAAGCAGTGTTCCCACAGACGGCGCCAACCTGATGCGGTTTATTTCTGCGAGACGTGTGGATGCACCAGGTGTGAGTTCGGACTCAATTTGTATTTGAAGGAGAAAGCTGCTCGTCTGACGACCCTCGGCTGACCGGGCAGAACCTGCGGCGACCTCGGAATGAGGCAGAGATTTGGGCTCGGATCAGAGGGTTCGGATCCGAGGTCTTGTGTACCTGCAGACGGTCCTGAAACACCGAGGTTTGTCCCGGTGGCGGACCCTCCGACGATCTAGTCAGTCTCTGTGAGAGAGTAGCAATAACTAGGTGAATTTAAGTGGTAAAAGATTGATTACCTCTCAATGGAGATGGGGGTCTAGTATTTATAGAGAATCCCAACCGGGTTTGGTTCCGCTTGGGGGCCGGGTCTGGATCCGAAAGCCCATGGGCCTGACGTGGTAGAAGGCCCAAGGGGTTTAGGGCAGACGTGGCAATACCAGGAGCGGTATAGGGCTGACGTGGCAGAACCCTTGGTGGTACTTGGAGCTGACATGGCTGATCGTGGGTCTCCTGCGCCTCTGGGAGAATCGGAGGGCCTAGGTTGTGCCAGGTCATCCCCATGCTTCGCCCGAAAGGGGGGACGGCCCGTGGGGCTGTCACGGATCGGAGGCCGAGGACCACTGAGGCTCGTCAGATACGAGGAGGCCAGTTCTGCGGGGGTGAACTTGAGGTTCGGCGCCGACCCTGCAGTGGTTCGAAGCTGACCTAAATTGCTGTATTTACCTTTCTTGAGTGAGAGTTGTATTGGGCCCAGGTTGGGTTGTATTGGGCCCAGGTTGGGCCCCCCAGGCCATTTTTACCCTACTACATGTATTACTAAAAATCTTTTAATTGATCCACATCCACTACCTTTTGCTAAATGAAGACGAGGAAGACGAACTAGCGCTTGAACTTGTGCTTATGAAATAAATGGTTTGCTTATATGAAATGAGGCTCTTCAAACTTTTTGCAGCATGAGTTCACTATGAATGATATTTTGGTCAGGCAATATTTTTTTGATCGGAACGGATAGTGCTCTAGCTTGAGTTTGGAGGATAATGTCATAATCCATACTTTATGTTGTGGGAGTGTCAAAAGTATGTTTTTTCTTCCCAGGAAAATAGTTTTATTCATTACTCAACCCAAAATGCAAAATGTCAGAAGTATGTCCATGTACAAATATTATAAAAAGGTTTTTCAAAATTCCGTAATCCATAGTATTCCATTGTTTGCCAAACAAGACTAGAGAATGGAAACAAAAAAAAGTCAATTCCGTTCCACCAGTTGCCAAACACACACAACTTATAAAGTTAATTCATCTCTTTCCCTTTCTTTCCATTCCTCTCCATTCATTTTCATTCCATTCCTTTCCATTCCCTAACTTAAATGTTTCCAAACAGACCATCATAGTATGCAGTCCAAGGTGGAGATTTTTGGGTTTATGTATTGCATACTAAATTTGATACGAAGATAATGAAGCAAAGGAAGCGACACATCGATTGGATGGAAGATGAGAAGTAATAGCATCAACAGAAGAAGGTGCCTTCGATTGCATACTCGAATGTACAATCGATTGCATAGTCGACTGTCACCCCCTAGGGTTTGGCTGGAGTTAAATGCGGCTGCTATTTGTGTTCGGACGCAGGTCTAGGGGATTCGTTTTGTAAGATCCTGCAAAATAGTATATAAATATTTTGTATATTAGTCTGTGCACAATTCAGAGTCATACGTATTAATGGAATCTTCTTAATTTTAATTGAGTGAATATTGAGACATATTATTTAATATGTTTTGAACCCGACATGGTACAATTGTTGAACCGGAGTTGGAATATTTTCTCAATAAATTGTACGTTTATCTCAAGTATAATCGAGACATAACGTATAATGTTTCTATACAAATAAACTGTTTTATTATATACATACAAACATTTTTTATTTAAGTATTATGTGTGAAGGTGTATGTGTGTATGTATATATGTATAATTATTCATACAAATAAAACCCTAAACCATCTAATTAAACCCCCCCCCCCCCCCCCCCCCCCCCCCCCCCCCCCCCCCCCCCCCCCCCCCCCCCCCCCCCCCCCCCCCCCCCCCCCCCCCCCATCTATAAAACATTAGATTTTATTTTTCAAGCCATTTTTCTTCCATTTTTTTCTCTAGGCTTACAATCAAACCGCATATTTCCAAATTTCTGTTTTTCCTTTTTCTAAGTTCCTACACTTCCAAAATATTTCTTTCTTCAAGCTTGGCCTAAGTTGGAGAGAAATAAAACAAGAAAGGAGCAAGGAGCTAGACGGAGGAGGAGCCAAACAAGGAGAAAGAGAAGAAGAGATCATCAACAAACTTCATAGTGGGTGTCTTTCTAAACTCTATGCTTGTGGATTATTTTTTTGTGTGTATAATGAAATGTTTCTGATTTAAGGCTAGCTAAATGACATGAATGAAATTTTGTATGCTCAAACTTAAGTTCTTGAGTAAGAATATTAATTGATAGGAAAAGATATGATCTTGAGAAGAATTAGCATGATTTGATTAGAAAATCATAACTTTGTACCATGATGGAATTTAGACTTAAAATTTTTATGATTGTATCTTGACTATGTCCCTATGAACTCCACCAAATTTCATAATTTTTTAATATGAATGATATTTTAATGAATTCAAAAATGTTGCTGGTGTGAGACAAGTTTTCTGCTCTGTTTGAATCTAGTATGTTTGCCTTACAAAAATCATATCTCCTTTTCTTTCATGAATTTAGAGTTGAAATTATTACTTTTGGTTCTCTTACATGTCTATATCAATTCCCCAAATTTTCATAATTTCTTGGATGATGTTTGATATTTTTAGAAAATTCTATATCTATACTGGGTAATGAAAACATTGAACTGTCTGTAAGGTTCTATTTAAAGAATTTTGTGTTTACTTTGGAAATTCATTCATCCCAAAATATAAGGAGTTGTAAGCTAAAAGTTTTATTCATGATTCTTATATGTGTCTATAGCAATCGCACCAATTTTTGAAATCTTTTGAGATGATTTGATGTTTAAAAAAATCATGTTTCTATACTGAGATAAAGTGTTTCAGCTCTATTTTTATTATAAGTACTAGTTACCATGGAAAACATAACTCCATGATAAAAGGAAATTTAAACTCGAAACTTTTACAGTAGTATCGTAAGTCAGTTTGGAACATTCCTACAAAGTTTTATAGTTTTTGAATAAGAATTGTTATCTCTTTAAAATATAACTTGCTGTTGTTGTTAAGAAATAGTGTGGTTGCTGTTTGGAAATTTGCATCCTATTCAAATTGCCATAACTTTTGGTATACTTAGCATTTTGAGCTAATTTTTGGATATGTACTTCTCATATGCATCTGGATTATGAATACCAAATTTTATGAGATTTTAAGATTATTACTATTTTTAATTGAGTTTTAAGCATACCCTGGTTGATAGTTTCTGCATATCCTGAGAATTTGTATACATATCAGTGTGAGATCTTTTTCATCATCTAAATGAACCATTTTGAAAAGGTTTCCAACTGAGAAGTTTAAGTAGACTTAAATATCTTTCTAATGAACCTAAGAACTTGGAATTTTATTGAGTCTGTGATTTATGGTGAATTTCCAAAACAGCGCAAGATGTAGGTTGAATAGCTACCTTACTGTTTTGATTGAATATATGCTCTCATCATACTAGGGCTTTAGAATAAACTTAAAATGATGTTACTATGAATTTTGAGTCATGTTTGATCATGTTAGAGTTGTGATTTTGTGCACCCATGGTGTTTTAAGATTAGAGCAGCTCTTGGCTTCTCTTGCCTTGGTGCACTTATTCATTTTGTAGTTGCAAATGACCTAGTTGGTAAGCCGTACCTTATGTCTTATTAATATTGCATGATCTTTTGGGTAGTTAAGTAACCATTGTTCCCAGTCTTCGTGCACCGGCGGATCGCTAACCAAGGAGGGATTGATCGCCGACCGGAGACATGGTCGAAATCCAAGCAAGAGGGTGTTTGGCATTCGACGGAGGTCGAATCGCCAATGTAGTTGAGCCAAGTTGGACAAACTCTTGAGCCTGGGTTGGAGGCCGGGTTGGTTTCCATTGGGCATTGTGAATCGGATCAAAGACTAGGATAATTAGCTAGCAAGTAACCGACTAGTATCAACAAATCACTTCACAAATAAAAGATAATTAGTCGTTTTTACTTAGACCAGTATAGGATCCGTTAACTAGTAATGGCATCCTAAGACTAAAACTGTCATTATTTATTTGTAAGGACAGACACTAGTGTGGGTGTTATGTTCACCTATCAGGGGGACGCATGGTGTTAACATGCCTGGTTAAGTCCTAGGTTCGTTTAATGCAGACATGAGATAGTAAGACGTATAACGTAATACTCTAATATCTTCGGCGAGTGGGGGTTACTGCACGGCCGTCTTTAAGTCTGTAACAACCTTTGATGGGGGCTGGTGTGGCGGCGTTGTCTCGACTGCAAATTCTGTCTACTGTAAGGGCGAGAGCAGAGCAGAGATTAGGGGAAACCTTAAAAATCCGCCAAGGCTACTGTTGCTCAATGCGGGCAGGGGCTTAGGGTAAGACGTCTAACGAAAGATCCTAATGCTTTCGATGAGCGGGGTTACCACGGGGCCACCTTTATGTCCGTACAACAACTTTTGATGAGATCCGGGTTGGAATAACTGTGACACCAGTACTGACAGTAGCGGCGGAAGTAAACAGTACGACTGTGACCCTGGGCATAGTGGAAAACATACGGGGATACCTTACACCACTACTGACTGAAACAACGAGAGTGAACCGTACGAATACAGCCTTTCATCACTAAAACGCTAGAAAGAAGAAAGAGTACAAGAGTAGGATGCATCACGAGGGATCGAACTCTTTTGGAAGTATGCAGTATATGATGCATACGTTTCCATTGAAATTTTGTTTGGGAAAGTATGTAGTATGGGATGCATACATTTCAAATGAATTGCATTAGAGTAAGTGCATTGCGTGCATTTGGAATTGTGCATTAGACTCTAGGGCATGACATATACTAACACTTGTGTTTTGACTACACATTTTTATTTTGCATCAAACATTGGTTGTTGAGTTTTGGAGAGTCGATGGTTTTATCAGTATTGCGTCAACTACATTCAACTGACGTGTCCACAGGTTACTAGTTGCAGGATTACTGATCGTAGAATAGGGGACTCGAGCTGCGTAAAGCGTCCAAGTGGAGATTGTAAATTTTGTATAGTAAATTTTACTGATGTAATTCTTGATGTAAAATTTATGTAAGATTATATTGTGTAATGTAATATTGTGGGATGCAATAAAAGTTTTTAATTTCTTATATTTTCTGTGTTGCGAGACCATTTGAAGTAAAGATTTTGGCTTGTGTCTCGAGTTTCCGGTATTGGAAATTCGGGGCGCTACACGTTTGAAGCCCGACTTCTTCTCCAAGTTAGATGTACGGTTCCTATCCTGTACCTTCTTCTTTAGAAAATATCGGATGACTATTTTATCAAGATATCAAACTAGGGTTTCTCTATATTTCTATATATTATTGTAATTGGCCTCCATTGAGAGCCAGGAGAGAGAGAGAGTACTTAATTGAAGAGAGTTTGAGAGGTTCTCCAATTGTAAACAACTAGTATTTTCTGGTGAGATTAGAGAGAGGATCGTGATGAGAATTGTAATATTCTTGTATTTTCTCTAGTTGAATACTATCTCGGTTTATTCTCCCCCGGCTTAAGATGAAGTCTCCAACCGGAAAAAAATTGTATACCTCGAGTGTTTGGTGTGATCTTCTATTGGATTGGTGGTTTTGTATTGATTGTATTGCATATCTTAACAATATCATAGTAGAAGAGGGAATAAAATTTCCGGATAGTTAATACCAAAGTCTTTGTCTAGATTAGTGTCGAGAGGGAGAGCTAGAAATACTACTTTTAAATATTGATGATGGGTATAGTCATAAAGCTTTATTCTTAAGAGGGCATTTCGAGTATTTTCAATGAATATTTCCAGCTAAATGGTGGCGAGAGAGCATGCCTGGGAATCATCCAGATTTATCAATTAGTCATTGTATTATCAGTGTCGAGAATAATGAGATGTTGACCTGAACAATGACAAGGAAAGAGGTGGATGAAGTGGTGAACTCGTGGCGGGGATAAGGCTGATGGGCCTGATATATGGGATGAATGTTGCTTATTATAAATTTATGTGGTAGACAACAAGAAGGTTATCTATCTTCCTTTTGGTGATTTTTTATTTTTTTTATTTTTTTATTTTTTTATATTTTATGGAAAAGATGGAATACTGTCACCCTGCTTCACTTTTGATTATTTTTTTTGGGAATAAGCATCTACCTTGTGGAAATCAACATTCATAGCTCTTGTTTCTAAAGAATTGAACCTGATTCGAAGCTTCTGAAGAACTTTTGGCCAACCAGTCCATGTAATGTGTGCTAAAATTGCCGCTAAGTTTTTTTGTCAGTAGGTGGAAACTTCAATTATCTAACAATAACTAATAATAACTTCGGAGCGAAGTGCACATATTTAAGGCATGATTATCACTAATAATGTGTTAGTGGCTCCGGAATTATTTCATTCCCTACGAATTAGGAAGATTGGGGAGAGAGCTATGGCTATCAAGTTGGATATGGAGCAAGCATATGACATGGTGAATTGGCAATTTCTTAAGAAAGTCCTACTGAAATTTGACTCTGCTGCTGATTTTGTTGATTTTATTATGCGGTGTGTTAAAGATTTCGCATATTATGTGTTAGTAAATGGGGTCGATCTAGCATTGGCTTGACACAAGGTAACTAAGGGTGGCAATTGGCCCGAACCCGATCCGGGCCCGCCTAGGTCCGACCTGATAATTAGCGGGCTTGGGCTAAAAATTTTCATTTCGGGCCGGGCTCGGGCTCAAATTTTTAGGCCCAAGATAAATTCGGGCCGGGCTCGGGCCCAAGTGTTTTAGGCCCGATGGGCCCGAATCATTTGAAGTCTGATAGATAACCGATATATTGTTGAAGCCAAGAACTTCACTTGTGGGACGTTTTGAAAGTGGCAAGCCCTGCTTCAAGACCTCAGATCCATTGTTGTTGTCGAAAGATCTAAGCTCGAAGGAATTGCCATATCCCCATAAGCAAACAACAAGGAAGTTGCCTGTGGGATGTAGAGAGCTTTGAGCGAATGAACCAGATGCCATGGTGATTTGGAAATTTCTTTCTGATGGGAATGCTAGAGATGGTGGTCGAGCAGAGGGATGAATGTAGATTAGAAATGCGTTGAGACTAATAATGTATAAAAAGAAAAGGAGTACGATTGAGAGAAAAATTGGATAGGATATCGATTGAGATTTACTGATATTGAAAGAGTTGTTGATTTATGTTCTGAGATATTAGTTATTTTTTTAAAATTTTATACATTGAATTTTGTTGATTGTGGCCCTGTTTGGGAATGAAGTTAAAGTTTAGGTAATTGGAGTTTTTTCTACAAGTTAGGATATAAATCCAGTGAGAGTAAGGGTGGCAATTGGCCCGAACCCGATCCGGGCCCGCCTAGGTCCGACCCGATAATTAGCGGGCTTGGGCTAAAAATTTTCATTTCGGACCGGACTCGGGCTCAAATTTTTAGGCCCGAGATAAATTCGGGCCGGGTTCGGGCCTATGTATTAAATTTCGGGCTCGGGCCCGGGCCTATATGGGTCCGGCCCAAATCCGGCCCGTTGCCAGCCTTAAAGGTAACCCACTTCTTGAGTTATTTAACAATATAAACCTTTTTTAGAAACTATTTTCAAAACTGGGACACTTGCTAACTTATTTTCGTATATAGACTTATTTCTAATAAAAATCTTATACTTCCTATTCTATAATATTATCTAGAGAATGTGTGTCCTTTTTCTAAATTATGTTTATTTTATATTTTATTCGCAGCAGATTCTTAATATGATTAAGTGAGAGTTACTTATTTCTATTATATGCTCTGTCTATTACTGACTCTGATACCAACTAAGTTGAAGCATGAAAGACTTCCAAAGAATGCCAGCCCAAGTAAAAATAATGACTTATTGCCATTAAAGAATTTAGATTGTAAATAATGTGATTTGTTATTTTTTTAGAGCTGATTTTACTCATGATAATCTTCATCAAAATAATCTTATGGAACATACCAAGCATTGCCATCTCAACAATGTCTAAATAATCAATTAAATCTTGAAAATCTCTCGTAAATTCTGATTCAGAATAATCACTATCATTATCATTGATTGGTACATCTTCATAATTATTCATATATTCTTGTTTAATTAGCATGTCAATATATCTATTGAATTCCATTTTCAAAGTATAATAATGATCTTTCTTGGAATGTTAATTCATCAAAAATTTAGATTATTATGTTAGTGATTTCACCCGGATAAATATGATTAATTGTGATAAAAAAACGTTTTCAATACTAAATAAAAATAACTTAAAATTAAAATTTTCTATATTTTCCATATTACTAACCAACTAATTGAAAAGCATGGAAAAGAGGGCAAGATTAACTAAAAATTAGTGCAAGTGTTCTAACAAAAATTTATAGAGTAGGAAGAGATTTCTAAGGATACCATGAAAAATCAAAAATGATCCAACATGCTTCTGACCTAGCAGAGCCTCTTTGAGATGTTCTGTACCGGTTACTACAAGTGGATAAAATACCATTGGTATGCACCTCGATTTCTGTGCTCCTTTTACATTTCTCCCATCCCAGAACTACTATGCTCTTCAAGAGATCTTCATCCAAGAGATATGTTTGGAACAACTGAGTAGCACTTCATTATAGGCAACCATAATCTAGCTCATACCCTAAATTGAACCAAAGCAAGATAATTTTGTTGTTTCCAGTTCTTAAGAGAAGCTGAACAAGGACAAGAACTTAAACAAGGGAATCTTTTATCCCTTTCAAACTTTTTACAAGCAAGCTCTCTCTCCTTACAATCTTATTTGGAATTTTTCTCCTAGACAATCTTCAGAAATTGATGATCCCTGTCAAATAGATTTGCCGACGAAATGTATATTGAGCTGAGAAGACTGCATTATTTGAGTCTACATTCGTCATTGCTTACATTAGTTTTTCAATAAGTGGTGCTAGTACATTATGACTTACGTCATTCTAGATTACTTTGGATAAAGAGATTCTTCCTGGCCGATAACTTCATGCTCCGCATTTATGTTGGTGTTCTGTCTTCATCAAGCTACAGTAGTGGCCACCTATTTTTTCTATCATTTTCATTGCTCCGTTAGATAGTATTTGGTACCAACTATCAAATAGTTCACGCCTATATTGTGGCTGTTTTATTTTTGCTATACTGTACATTATTATTTTTTCTAGATCGGGTTGTCATACATCCAGATGTTGCTATCTATTAGTATTATATCTTTTAATTCACAATACATATTTCTGAATCCCATTGCTCTTCTTTCTAGGATTAACTTCTCAAATTCTTCAACTTTGTATGACACAATGTTAGATGCTCCATTTATTATTTGGGTAGTCATTCATATTTTGATAACATGGTATGCTGGAAGTTCTTCATTGTTCTCAAGATATTCAGGGATTGCCAAATACATTCTAACATATATGTTTGAGGCCTACTTTTTGCTGCTTTGTATATTTCTCTTGGTAACTGACTAAGTTCTTCACATTCTTTGGATGGATAAATACAGTGAATAAGTCCTTGTTCAAATAGAGCTCGTGTTGTTCTTGGATTTGCTCATGGTAGAATGAATGCCTTATTCATATGTTGTGTGATATGGTTCTGATGAACTGGTTGTTAGGGAAATTAAGGATCTTGTTTAGTCTTCGACACAATCAACACAAACCACCAAGCAAGACTAGATCACACCAATCACAAAAAGCACACAAGAATTGTCCCGGTTAGGGCTTTGCCTTAGGGGGAGGAAAAACCAAGATGTTATTTCAACTAGAGAAGATACAAGAATATTACAATTCTCACCACGACCCTCTCTCAAGCCTAACTGGAACTTACTTGCTGTTTACAATGGAGAAATATCTCACCGTCTCAGATGAAGTACTCTTTTCATCTATTCAGCACTCAGTAGAATCATATCGTTCTAGGAGCCATTACAATTGATTATATAGATCTAGAGAAAACTAATTTGATACACTTGATACAATTATCACTCGATTACTACTGAAGAGATAACTCTGCATTGAGAGCCGTACGATCTGACTTGAAGACGAAGTTGGGCTTCTCACGAATCTCCAAGACCCGACCTAAATAAACCCATCAGTGCTTGCAAACGGTCGACTGTCCAATAAGATCGGTTGACTGCCCTCCTCGCAGGAAGTATGTACAGTTGGGCGGTCGACTGTCCAAAGACCGGTCGATTGCAACTCCTCCTGTTGCTGCTGCTGACTGCTGCTTCTATATCTTCAATCATTAGCTTTGATCCTTCTCATCGCTTCATCATCTTCTTCATCGAACATGTGTATGTAAGACATATGAACCCAATAATCTCCACCTTTCATTGCATATACATGAATCTATAACTGTGTGATTAAAACTCTTCCAGATCTTTCATCTCCCCTTTGTAAACAACACGTTTCTATGGTTTCTTCTACTAGTTGAACAAACCTCCACCCATTTTCCTCCAGCTGTATGCCCCCCTCAAGGGCACACCTCAGTAGATGTAATCATGGAGGTGCCAACCTCCACACAAACTCCACTTACATTAAGGCTCTATCCACCTTCCAATGATATTCGAATTGTAGTATCGATTCGGTAATTCTAGTGATGGCTTACTAGATGATGCTTTAGGAACAATGTTAACTCGATCGATTTTTTCTGCTCCTACAAAGCTGGTAGAGGTTGTGCTGACCCTGCTCAATTCCCCTCTTACCCTTCATTACCTTACGACGACTATCCCTAGCGGTTAAAACTCCACATCGAGCTGTGTACCTGCTGCCACGAGCATCAAGTGTAACACCCCGGCTCAAAACAACGATTTTTCTAACAACTGCCCACCACAGAATTGCTTCATAAAAGGTGCTATAGCTGATTGGTAACCTCTAATCTTAGGAAATTATATATATATAGACAATTAATCTTTCAAATCCCCGATATAGGAAAAATTCCTCATATCTTCGTCTCTCTCTCCCGAGAAAGACATACAACAGATAGGAAGGGGGCCCCACTGCCACCTGTCGTCATCAGAAACCCCCCTGCACCGGGCCCCACGCCTACGTGGCATGCAGAGGCGCAGCTGCAGCATTTTGCTGCCTTTCTCCCAAGGCCCCACGATAGAAAATTCCAAACAACCCCCATATAGGAAATTCTACAGGGCAAGCCTCCAATTATATATATATATATATATATATATATATATATATATATATATATATATATATATATATATTCTTAACACGGGGTGTTACAGATACCTTCCCTTAAGAATTCAGTGTCCTCACTGAAGTCGAGATGTGCACAACCTAGTGCAAGATCTTCTTTCTAGCCAATGCAGAGTGGCGTACCCCTGATTCCACAAAATCTTAGCATACTGCCCCTGGCTACACCGCCAGTGTACTGACCACGGCTCCCTCTCAGGCATACAAGACACACCCACTCTTACCCACATTGGTGTTGAAAGTTGGCTCTGATACCATTTGTAATGCCCCGTCCCAAAACAGCAATTTTTCTAATAACTGCCCACCACAGGCTTGCCTCATAAAAGGCGCTATAGCTGATTGGTGACCTCTAATCCCAGAAAATTATATATATATGCACAATTAATCTTCCAAATCCCTGATATGGGACAAATTCCTTATATCTCTGTCTCTTTCTCGCGAGAGAAACATATATCAGACAGGAAGGGGGCCCACTACCACCTGGCATCATCAAAAACCCCGCATGCACCGGGCCCACACCCACCTGCCACGCCTATGTGGAATGCACAGGTGCAGCTGCAGCATTTTGCTGCTTGCCTCCCTGGGCCCCACGACAGAAAAAAGCCTCCAATTATATATATATATATATATATATATATATATATATATATATATATATATAACACGGGATGTTACATCAAGAGTCCCCAAAGATATCAAATTCTGTTGTATTGAAGGAATATGCATGAACTTTTCTAGTGTGAACCCTTTACCATCTGGCATCTCCAATTCATCTGTTTCCTCACCAACTACTCACAAATCTCCCCTCTAGCTGTTCTCACGCTACAGCATGTTGATAACTTGTAAGTAAAAAACATCTCCTTCTCGGAGCAAATAGGAGAAGAACTTCCCGAATCAAGAAAGCACTTCAATCCATATTTGAAGATTTTGAAATAAGAAGACATAGATTGAAGTTATCAAATTTACCTAATTTACCTGAATCAGTTGTGTTGACTACATTGGGTTGATCACCTCCATTAGTAACACTCTTCTGATTCAACCACTTGCGACAATCTCTCTTGTAATGCCTAATTCCCCTACAATAGTGATAATGAATTTTGCCCTTGTGTGACGCATCCCTTCTAATTTATGTATCATCATCCACTGCAAAATACCATGCATAAATATACATTCCTTTATGAGTCTCCTTTCTTAATTCTTCTTCCTTCAGACCCTTAATCACCCCAGCTGTGGTGTCTCCTTGACTAATTTTCCATGTAGCATGGTAGTTATCAAGTGATCATAAAAAATTGTCAGTGAATAAATTAAGTTGAAAGCATTATCCTCTTCACTAAGATCATAAACGTTAATCGCCTTCAGTTCAGGTATTACCTTATTGAACTCCATAATATGATCATGAAGATGGGCACCTTCCTTCATTGAGAATCTAAATAGCTTCTTCTATTAGTACATCCGATCTAGAAAAGACGACCCTAAGTAGTCCAGATTTGAGTCTCGCCTATAGACTCGCCGCACTTTTCTCCTGAAGAATATTACATTTGACTTCGCCCGATAATTGCAACCGGATTAAACTCAAGGCCTTCAAATAAATCTCATCCTACTTCTCCTACTTCTTACCGGTTGACTTCTTCTCTTCTAGGGCATTGTGCAAGTTCTGCTGATCCAAAACATCATCCTTGTCCACCTTCCATAGATTGAAGTTAATCTTACCATCAAACCGCTTGATCTTCGTCTTTTGATCTGCCATCTTCTCCAAGAAACTTGAACAAACCCATGAACCTGATTGCTCTGATATCACTTGTTAGCAAAATTGAGGATCTTGCTGAGTCTTCGACACAATCAACACAAACCACCAAGCAAGACTAGATCATACCAATCACATAAAGTACACAAGAATAGTTCCGGTTGGGGCTTTTGCCTTAATTCGGGGGAGGAAGAACCGAGATGTAATTTCAACTAGAGAAGATAACAATTCTCACAACGACCATCTCTCAAACCTAATTGGAACTTGCTTGCTGTTTACAATGGAGAAATCTCTCACCATCTCAGATGAAGTTCTTCTATTCGGCACTCAATAGAACCATATCATTCTAAGAATCATTACAATTGATTATATAGATATAGTGAAACCCTAGTTTGATACACCTGATACAATAACCACTCGATTACTACTGAACATATAACCCTGCATTAAGAGTTGTACGATCTGACTTGACGATGAAGTTGGGATTCTTACGAATCTCCAAGAATGGTCAAATGTCCCCCTCGCGGGAAGTCTATATAGTCAGGCGGTCGACCATCCAAAGTCCGGTTAACCGCAACTCCTCCTGTAGCTGCTGCTGACTGCTATCTTCTCTATCTTCAATCATTCTCTTCGATCATTCTCATTGCTTCATCGTCTTCTTCATCAAACATGTGTATACAAGACCTATAAACCTAACACTGGTTCACTTGAGTTACTTGGCATAATTTCTCAAGATATTGTAAAAATAATATTTTCTTTGATACTTTGATAGGAGATTTCTTAGTGAGTAATGTCTCCTTGTATGTTATTTAATTTGAAGAGGCATTTGCTTATTATTTTAGTAAATAGGTAGGTTCACCAATTTCATTCATTTTTTCACTTACATTGTTCACCATATTTTCTGTAGTTACATGCTGATTAATGTGCTGGTAAAACAGACTCTAGAGTCCGCATATTTGTAATTGTAATTGGTTGAATGCTACCTTATTTTCTTTACATTTTTCGTGAGGAAAATTATATTCTCTTCTATTTGCTGGACTCTATTTTCCATCCTGCAAAATAGAATTGTTAGTTTCTTGATAAAAAGTCTGCTAAAATATTATATTTTTTCTTTATATTTTCTATTGTAAAATCATAATATGCTAGTTCCATCTGCCATCTTATTAATCTTTTATTTGCTATAGTTGTATCTATTATTTTGTTTATCCAGGTTTTTGCTTGGATATTATCTTTTACTATGATTTTTTTTTTATGTATTATGAATAACTCATTTTTTTATTCCTTTTAAGATTGCTAGTAATTCTTTTTTATTTATGTAATCATTTTGTTATGTTTGTGTGAATGATTCACTAATGTATCTTATTAGTCTTTCTTCTTTTTTAGCTTTCTCTATGATTTTTAGGACAAACACCAAAGAACCCCCCGCTCCCCCCCACCCAAACGTTTGGCCTGAATACAAAATGGCCATATAAAGTTTGAGAAAAATGCATTATACCCATTCCTCTGTTAACTTAACACATTCCATTAAATATGAATTATTAAAAAAACTGTTATACCATTACCCTTTCATAATTAATCCATTCTTCTTTCTTCTTATCAAATCAAGATATGTTGACCTGTTTTAAGGTCAATGTTGGTCAAGCGGTGTTCAAGTTCACTTTCAGTCCCAGACTCAAATTTCCACCCCCATTAGTCAAATCAAATCTAAGAACAAGAGGGAAATTGGAAAAAAAAGTTAGGGCTGCAGTTGTCACTTCCCATCCACCTTGGAACTCGTTAAGATCCAGTTCCACAACCACGGATGAGAATGATGGCGTTCGAGAAAACATTGTTACCAATCACATGGACATTGTTCTAGATGAGTAAATGATGAAGGTACCTACAACTATATTGTTTAATTTTCTTTTATTTCTTTTTTCTTTGCGGGAGTGGGAAGTAATTTGGATTTTATTTTAATTTTTCTTTATTTCAATTTAATGTTTTAATTTTTTAAAATGAAATATAAATCCTTTTGTTTCTTAATGTTTTTCAATGTTGTTTCTTAAGTCTTGTTCTTTAAAAAAAAAAAAAAACTAGAAATAAAGACTTAAATTGGTGTATTTAAGTTAATTAATTAATCAATTATTTTTTTTATTATTTTCCAAAGTTGTACAATTCTAATCTAGAGAAGATATTTTACATTTTCCATTTTTTTTAGTTATAGAGTCACTCATCCCAAATTATTTATTAACTGTATTATTTTCAAAGGTTGAACCGTAATTGTATTATTTCCTTACTCTAGCTCTCCACCACATAACTATATTCTATTTTTTATGACTAACATAAAATTCTAATCGATCCAACACTGATACTTTTCTCTCTCTCACTCAATTTCAACATTTTTTAAGCTGAGGCCAAATGTGTTTCGATTTCAGTGTAGTTTTCTTGCCTTATTTGTTGAAATTGAATTGATTTTTGATAAAATTTTGAATTGAGTCATCATATGCTTGAAACTTTGGATTAAAATTGAATTGGGTTTTAGAGGATAATAGAGAGAGAATGAAGAAGAAGGGATTAATTATGAAAGGGTATGGGTAAAATAGTAATTTAATAATTTATATTTAACGGAATAAGTAAGTTAACAAAGGAATGAGTATAATGTATTTTTTCAAACGTTATATGGACATTTTTTATTCATGCCAAATGTTGGGGGGGGGGGGGGGGTAATTTGATTTTTGCCTAAATTTTAATATATATTTTTTTGAAGAAAAAGGTGGAATACCGTCACCCTGTTTCATTAATAATATTTTAATAAAACAATCCCAGTGTACTGAGAGAGAGTACATGGAACTACAAAGCAAGAAATAAAACATAAATCTCCAATAGAGTCCTGGAGGGTGGGACAAATCCAAAGGTGAAACAAACATACAACAAGACAAGTACGAAAGAAAACAAGTACAACCATAGCAATCCTTCCAACAAAGCTCTTGAAGGTAAGTATCTGGGTGTCGTCTCTCCGCTCAGTCAAGGGTAAGCCCAATCTCTACCTCCTCATCATCGTACTCGTCGACTTGGAAAGCTTTGACGGTCCCCACTCTCGGTCAAGTAGCGGCAGCTGTAGCCCAAAAAAATAAGATGCATGATATGAGTTAAAATACCAGAAGTACTATTACAGTTACCACGAAAGTAAAAGTTATTTCTGTCTAGCCATAAAACCCAGGTCGTAGCAGTGAAGGCGTTGTACCATGCTTCTTTCATCTCGTGCCGTACTTGTGCAAATTTGGGACCAATCCATAGGTCCTCATATGTGTTGGGATATTCGATTGTGTCCAAGGCCCGCAGAAGTTCGACCAATGGTGCCTTGCTTCGTTGGCAATCAATGAACAGGTGGTTCAGCGATTCCATAAGATGGCTTAGAACCCACAATTGGTCGCAATGTTCTGTTGTCTTTTGGCTAGGTTCTCTCTAGTCAGGATGACATTATTAAGAACCACTCAGAGGAATACCCTGACTTTGAGGGGCGCCTTTGCCTTCCGGATAATTGTAGCCCACTTAGGCCTACATCCCTGTAAGTGGATACAGTTGTATAAGGAGCGAATTGTAAAAGAGTCATTGTTCTCCAGGCCCCAAGATATTCTGTCTGGGCCATGCAAGCACTTCACCCTAGACTGCGCAATGTAGTCTTGGAGGGCTCTTATCCTTTCACGGGATTCCGGGTTAAGTTGAGTCCTAAAGGATGGTTTCCAATTTCCTCTACTCCACGTCTTGGCCAGGAGGTGTGTGGTTGAGAAGCTAGCTCGTATAGGTCCAGAAATCTTTCGCTATGTATTTGGGTGCCACATCATTTGTCCCACCAAAATTTGATGGACATGCCATTGTCGATAAATGTCATAGTAGCCATGTAGAATGGGCCGTTTGCACTGCCGATCTCTTTCCAAAACCAAGATACCTTAGGACCCACTCGGAAACCAAGATTTCTCGATCCATTCCCTTGCAAGTAAGAATATGTGAACTCCTGCTAACCTTCCCCATTTGGGTGTTACACTTTCCACCATCATTTGCCCAACAGGGCTAGGTTCATGTCTCTCATTTCGATGATACCAGCCCGCTATGAGATTTTTTCATGCACGTTTTTTCTCATTAGATCAAATGGTAACCTCTCTTATCCGTGTCAGCTCCTTTCCATAGGAATCTCTTCCTAGTGCGGTCAATTCTTTGGATCACGCAGTTCGGGAGTTCGAAGAAGGCCATGTAGTAAGTAGGGAGGTTAGACAGAACCGAGTTGATAAGGACCACTCTCCCACCAAGAGAAAGAGCCTTGCCCTTCCAATCTGCCAGTCGATCCTCAACTCTATCAATGATCGACAGCCAGTTCGATTTGTTTAGTTTAACTGGTCTGAGTGGAAGGCCCAGGTATCTAATAGGGAAGGTTTCCCTCTTGCAGTTAAGGATGTTAGCGTGTGCCTCCGGATCGGCATCCAATAAAGCAATAGGGATCAGAGCACTCTTATGGTAGTTAACCCTTAAGCTAGACCATGCCTCAAAGCAGTAGAGGGCATCCTCAATACAGATCATCTCCGCTATGTCCCCGTTACTGAACAAAATTGTATCATCCGCATATTGTAGGATCGGGCATCCATGTCGCGTATTGCCACTAGCCACTGGGGAGATCCAACCCTCTTGTTTGCATTTGTCCAGCATAGTCTTAAGCACGTCCGCAACAAGGGTAAAAAGAAGGGGTGAAAGCGGATCCCCTTGCTTTACACGCTTCCTAAAAGAAAAGGGATGACTGGTTCGACCGTTAACCGAGATGGACGTTTTACTCGTATCTAAGCAATGAAGAATCCATCTGATCCATCTATCACCAAATCATCTGCATCTAAAAGTTTCTAACAAGCATTCCCAGTCCACAAAGTCGTAAGATTTTTCGAAGTCTAGCTTCAGAAGGTAGCTCCTCTCATTAGTAATATGGCACTGGCGGATCACCTCTTCGGCCGTGGCCACACAATCCAAGATAAACCGCCCCTTAATGAAATCATTATATTCTCGGATAATTAATCCATCCATAATCTTTCCCAAACGATTGGCCAAGATCTTGGTGATAATCTTCACCGAGAAGTTAAGACGGCTAATGGGTTTGAAATCCCCCACTTTATGGGTTTCCTCCCGTTTGGGGATGAGGATGACTTCTGCAAAGTTGAACATGCCCAATTTCTGCTTATGATCGAAGAATTCATCCATGAGGTTCATGATGACCCCTTTGATTTCATCCCAAAAAGTTTCGAAAAACATCATAGGGAAGCCATGTGGCCCATGCGCCTTATTAGATCCTATCTGATTGATTGATTCACTCACTTTCTCCTCCGTGAATCGGGCCTCCAAATATTGCAGGGTCTGAGCAATGTCATGACGGCGGTTCTGCCAGAAGCTCTCCCTAAGTGGGATTCAAAACCCATTCTTTTGGAAGAATAAGATCCTATATTGAGATTGAAAATTGTTCGTGATTTCCTTCTCGTTTTGAGAAATCACATAGTCTGCATGGATAGAAAGAATGAGGTTTGATCTACGTTGAGCACTAGCCGCAAGGTGAAAGAAGGCTGTGTTTGCGTCTCCCTCTTTAAGTCACAAAATCCTGGATCTCTGCTGCCACTTGATCTCCTCAAGTTTGTAAAGGTTAGTAATGTTATCCCTAAGTTCAAGAAGTCTGTTCTGCTCTTCCTAGGACAAGTCGCGAGATTCCTTAAATCTTGCTAAATTATGATTTTCTTATGTAATTGTTTTTCATAGTTCTTTTATATATAATTTGAATTCCACTAAATTTGTTGGTGTGTGTTTTTATAAGTTTAACTTTTACTAGTAATTTACACGTGCGATGTGCGTCTTGATAAATATAGTTTTTTAAAGTAAAAATTCAGACGTAGTCTGGGCTTGAACTTAAGACCTCCTTTATAATACTTATGCATGTGTGTTACATGCATTTATAGATTTACAAATGACAACTCCTCTTCTCCCATTATAATATTAGAGATTATTTTGTTCTTATCAATTAGCTCTATATGAGCCATGAGTTTACTTAAGTGCCATTTTGCTAAAAGGTCTTCTCCACACAAGTGTTTGAATTTTTTTTCTAAAATTTCTTGTGTAATTGATGTAAAAATACATGTCCTCAAATTGGTATATTATTGGTATTTTTAGAATGTAATTTCTTACATATATTGTAACATTTTGTTGATATTTATCAAGTACTAGGTTTGCCCGTTGACACGTGCCTACGGCACGTCTTCAAAACGGTGCACCTTGTTTAATCATATAAAATAGTTTTGGCGGTCCAGCAAATTAATTGAAACAACAAACATATTATATGTGAAACTTTTGGTGGTCCAGCAAAAAACATATTATATAATTTTTTTGATTTTTAAAAAATTTTTTTCTAAATTTTAATTTTTTTATTAAAAAAAATTATTTTCTTAATTTTTTGAATAGAAGAGGGAGGGAGGGAGAGAGAGAGAGAGAGGAAAAAGAAATTAAATAAATATAGGAGTTGTTTTCGGTGGAGGATTTGAATTTGAGTTTTGGGGAAAAACTTTTAGGAGGGAAAATATGTTTTGTGAGATTAAATTCGGACCTTTGATTTTTGGGGAGATTGAAGGAGAGCCACTTGATAGCTTTCTTTGTGTTTTATTATATAGATAATACTTTTTCCTATCAATCCAGTTATTGTTTTTTTATTATTTACATATTGTTTCCATTTTAGTAGTATATTTTCATGGCATAAGCTTGTTTCTGCTATAGTGTCTACTAAACTGTGGTAGTTTCTTTTTTTTTTTTTTGATAACACGGATAGAATCTAACGATTCCAGCCCAAACTGTGGTAGTTTCTTGATTTGTATTCTTCGTAAACAAATTATGTTAATATGTATAATGTATTCTTTGTTTCTCTTAATGGATTCATTTCGTAGTATTCTATTTATTACTATCCTTTCATTATTTACCGTTATTATTATTTATTTCATCTTATATTGAATATGGTTGTACTATTAATATTTCATTGACATTGTGTTGTGGTCTACATGTAAGTGTAATAGCATTTCATTTCTGTTATTTATTCTTATTGGTAATACTATTTTGTGTACAATTGGATGTTTATTATTATAGTAGTCTAGATAGTAATATGATTTTTCTAATGGAATTAATTCTGTTATTTTTATATTTGTTTGTTTAATATGTGAATTAGTAACTCCTGTATCCACAATGGCTATTTGTTTGTTTATTTACCATTGTCATAGTATTTTATTTCTATCTTAAATTGATTATTAGTTTGGTTATCTAATATATTTATTATTGGTATTAGTTCCAACGCCTGTTATTTGTTTCTTATTGATAGTTATTTGTCCAAACATTATTTTTGGTGTGTTTCATTTTCTAATCTCTTTTGCTCTGTTACAGTCAAATTCTATATAATTTGGTATGGTCATTTCAGAATTTCTCTGACTAGTTTATATCTTATAATTCCTCAAAATAATGTTTCTATTTTAAAGTTACATGTATTTCTGTTTTTTACTTCATGCTTACTTATAAAAACATAGATATTTCATATTTGTACACTCATAACCTTACTCTTTTCTATCCTTTAAATTCTTGATAACCTATGGTACTTGATTAAGCTTTTGCCCTTATATTCCTCTGCCTGCTTATAGTGAAATTGATTTTTATCGTAAATTTTATTTTTTGGTACATTAAGTTCCCTTGTACTATTCCTATTAAAACATCTTGTATAGTGGATATTATTCTATCATCCATTAAGTATATTTCTAAGGGTGTATTCATACCTTCCTTAAAATAATCTTTTATTATTACACTACAAGAAATTTGCCATATACCAACGGACACCTATAGTGACGGATCACTAAACCCGTGGGTATAGGCATCATATACCTACTGACGTGTAGTAAACCATGGGTATAGGTATCCTATAGCTTTAGAGTAATTTATTTTCCCCCCAAAATTTTCATTTTTCCCCCCAAATCAGAAATCACCCAATTTATACACACTCTCTGTCTCTCTCTCCGCCTCTTTATTTTCATCCAATCCGTACAACTTCACCCGCAACTACCCTCTCTGTCTCTCTCTCCGCCTCTTTATTTTCATCCAATCCGTCATCCTCTTCACCCGCACCTGCAAAAACCATGCCGCCACGTCAGCATCGCCGCTGTCCTCACCTCGTCAGCGGCGATTCCGAAGGCGGGCAGATTCCGAAGGTGTACGAAGGAGGAGGTGGAGGACGTACGATGGAGGAGGTTTTTGGGGGAGGCGGTGGAATCGGACGGTGGAGAGAGCTTCTTGATCGACGGGAGGAGAAGAAACCTCATATTTGGCCGGAAGTGGGGCCCGATCATCGGTGGTGATGTCAGGTGAGCTTTCGATTTGGTTGGTTTCTTGTTAGGGTTAGGGTTTGAAATGGTCAAGAGCTATTTTTGGTAGTAAATAAATGAACTTTATGGGTAATTATGTTGATTGCAATTTAAAAGTTTGAATTTTGATGAATGAGATCAGGAAATAATTGACGATAAGCTTTAACCTTGAACTGTTTCTTAATTGAGAGAAAATTTTGATTGTACTGAATACTGAATCACAACTTGTGCTATTAACATTCCTAACTTGCCCAATTTTTATTTTTCTTGTGCTGAATCACATTCCTAGATTCAATCTTGTTGTGTATTGAATCTGGAAATACCCAACTTGCCCAATTTTTATTTTTCTTGTGCTGAATACTGAATCACGTTATTTTTGTAGACAATTTAACAGACCGTCTTACAACTTACCCAATTTTTATTTTTCTTGTGCTGGATACTGAATCACAATATTTTTTTGTAGACAATTTAATAGACCATCTTATTGAATCAAAAGATATTTGTGATGCAGATTTCAGATACTTAAGAGAACTCATACCAAATAATGACCAAAAGAGAAATAAGGCATCATTCCTCTTGGAGGTATACACATATGCATCATGCTAGGAGCTTAAACCTTTTCTCTTCTTTCCATCCTGTGGTTCAGGTGATGACATGTAGGGAACTCCTTGCTGTTATACAGGTTATTGAATATATTCAGTTTTTACAAGAGAAGGTGCACAAGTATGAATCGTCGTCATACCCAGGATTTGGTGAAGAAAATGCTAAACTAATGCCGTGGGTAATTCTTGAAGCTTACTTTTAATGGAAATTCTTACCTGATTATATATATTTCACTATTATTGCAAAAGCGATTTGATTAACTTTATGGTTATTGATTCTCTACTAGTTTGTTTAAATCAAATCATCTAACTAAACGTAGATTAGTTTTTTTAGATCAAATCATCTTGATTTTTCTACCTTTGAACCTCATTCAACTTTTATCAAATCCATATTGATTTGTATCTGTGTGGTAATTTCTAGTGTATGTGTGCGAAAAAGTGTGACATACTACTTCCAAAAATGCTAGGAGCATTTTGAGCTGGCCCTACAAATAGTCGATCTCGTTACAAAAAACAGAACTAAGCAAATATCAAATAGTGGATCTTGGTCATTTCCATGAAGGAATGGTTTTTATTGATTATCACTTTGGTTTTCTCTTTGGCAAGTAATGGTCTATTTTAGATAATTCTGGAAAAATGCATGGGTATCTGTCAATTTGTTTTTGATATATTTGTTGCTCGTTGTATCTTCAATAAATTTCCATGTTACTTTTGATTTAACACACTTTTAATTAAGTTTGTCAAATAGCTATTTTGAGCCTAAAAGAGCTTTCAAACCCAAAAGCACTCTCCAAAAGCGATCCCTAACAGAGCCTAAATATTTTGCATTCTAACGCGTGCCGTCAAATTGGACATATTTGCCTTTTGAGCTGAAATTTGGTGGGTTGGATATTTTATTAACTTAATTGTATATTTTATTATCTTTGTGAAATTTACTCTATTATAATATACTAACTTTATTACCATAGCAAGTGAAATTAAACTCATTTCACAAGATTGAATGGTGTGACATCAAATTGTATGATCCACTTATGAGGTTTTGATTAAGACATTCTAATCTGCATATATTAAATGGTCCATAGAAATATATTTATGCATCTTAAATAGTAATTATTCGTACCCGTGTCGTAAAATATATGTATTGAGTGTGAGATAGTGTAAAATCATGTATTATGAGGTCTTTATTAGTGCATTATTGTGAAGTTACCGCTATGACCACATGATGTAGTATCCTCAGCATACATTATTTGTTGTTGCTAGTCGTTTTATTGCATGTAAATATAATTAGTAATGCCTCAATGAGATTATTAAATTCATGAGGGTGTCAATGAGACGATATGTTTGTTCTGGGGAATAGGTGTACAGGAACCTACAACAGTTTCGCATTCGTGGTTGATCCTTTTCTATATCTGTCCTTTTATAAATCTAATCCAATGCTATAGAGAATGATATCGCTGCTTTTTTGGTAATTTAATTTAGATATTCGTCTTTCCTTTGTCTTCATCAATAAGCTTATCAGTAATGCTAGGTCTTTATTATGCTGCCTAACTAGTTTACTTACTTTACTGTATATTAACTTTATTGAAAGGTGTGGGCCATTTCTGATTCTAAAAGGCAGGGTTATCTTGATCTTCAAGAATTCATCAACGCAATGCAGGTAGTATCAACAATGTTCAATTATCTCAAACTTCTAATGACAAAGTTGTACTTAAGTGCCAATTTTGTGAACTGTACAGCTCATATCATTGGCACAAGCAGGTCATGAGGTTACTCAGGATGTACTTAAACATGCAGGTGAATGAACTGAAAATTTCCTATTTAGTATTTTAAATTGCATTGTGGTGAATCCTTTCTTTTTTCACTCTGTTGTGATGGATAAATTCTTTGAATACATAGTAGTGTATATAAATGTATCTGATGTTTAGGAAAAGTAAAATATAAGCTGAAGTATAGTAGAAGTCCTCTTATTGCTGAAGTATATAAATGTATAAGCTGAAGTAAAATATATGCTGAAGTATATAAATGTATCTGAAGTATAGTAGAAGTCCTCTTATGAGTTAAGTAGTTCTTTGAATGCATAGTAGTGTATATAAATGTATCTGATGTTTAGGAAAAGTAAAATATAAGTTGAAGTATAGTAGAAGTCCTCTTATTGCAATGAAGCATATGCAGATAATATCAGATCTACTTAACTCATATCAGATCTACTTAACTTATGAGCAATGAAGTATAGTAGAAGTCCTTTTTGAATACATATGCAGATAATTCAAATCACCTCAAGACTACTTAACTCATATAGGATCAAGGTTCACCAAAGTACTACCCAAGTTGGGTTTTTGTGCATGCCTTCAACTGACACACACATAGGCTTTGCAATCCCTGGGGGTGATCACTCATCTCTAGTATAACTTGTGGGGGTGTTTAAAATGCATTAAAACCTATGAGGATCTCAAAAATAGATTCTGCAGTTCATGAAAATAGTATGCACATATTCTGCATGTGATAAAACAGAATACACATATTCTGCAGTTCATGAAATTAGTATACATACATAATTGACTTCTACATAAACATACATATACATGTTCTGTCGTTCATATAAACATATATATACACACATAATTGGCATTGAAACCACACATGGGCAGGTGAGAAAACATAATCTGTAATTCATGAAAATAGTACACACATTTATTCTGCAGTTCATGAAAGTAGTATACACATATTCTGCAGGTGATAAAACAGAATACACATATTCTGCAGTTCATGAAAATAGTACACACACATAATTGACTTCATTAATTGAAATTTACAAGCACGTGATCAGAAAAGTAGCATGGAAGCTGCCATTTTTGCTCCTTCCCTATTTCTTCTGTTTGATGATGATATCAGTTTCCTTCTTCTTGCTCTCTCCTTCATTCTCCATTCAAATATATTTTTTCTGTTGTGAAGGGGTTGGAATAGTATATTCTTTCTGTGGTGTTAAAGTTTTTAGTAGGGTTGTTATATATACACAGTTTGCCCGAGAGGTGTGGAATAAATTTCCCCCAAACAAACATAATTGGCATTGAGACCAGAAATAGGCAGGTGAGAATTCTGTAGTTCATATAAACATACATATACACACTATGAATAATGTTTATATGAACGACAGAACTAATTACAAAATATGAATAATGTTCTTTTGCGATGATGCAGGATCTTCGAAGCTTGAGTCACCATCATCTTGCATTTTTTCTTTTACTAAACAAAACAACAAATGGAATACCTTCTTTGAAGATTTTTTGCTGAAAAAGCTAAATGATGAAAAAAAACATAACGAAGCAGTGTTAGAAGCTGAAGCAGATCCATTCCCCATAGAAGTTGAAGATGAAACTGAAGATGAGGCTGAAGTTGGTACAAATTGGTAATATTTTTCATTTATCTAATAAATTAAATGAGAAACTTCTTATTTAAATTATCATTGTTTTCTTTTTCCCTTTTTTGTCAAACTCAGTTGTTTATTGCATATTTTTTCTCATGTCAGCCTTCACATCTAAGGTTTACTGGAGAGAACTTAAAGAAGAACAAGAGACCTCTATGAGGAAGCTGTGAAGTTGGCTGCAAAACATAGTTGCACTCCTGCTCAACTAGCTCTAGCTTGGGTTCTTCATCAAGGGGATGATGTCGTTCCTATTCCAGGTCATTAATCATTATCTGTCTAATCATTTTACATTTGTATTGGCATGCCAATGCTTTTTCTATATGAAAAATTCTCATAATTTGTTTTTGGACATGCAACAAGTAAACTAAACCAAGAATATGGTTGAAACTTAACTATCTCTATAGCTGTGTGAAGAAAATTACTGCCTTTCTGTTAATAATTTGTATCCAGTTCTAGAACTTTGTATTTGATTAGAATACACTTCATTACATTCACAAACTCTTATCAACTGGAGTAGCATGAGAAGGTCATTCTTTTAGCACAGTTTAAGTATATTTGACCAAGGCAATTTGTTAAGAAAATAACATTGCTGCGAAATAAAATAGAAAATTCAGAAAGAGAACAAGATCCTAGATTTACTTTATTCGGTCAATGTGACCAACATACAGAACAAGCCCCCAAACAACAATACACACTGCCACTGAAAGAGTTACAATCTGCAATCCTCGGCACTTCTTACAGCATCTCTCTGATTTCTTTTTTCCTCTCTATTTTCTAATTACACTGACTGCATAACTATGGTGAGGGAAGTTCCTCCTCTATAGCGTATGCCTTCAAATCATTATCCTTACTACAGTCACGTACCTTACAAACTCTCCCAGAGTTCCTATTACGTAATCTTTATTTTTCTCTTTTGGGTTTATAATTTGTGTCAATGTTTTCAGGGACAACTAAGATTAAGAACTTGAATGACAACATCGGCTCTTTGGAAGTGAAGCTAACAAGCTAGGACTTGAAAGAAATTTCGGATGCAGTGTCTTCTCAAAATGCGGCTGGAACTAGATCCTTTGGTGTCAGAGAATCTTACACCTGGAAGTACGCGAATACACCTGCACCTGGTAGTAATCCATCAGCATAAAATTTATGTTATGAGAAGAGTAAACATGTCCTCTACTGGGATTTATGAGAAGAGTAAATTTATGTTATTTAAATAATTTTTGTAATTTGAATTTGACATGCTTGTAATACTTTGTAATACTTCATTAATTTTTAATATGATTGAAGTTTAATTTTATTTAATTTTGTTTCATAAACACATGTATTTATTTCATTGTGTATTTGGTTTATAATTGAATTAATATTATAAAAGAAAATATTAAATTATCATAAGCGTAATTAATAAGAAAAAATTGTGTATAGAGCGATGGGTCTATATTCAAATAATTAGATGCGAAAACCATCGCTAAAACCTATAGCAATGGAGCTTCAACCGTGGGTATAGGAAAGCAAAATGTGTCTTTAAAACCTATACCAACGGATACGAAACCGTGGGTATAACCCCAAGGTTTTGTCCAACGGGTGAAAAAACCGTCGCTATAGGCTATAGTGACGGCATTTTGCCGTGGGTATAGCTAATTAAAAACGACGGAAAAAAATGTCCGTTGGTATAGGTTTTACGGGCTATACCTACGGTTTTTCGCCTTTTACCCACGGATTTTTGCTGTCACTATATGTCAAATTTCTTGTAGTGTTATTTGTATTCCTCCTAAGTGTATGTGTCTTAATGTTTTTCTATTTTTCTCACTTATTTTTTCAATTTATGTTAATAATGGAATTATGGTTTTTCCTTGTTCTTGTTCAATATATATAGGTTGTACATTATTTCTACCTATTATGATAGTATTCATTTTTCTTTCAAATATTGAAAGTTTAATGATTTCTTTCGGGTTAATGTCTAATTTGGTTATTCTTATTTTATCATATTTCTGCATATCAAAACTCACCTTTTCTTTTACATTTTCATTATTTTCTTCTCTTCTTAATTGTTCTTCTATTTCTGTTATTTCTGTTATCACATTTATTTCACATTCTTTAATTTCATCATCACTACTTCCGCTATCTTCTTCCATTACCATTATCTCTTCATCTTCACTTATTTCTGAGCACTCTTCTTCATATTCTATGAGTTCATAGTTTGTGTTAAACATTTCTTCAATTTCTTATGTGTATTTTACATTTTCTTTCTTCATTTTCTTAGGGCAGTTTGGCGATTATATCATATTTCTCTGCATATATAAAAATTTCATTTTCTCTGGGTTTTCAGATATATTTTGTTATTTTTTTTTTTGAAATATTTTTTTATTGGGTTTTCTATATTTCTTAAATGTTTTTCTACATTTTGTTTTACATTTTTGCATTTTTTTACGTCTTTTTGTATAATTATATCTATTATTACATTCCCAATGATTTGGTTTTGCTTCTTCATAACACATTATTCATTTATATGTTCTTTAGTATTTTATAGTTGATCTAGCTTCTTGGCATATCTCTATAATCTTTTACAAAGTGTGTTCAATATCCTAAAGTATTTGTTTCTGGTTTTACTTTCTCAATTATGTATGCACAATATGTGTTTATACTCCAGGGATTTGGCAGTTTTAGGGAAAATGAGTCAAAGATTGTACTTTTTTCTTATTTTGTAAAATAGATTTCTTAAAAATATTTTTTGAATTTGCAAGCTTAATTGTCAAAATAACACATCGCATATTTGTAGATTACTTAGTCTCCATCTTGTTTGGTTTCTGTTTATATGTAGTATGTTTTTCTATTTTTTCATAGACACTAAATTCTATTATTATTGTTTTTTCATAATTTGTAATTATTTCTTTTAGTTCTAATATTTTATTGTTGAAGCTTCTTGTGTTCCCTGGTCATCTATTAGTCTGGCTTTTCTGATCTTATTTCTTTCTTCTTCTGTTAATGCATTCCACCATTTTGCTACTCCTATAAATATTGTGTTGATAAATTTTTTGAACCTATTTCATGTGAGGTTTTGTCTAAATGATACTATTAAGGATGCTTTTACATATTCTTTTATTGTTCTATCTATATTTTTTACACAGTCTAGATCTAGTCATTCTCCATTTTCTAGTATTCATTTTTCGTAATGTTCTGCAAGTTCATATGTTGGGGTTTCTTTTTCTTTTCCTAGTTCATTCCTTTCTCGATTTTGTCATTTCGATTGTGTATGATTTTGATAATAGGTAGGATAAGGTCTTTTATTAGGTGGTGGTCTTAAATATTCATACATATCAGTTGTAATTTCTTTAGGTTTTGTTATAAAACTGTCTTCTTCTTGATTCATTTTTATTTCTTCATTTTTTATATCCAGATTCCTTAAGGCTTCTTCTACCTCTTCTGGATTGAGATTTTTCATTAAATCTTCTATTTCTAAAATATTTATATTTAGCTTTGTTATACCTTCTAACTCCTTTATACCTTCTTTGGTTTTGCCTATTTCTTCCTCAGTTTCATATTTTATTTATCTACTTAGTTCTTTTATGTTTTTATTTATAATTTGTAAGTCTTTTCTAATGACTCCTATATAGTCTGCTATGGTATTTTCACTAAAATTTTCTTATGATTCTTCAATTATCATGTTTATTAGAGATGATGTAGTTGCCATGCCGTCATCTATCCTTAATCCTAATCCTTTATATATTTTATTTATTATTTCTTTTAATTCATTTATCTGTTGTTTTATATCTACGACTTGTTGTTGTAAGGATTTATTTATTTATTTATTTATTTTACTTAGTTATCTAGTATTATTATATTTTGTAGTTGTTCTGGTAGTTTTTATATTAATTCTTTTGTTTCTTCCATGTTTTTGAATTTTTCTATTTTATCAATACTATTTTTTATGTTTTGATCTATGTTAGTTCCAAGATTAATTAATAGGTATAAATTAATCCAATTTAATTGTTTATGTTCTCCTGATCCTCCTTCTCCTATTAGGATTAAAGGTATAAATTTTCCATAATCATCTGGTGGCCAATAACTGTTATTAGGTAATTCGTTAGGCTTAAAATTATATACTCTTGATTCTATTAGTGGGACTTTATCCATGATAATACCAACTTCATTCTTTGTTTCTATAATTTAATGTATTGTATGCTAATATCACTTGATAAACCAACTTAATTCTTTGTTTCTATATATAATGTCCTTTGTGCTGTTATTTTTGTTTGTTATTCTATACTAGTAATATACGCGTGCTAGGCACATTTTAATTTATTTAAAAAATTTAAAATAAGAACTCTGATTTACACATGCAATACATATCTTAATAAATACGATTATATATTTTTAAAAGTAAATGTGAAGACTATAATGGGAGAGTTGGAGTTGCACGTGTGTTGCACATAAGTAGGTAGATTTACAACTCCAACTCTTCCATTATAATAGATTTTATATATTATATTATAGATATATAGATAGATAGATACATAGATAGATAGTAATTTACACGTGTGATGCACATTGAATATATTATATAAAAATAAAGTAAAAATATGACGTAGTGAGGACTCGAACCTGAGACCTCCTTCATATTAGTTATGCACGTGCAATGCATACGTTGGTAGATTTACAAATAACACTAGGGTATTCTTCATTATAATAACTAGTAATTTACACGTGCGATGCACGTTTTAATAAATATAGATTTTAAAGTAAAAATTCAGACGAAGTCTAGCTTTGAACCTAAGACCTCCTTTATAATAGTCATGGACGTGCGTTGCACGCATTGGTAGATTTACAAATGACACTAAGGCCTTCTCCCATTATAATATTACTAGTATTTTTCACATGCGATGCACGTTTTGATAAGAATTGGAGGATTTTTACGTGTGATATACGTGTTGAGAAATAGTTTTGGAGTTGGTAGTGCATTGCACGTAATCGAAAAAAATGTTTAGAAGAAAAAACTACAATTTTTATGTGCACTGCACATGTTCATAAGTATAATTGGAGTTTTACGTCAAACATATGTGTTTGTTTGGTGTTAAAAAAATATTGAAAAATTATTTTGCACGTACGTTGCACGTTTAACAAGGTTGATTTTTTTTGGTTTGTTTATTTTTGTTGTAATTAATGGGATAGTTGGAGTTGCATGTGCAACGCACGGGTTTATATGTTGACAAATTACAACTCCAACTCTTTCATTGTATATAGAGAAGATAGAGATAGAGACAGAGATATTATTAATTACTATGTTTTGTCTTTATCAGTTATATATTTTCTTTCTATCAAACTTCTATCAACATGTCTTATTTTAAATTCGAAGAGGTGTTTTAGTCTTAATTTCTTTAGTTTTTGCGAAATATCCAACTTTTATATGCACACAATGTATGTTGTAAGAATTGTTTTGGGCATAGATTGAAAATAATTACTACCAATTTATTTAGGGTTGGTTTAAGAAATAGTTTCAAAAGTAGGGTTATTGAGATAATTTTTTCAAGTGACCTATTATTATAAATAGTTTGGGAAGTATCCTATTGTTGTAAATAGTTTCAAAAAATGTCCAATTTTTGCAAATTGCTCCCACTTCTCCTTATTTGTTCATAATTTTTTTAGTGTTTCTAATTAGGAGAGTCAAATTTGCTGCCGACAATGGATGGCGACGAGTACAGTTTGGAGGGAATGTGACGGTTAAATCAATTGATGCATGCCGATGATACTTTCTTTAACATGCGAAGCTTATTTCAGTAATTGCCGAGCTTTAATGCTGGAAGTGCAGAGCTATTGTGAAGATAGTGGTCAGTTTGTTAATTTTGATCAATCAAACTTATATTTTGGCAAGGGGGTCCTCAGAAGAATGAGGTCCAGAATCATTCGATTTATTGGTATGAAGACGGGTACTAGTGAAGTACTTGGGTGTAAAAATTGAAATATACAAATTGAAAGTAAAGGATTTGAGCCATTTAGAACATAGTCGTCTATATTTGAGAGACGATAAATGAATTTCTCAAATATAGGAATCGAAAGATCATCTTTCGTCCGTTCTAAAAAAAATTCTTGGACGAAAAATGATCTTGCGTATGATAATTTTTTTATATAAAAAGGGTGTCTAACTGATCTTGCGTCTGATTCATTTTTTTTTAAAGGTGTCGGACGCAAGATCATCTAGCATCTAACCAAATTTATAAAAAAATTCTCAAATGGTGATAAGACGAAAGATCTTATTTCATCTAACCGAAAAAAAATTAAAGGGGGAAACGGACGGAAGATGTTCTTCCATCCTAGAACTTTTCTCCCAAAGTTTGAATATTTTTCTATGGAATTGGGCCTATAGAATTACTATGCATATAAAATAAATTTAAGATTGGTGTGAATTTTTTTATCAATGGCTCAGATGGTATGGGTGTATAGGAATTGTTATGTGTTCATTTGCGTAGATATTTTATTTACAAATGTGTTGGACTAAAAAATTTGTTATTTTTTTTTTCAATGGCTGAGATTCAATACACGCAAGATCATCCATCGTTCGACCAAATTTTGGGTTTCAACGATTACAAACCCAACTCAAAATTCCTATTTCTAAAACCCAAATATGAAAATTTTGAGTCTTAATGACTACAGATGCTCTTATAAATCGAATCCAGAAGAAGTTAGGCACCTAGAAGGCTAAGGCACTCAGTTTTGTTGGTAGGGTGAGCTTGGTTAAATAGGTTTTGTAGTCAATTTTTGGGTTTATATCTTGCGTATTAGATTTGATGAGAAGAGAAAATGGGTAGAGAGAGAAGAGGATTTGAAGCAAATGTGGAAGAAGGAGCTGCAACAACAAGCAGGAATTAGCAGCAAGCACGCGAAGTAATCGACAGAATTAAAGTGCAGTCGACTGGATTTGCTCATTGACTTGCTGGAAGTCCTTAGCAACCACAACTAGCAGCGCAGAGGTATGAGTATCGGGTCTAGGTGATCTAATTGAACCTCAACTTCTTCTCCAAGTCGGATCGTACGGCTCTTATCATCTGATTATCTCTTTAGGATATATCAGATAATTATTGTATCAAGATTAAACCTAGGGTTTCTCTAGATCTCTATATATACATTGTAATTGGCTTCCAAAGATATACGCGTGTGCCAAAAGTACTAGTTCTACATCTAAGTTGTTTCTTCATTGTAAACAGCAAGTATCTTCTGATGAGGCTTGAGAAATAGATAGGTTCTTGGTGAGAGTGGTTGTAACTCTTGTATCTTCTCTAGTTGAATAATATTTGTGTTATTTCTCACCGGATTAGGCTAAGCCGAATCCGGTCAAAATTGTGCTATTTGTGTGTTTGGTTTGATCTACTATTTGCTTGGTGGTTTTTCGTGATCGTGTCGCAAAACTCAGCAAAAATCCTAACAAGTGGTATCAAAGTATCAGGTTGCGGGGTTGCATGAGTTCCTTGGAGAAGATGACATATCAGATCACAAAGATCGAGCAGTTTGGCGGTAAGATCAACTTCAATATCTGGAAAATGGACATATGTTCAATGTACTTATTTAAAAAAACATAAATATTGCCCTAAAAAAAGATGAAGGGAAGCTAACCGACATGAACTAGGAGAAGTGGAAAGAGATTTGTTCAAAAGCATTGAGTTTAATCCGGCTGTTATTAACGAACGACAATAGGTGCAGGAGAAGCGTGGCGAGTCTGTTGGCAAGTACTACTCGGGATAGTCGTCGAATGTACTAGAAGAGAAAATTGTTTCATTTTTTAATGAAGGAGAGTACTGCTCTTCAAGATCATATAGCGGATTTCAATAAGTTGTTATCTGAATTGAGGTGATATACACAGATGGTCCGGGCGAAGATGATAAAGCTTTCAACTTGATATATTCACTGCCAGATTCATACAAAAGACCATGCCATATGGAGAACCTGCCAATGAGAAGTTTTCGGTAGCAGGTTTGATCTAGGGCTTGGAGGAGAATAAACTTAGGAAAAAGGCAGCAATTGGCGTCTACTTCTATTTGAAGGGATAGTGCATGTAAGGGTGTGATCTGTAGCCACCATTGTAGAGGGATTGAGCATTACAAGAGAGACAGTCACAAGTGGTTGTATCTGATGGGTGCTAACATAGTCAGCGCTGCTGAATCAGATGATAACTTAGACTGTCTTCTTGATTCATGTTCTTTTGATGTGAATTTTGGCTAATTTCATAATTCAGGTAGTTCTTCTTAAATGTGCTGAGAGAGATGTTTTCTATTTACAAGTTTATAACAGGTCGTTGTATGAGGATGGAGATTAGTGAGATTTGTGACATAATACGTGAGCAAACAACTGAGTTGGAGATGTCAGACGGAAATGAGTGCACACTAGAGAATGTCATGCATATTCCTTTGATGTAATAGAATATGATATCCTTAGGAACTCTGGAGCACAGGGTGGCAGGTACACAACTCGAGGTGGAGTTCTATCAGTTTGGAAAGGTCATCGTAAGATGATGAGGGAAAAAAGGAGTATTGGGTAGAGTGAACACAACCTCTACCAATTTTTTGGGTACGAGAAATCTTGGCTAAGTATTTCTAAGCCCTGCGTTCCTAAAGCAGTATCTGGTATACCACCACTATAATCACTGAATCGAGACCACAACGTTCGAATATTTTTGGGAGGTGGGGAGTGCCCCGGGGTAGGCCCTTGAAAAGGGCATACAGTTAGAGAAATAATTGGTGGATGTAGATTCAACTAGCAGAAGAAGCCACTGAAATAGGGTTGTTTGCAAGAGGAGAATGAAAGAGTCTAGAGGCGACTAATCACACAAGTGTGGAATCATGAGTATGCAATCCAAGATGGAGATTATTAGGTTTATGTGTTGCATACTAGATTCGATAAGAAGAGAAGACGGGTAAAGTGAATCTGAAAGATAAAGTAGGAATTAGCAGCGAGCACAGGGAGCAGTCAACTGCATTAAAGAGTAGTCGACCAGATTTGCTCTCTAAAATGCTGGAAGTCCTTAGCAGTCGACCGCCACTTTGGGCAGTCGACCGCAACTAGCAATGCATTAGGTATGAGTATTGGGTCTGGGTGATCTGATTGAAGTTCGGCTTCTTCTCCAAGTCAGATCATACAACTCTTATCGTACGATTATCTCTTCAGGATATAACGGATGGTTATTGTATATCAAGATTAAACCTATGATTTCTCTAGATCTTTATATATACATTGTAATTGGCTTCCAAAGAGATGCGAGTGTGTCAAAAGTACTAGTTCTTCATCTGAGAGTTTTCTTCATTGTAAACATCAAGTATCTTCCGGTGAGGTTTGAGAGATAGATAGGTTCTTGATGAGAGTGGTTGTAACTCTTATATGTTCTCTACTTGAATAATATCTCAGTTATTTCTCTTCTAGATTAGGCATAGCCGAACCGGGATAAAATTGTGTGCTTTGTGTGTTTTGTTTGGTCTACAATTTGCTTGGTGGTTTGTAGTGATAGTGTGGCAAAACTCAGCAAAAATCTTAACATCAATTACTATTTATTTAATGTCTACTACTTAAATTCTTAAGTTGGTGTTGATTAAGATTGAGATACTCATGAGAGGTATTTTGGGGGCAAAAAATTATGCTTCTACTAGCCTACACCTAATGAACTTGAACACCATTACTAAATCAATCTCTGTAGGAGGGTTAGTTACATAATAGGAAACTGCAAGAATTTCATGAAGCTCTCATATGCAAACAAAGTGTGAGGACTGAATCTCATCCGATTCTTTAGTTGCAAGTTGTGTATAGTGGTAAATATAAGTTAACTGCAAACGCATGACAATGGAAAAGGAGAGTAGGTGATTCTGGATTTTTTTCCCGAACTAAGCCACTTTTTAAATTATTTCCCAAACTAAGCACTTTCCAAACTATTTCTCTGAGTGAGCCAAGCGATGTCACTTTAGCAGTGGCCGCTGTTTTTTAACAGCTTCCTCTGCCTATTGAAGATTGCTAATAGAAATAGAGGCTACTTGTAAAAAAAATGATTTTTTTCGTTGCCGCTATTCCCATCAGTGGCTATAATGTATATGAATTCGCTGATGAGAATAGCGATCTTGTATCAATCATATTGATACACTCGGTCAATCCCGAGAGTTATTGCTCTCTGGAAAAAAAAGTTATACTAAGGCTGCTAATGGGAATAACGACTTTAGTTTTACTGAAGTCGCTAATATCATAAACAACCTCAGTTGGGAGGGTTTTCTTGAAACTAACAGAGAGCAAGATTAGTGATATGGGTAAAAATAGAACCAAATCAGGACCATTCAAATCGGACAAGGATTTTAAAGCTCTCAGGGATAAAACAGTAAATTCCACTGAGAAACAGGTCCATAAACAATAGTTGGGTCTTTTTTAAGCCTAACCACCCAAAACATGTTTGTCTAACTGGGTTTTCATAACAGCCCAACATGAATGAGTTCATGATTATCTAAATATAATCATAAACTCATGATTATCCATAAGAGACGATTCAAAAACCATATCTCTTTACATGAGAAGAGTTTTAACTCTATCTCCATAACTGCTTCTATCTCTTCATGAAAAGAGAATAACCCACTCTATCAAAAACACTAAGAAGTAGAGATAAATCATTATCTTTAAACTCCCCCCCCCAAGCGACTATAAATACCCCATGACCTCTACTAGAACCAGGTAATTAGTATTTTGCCACTAAAAACCTCTCATATCTTTCTATGTTCTGACTTGAGCATCAGATGGTCTGTCACTAGCGCCAAACCCGGTGTTTCAGACTTTTGCGCCAAACCCGGTGTTTCAGACTTTTGCAGGTCAGTTAGCTCAATCATCATCATCCATATCAGATCCAATGGTTCAAACGAGTTAGATTCAGGAGTCACGATCAAATAGTCAATATTAGCGAAAACTAAAAGGTCAGTTCTCTCTTTTGTTTCTAAAAGAATTCACAACATATGTTTTCCCCCACACAAAAAAATGTAGGAATAGATTGATGTCGTCTGTGGGAACAAAAAAAAGCAATCCAACCAAAATTCGCCGGTAAAAAATTATTGTTTTCAGCCATTCCTCCTAAGGTGAAAGGGAAGGCAGCGGCCTCAGGCCGACGGGTCAACCCTCTTCTTCCAAATCCACCTCATTAGGACGTCCCTCCTACCTCTCATCAGGATAACGTCCCTAGCTGGAGCAACCCCAATAGTCTACCCAGCCTCTCTCCAAAGAGGGTCCACCAGGGGGTTCCCGAAGAAGTCAGCGCTATGTGCAGCGCATTGGTGAAAACAGAAGGTCATTCTACACTTCCACATCATCCACGGTACACCCTGCAGCGCCTTAAGAACAACAGGACCTCCGCCAGATCATAATCTTTAGACAGAAGGGATCTGACTGCTGAGGCCGCTTGAGCGGACCGTGAGCCCCACATCCAGCACACTAGGAAGACACGACGACCCCTCCCCTTGAAGTTAGGGACGCAGAAGAAATGTATCTCCCAGAGGGAGAAGAAGCCATCACTCTCCAAGGGGCCAAAGGACTCCTCGTGAGAGAAGGAACCTAACTCAAACAAGCCGATCAACCCCCAGGACAGATAGAGAGAAAGAAGCACCCATCACCAGGGCATAGTTCTAGGACTTCAAAGACGAGATCCTCCAAGCCTTCAGTGTCGCTTCTAGCAGGATCTGATAAACTAGCCTTCACCGCTCCACTCCTCCATGACGGCAGGATTCCCATGAGTCTACTAGTTCTGAATAACAAGACAACGTCATCTTCCACCACTTAAAAAAGATGGAAGACCGTTTAGCACTGCTGAAATAAGAAGAAGGAATACATGAAGGAATATACCGCCCCATCCGACCTGCCTTCTCCAGAAAAGTCATCGACGCTCCTATACCAGTCAACTTCACAATTCCAGCCATTGAGTCATACAACAAAGTGTCCAACCCGGTAGACCACATTGAGAGTTTCAAAACCCGCATGATGATCCACCAAATATTTGACTCTCTTCTTTACAAGACTTTCCCAGCAACCCTGAAGGGATTAGTACGGGAGTGGTTCTCTCATCTCTCTTCAGGGTCCATCTTCTCCTTCGATCAGCTTGAGGAACTCTTCCTCACATACTTCATCACCAGTCGCAAGATAAAGAATACAATTGCCTCCTTACTTAACTTGAAGCAAATGGATGGGGAGTTCCTCAAAAGTTTTGTTCGGTGCTTCACAGCCTAGTCTCGATCTATCCTCTCACTCGATTTAGTTGTAACCACGGCTGCCTTCAGGTACAATGTGAACCATGACCACCTCAAACATTTTCTTGTCAAAAGACCCCTTGAGACTTCTCTGACCTCCTCCAAAGAGTTGAGAAGTACATCTGAGTGGAAATGTTATTCGACCCCAAGAACATAATGTGCTATCATCCAGGAACAAACGGAAGAGCACCAATGAAGACGGGCCCAGGATGACCCAGAAAAATGCCACAGGCTAGCATCGTCCACCCCCAATGCCTCGTTTTGAGAAGTACACTCCGATTAATGCCATCATCTCTACAATTCTCATTGAAGTCAATAAGGAGGGACTTCTTCAAACTCCTTCTAAGATAAGCACCTCAAGCAAGAGAAGAGATAGGAATAAGTGGAATGTGTTTCTCAAAGATCACGAACATTTCACAGATAACTATCGAGCCCTCAAAGAAGAGCTTGAAGCCATGCTCCATCGGGGATACCTCGCCAAGTTCGCCCAAAGGAACAACACCGAAAATCCTCCTGTAAGAGGAGCCAACAAGCAACCAGAGAGGCCTTCTAAGTCCCAAGGCTCGGGACGCATGGAGGTATTCCACTCCATTCATGGTAGACCTATGGGGATTGTCTAACTCCTCAAGAAAAGCATTTTTTCATGAAGTGAACTCAGTACACAACATTCACTCTCAAGAGCTTAGGGGTTCCTATCACATTCTCAGACCAAGACCTCGAAGGTATTCGAACCCCTCACTGCAATGCGCTTGTAATCAGCATATGTATGGCCAGTCATGAGTTGCACTGCGTCCTGGTGATAATGGCAGCTCGGTAAACATCCTCTTCCCGAATTTATTCGAGAGCCTATGGAAGCACTCGATTTCATGGTTGTCGACATGATTTCTGCATACAATGCCATCTTTGGTCACCTGGGGCTAGCAGCACTTCGCGCAGTTGCCTCAGCCTACTACACGAAGATGAAGTTCCCCATGGCAGCAGGGATAGAGGAAGCCAAACGAAGTCAAGAAGCCGCTCGAACATGTTACACCGCTACATTAGGGGACTCGGTCCTCCCTCTCAGTGCTATGGAACTCCCTAAAGATAGGGGACAAGCCAGCTCTGAACCCGTGGACAAACTATTAGAAATCCTCGTCTCCCAAGAGGATCAAGCTAAGTGTTTTCAGGTGATCAAGACACTCCCCCATCAAGTTATGAAGCAACTCATCACTTGCATTAGGGAGAACCAAGATCTCTTCGCTTGGACCGCCTCAGACATGCCGGGTATATCCGAAAATCTAATCATGCAGCGGTTAAGTGTGAACCCAGATGTATGGTTTGTCCAACATAAGCGCCGTAAGTTTGACACCAAAAGAAAGCAAGTAGTCCAGGAGGAAGTCAAAAGACACCTAACCGCCCTCTTCATTCAAGAAGTTAGCTATTCCGAGTGGCTAGCGAATGGGGTAATGGTCAAGAAAGTCGATGACAAATGGAGAATTTGCATAGACTTCACCGATCTCAACAAAGCATGTCTGAATTACCCATTCACTCTTCCAAGCATAGATGCCTTGATTGACACCACCTCAGGCCATGAGCTCTTAAGCTTCATGAATGCCTTCTTGGGATACAACCAGATCCGAAAGTTTCCACCAGACATCCTGAAGATGTCCTTCATCACCAACCAAGGAATCTACTAGTATCGAGTCATTTCCTTTGGGCTAAAGAACGCTGGATCCACATATCAACTCTTGGTGAACTAAGTCTTTAACGAGCAAATCGGCCAAAACATTAAGGCATATGTGGATGATATGCTAGTGAAGAGCCTCAGGAAAGAAGACCATGGGGCCGACCTCCAAGAAGCCATTAATGTACTACAGAGACACAACATGAAACTAAATCCCTCAAAGTGTGCCTTCGGGGTCTCCTTGAGACTGTTCTCATAGTTCAGGGTAAGCTAAAAAGGAATTGAAGTCAAGCTATTAGAGCCATACTCGACATGTCTCCCCCGAATACCATCAAAGAAGTCTAGAAACTCACCAGCCGCCTCGCTTCTATTGGGCGCTTCCTCTCTAAGTCTGGAGAGAAGTGCATACCGTTATTCAAAGCTCTCCGAGGAGGGATGAATTTTTAGTGGGGAAAAGAACAACAGGTAGCTTTTGAAAGTCTCAAAGCACACCTTGTCAATCCTCTGCTCCTTAGAAAGCCCAAGCTGTGAAAGGTGCTCTACCTATACTTGGATACTTCAGATCAGACCCTTAGTGCCATCTTTGTAAGGGAAGAAAACAAGGTACAAAGGCCAATTTACTATGTAAGAAAGATACTCTACGATGCCGAACTTCGATACTCGAAGATTGAGAATATAACCTATGCACTAGTTAATGCTGCCCGAAAGCTCTGACCCTACTTCCAAGAAAACTCCATCTAGATCCTCACCGATCAACCACTTTCCACAAGACAATAAACTCTGGGAGACTTACGAAGTGGTCCATCAAGTTAATTCAACATCATATTTCCTATCGACCAAGAACAACAATTAAGGCACAAGCCTTGGCGAATTCATCATCGAAAGAACCATTCTTGATCCCCCCATCCCCCCTCCCCCCTCCCCCTCCCTCGAGGAAGGAGAAAACCCCCCACTTTGGAATGTCTACGTGGATGAGTTCTCTTGCCCCGAAGGGAGTGGATTCGGAGTCATCTTGCTCGGTCCCGACGAGTTCACCATCCAGTACTCGCTGGTCTCAACTTCCCAACTTCTAACAATGATGTTGAGTATGAAGCTCTTAGCATCGGGCTCCTTATAGCAAGGAAATTAGGGGCACGAAGAGTCGGAGTGTTCAGCGACTCCTAACTAGTAGTGAACAAAATCCATGAAGCCAGAGATTTTTGCATGATCAAGTACTTGGTCTATGTAAAGAAACTTATGTGCATTTTCAAAGAAGCCGAAGTCTCTCCCATCCCACGTGAGGAAAATGGGCAAGCAAATGCCCTTTCCAAGCTAGCATCCTCATCGTTCGATGGACTCGACCACACTGTGCTTATCGAAGTCCTACTCGAGCCAAGCATCAAAGAAGAGACATTGAAGCTCATGTCCATCACCCCCCAAACACCCAAAAATTGTTGAATGAAACCCTTGATCGAGTTTCTCGATAATGGTGTCCTCCCTACAGAACCCAAAGAAGCAAGAAAGACCTGGGTGAGTGCTGAAAGATACACACTCGTCGAAGGAGTCCTCTACAAGCGCTCCTACACCTAAGTTGATGGCCAAACTTACCTAAGATGCCTCTCTCCCGTTGAGGCTGACTACGCTCTAAAAGAGGTACATGAAGGAATAGGAGGCAGTCACCTAGGCGCGAGATCTCTCGTATGAGAAGTTCTCAACCATGGATACTATTGGCCCACTCTCCTCAACGATGCTCATGCATACATCCACCGAAGCATCCCTTACCAGAAATACTCTTCCATCAAGCAGGTCCCCCAAGCCAACCTCAGTTCTATGTCAAGTCTCATCCCCTTCACGATGTGAGGGATGGACTTGTTGAGATCATTTCCTCCCGCCACTAGACAACAGATCTTCCTAGTTGTAGCCATCGACTACTTCACGAAGTGGGTCGAGGAGGAACCACTAGCAACAATCATAGAGCATAAGGTTCAACAATTCTTCTTGAGGCGTCTCAACAAGTCCCGCTATCGTGCGGGCATCCCTCCACATCGGTTGGAGGTGTCTCCCACAAACCTTCATCACAACGACTCACTTCGATATTCCTCCGAGTTAACACTTTCCTCAAGTGGCCGAGATCCACTCCTACCATGAATAGCTTCTCCCGTAAATGAGCAAGTCCCAACTCCACCACACGAAGCTTGGTACGGAGACGGGCAGGCTCGTCATCGCAAGGATCACACCCAACATACACAACAACCTGTTAGTAGAAGAAAACAGAGAATCACTACAACGGTGCAACCAATGGTATGAATTATGCAAAAACATGATTGCCCAAATCCAACACATGTTATGAAAAACTAAATGAGTTTTCATCGTAATAAAGAAGATACATCAAGTGGTGGCCAGTCCGCTATTAGGCATCAATATAAAAACTAAAAAAAACTACAGGGAAGAGAAGGAGGAGTCAAGGATCCACCTCAGTCGATGGAGCCACAGGAGAGAAAGTCTCGTCTCCAGCTCCCCCTACAACTCCCGAACTCTCCACGACCGCAATGAAAGGATCTGCCACTATGTTGTTTCCTTCCTCCTCAGCAGAAGTGCCCCCGGACAACTGATACCCCATGCTATCAAATCGGGGACTCACTCACTAATGTTCTGGAGAGTTCTAGTGTACGCCTTCTCCATGTTGGAGAAAAGATATCCCTCCACCTCGAACTTCGCCTGTGCCATCATGGCCTCCCTCTCCTTTGACGCGCTCACTCTCTCCCTTATTGCATGCTCCTTCTCCCTAGCCAGAGCCTCCTCCAACTGCGTGACTCGCTCCACATGAGCCTCCTCCTGGGGCATTGCCGTATCCAGCTCCCTAACGGCCTTGGCTCGCTCCACCTTTGCCTTATCAACCACCACCGTCCACTTTTTCTCCTCCTTCACCACATGTTTCAACATGTGGACAAAATAACAAGTGATCTACCAGAAAAAAAAGATTCAAAGTTACAAAGAGAAAAAATGACTACACTATGAAAGCAAAATGTAGGAAGGAAACTACAGATGAAGTGGGACATATCGACAAGGCAGCTCAAGAGATCTCCCAGGAGGAATCGCCAGCACTCCCCACAGCCATCACGCTCCTAGCCATGGGGATCATGAGATGCTAAATTGCTTGTATACAACTCGTCGAATCCTCAAGGAAGCTATCGAACAAAAGTCTTCTAGTGCTCATCGGTAAGGATAGCCTTGGCTTCCGCAGTGAGCGAAGGAGCCTCGAGTGCAAAAGCCAAAGCCAAAGAGTACCCACCGATGGCAGGAGTAGTCGAGGAGGAGATCCTAAGCCTGCTCCCGGGTAATGCCGGCCGAACTCTTCGCGGCCTTAGAAGGCGCAAGCCTTGTGACGACTTTCTTCCTCTTCTTCTCATTGGGAACCTTTCCACTCAGTCTCGATCGCCTCTCTACATTCTCTTCAAAATCCAAGCCATCTGTCTCTGCAATAGGAAACACAAAGTGTTAAAATAACAAGAAGGGACAACTCGAATATCAAGAATAAAATAAAACACAAAAGAGAGTGCCTACTAGGGTCAATCCAGCTGAGACCCCTTCTGAAGAGAATCTCCCCAGTCACCTCTCTCCACTTCAAATTTGGGTGCTTCCCGCATACTCTCCACCTTGGGTCTCAACCCCAATATGCTTTCACCCTATGCAGGAGACTCTCCCTCCAAATAGTAGGAATCCCCCATGGGCCATGATTACGGATTATGAAGCACTTCTCCTTCCAAAAGTTGATCAAATATGGATTATCGATCAACTTCACGCCCAAACAAGGAGTGAGAGAACCTAAACTCCATCATTTTCTTACGTTGAAGCTTTTAGAGCCCCCTCAACACATTCAATTGCGGCTCAATTCCCCTGCCTGACAGTACCAGATGAAGTTGTTCACATGCCTCCACATGTTCGGCATGTACTGAACCAGGCTTAAAGTAAACCACCTCATAACATCTTTAACAAACAGATGGAGAGTAGGCAGAGTCCCGCATGAAAAACATCAAATGGGAAGCAACACGACTCAGGGGAGATCTGTGAACAAGCTCTAACTTCGGGACCAGGAAACTTCAAATCAAACTCTCGCTGGATCTTGTAGCACTTCCGTATATGACCGAAATCCTCCTTAGTAAGGATCGAAGATATACTGTCCTCCTCAGAAGACTCACGATAGTCAGGCTCCTCATACCGAACACCATACTCAACCCTATCCACCATACTCAACTCGATCCCCCAAGTCAGCGGGATACTCACGAACGCAGGAGAGACCCTTTAAAGAGCTCGGATATCTCCCGATGTGACACGCTTTCCTATCCTCCTTCACTGTTGTTCTCACAACAGTAGAAGACGAACTTGCTACCCCTTTCCCCAATCTTCTCTTGTAGAAGGTGGAATATATGACTGCTCTTCACCATGACTCGTAGGGCAAGTCTCATCGCCCTAAGAGACTTTAGACATTGTATAAAAATATTATAAAAATTACCTTCTATTTGACACGTACAGTTGGAAAGATCGCCGAAGAACGAAAATAACCTGCCAGAATTCTTCAAGAGAGAAAAGTGGTCAGGAAGAAGAAGGAGAAGATGAAGTAAGAACGAGGAGGAAGGAAGTAGGGCAGGGTTTTTTAAAGGAGCTCGAGCTCAACCCTTGGACTCCCAAGAGTCAGGGAAGCCCAATAGTTGGGGAAGCCCAAGCACCCATAAAAGAGGGGGGGGGGGGAATCCATTGACAAAGTCAACGTTGACAGAGTCAAAAGCCATGCCAGCGCCACGTCATTGCCACGTAGGATCATGGGCTGCCCCTGAGCAGACTCGTCCCCAACTAGAACGAGCGTGAAAATGCGCCACGATGGATAGGGGCCAACCTCAAGCAATAGCGCCCCTGACCAAAATGGGCATGAAATTGCACCACGTGGCCGGGGGGGACCCTGAGCAAGAGCGTCCTCGATCGGAACGGGCGCGCGTGCCGTCCGATCTCCCCGATCTTCGCGACCGATCATGATGAACGACTGGGATTTGATCAGTTGATTTCTTTTTGTTGAATCTCATATGATTCTTTAGTTGCAAGTGTGTATAGTGGTAAATATAAGTTAACTTCAAACACATGGCAATGGAAAATGAGAGTAGGTGATCTTGACATGTGTAATTTTTACATCATTTTTATTAATCTTTTCACGTATAAAAATTGCAAGGTCTCATTTATTTCTTTATATTTTATCTCCTTTCAACTTATTTTTATTTATTTGTTTGTTTTTTGAAAGAATGAGATGGATAAGTGCAAAATGTGTGCTTTTTGGTAAAATCAAGGAAGAAAACAAGAATAATGATTTCAAATTTTAAAATTGATTTTTTGTGATGATTTTTGAAAAATTTGAGCACTCGTAATCACACATTTTTACTAATTGGCCCTTTAAAGGACAAATAGAAAATATTATGGTCAACTAGGGGGTGGAATGAAATTTTGTAATTAAAAAAAAAAAAGATTGGCCGGATTGAATGGTGAGTAAATAATGATATGTAGTTAATTAGTTTTATAAGATTAATCTTAATCTTTAAAGTTTAATTAATTAACTAATTAATTTATATTAAACCCTTCTAACTAATTCTGTCTCTTTCACCCTATATAAAGTATGACACAACATTTGAGGGGAAGAGAATTGCGGCTGAGAAAAAAAAAAGAAGTAAGAGAAGTAGAGTTGCGGCTAACTTTGACTTGCAGTGCATGGATCCTGAGGCCTAAGAAACTAAGCCACTAAGCTTTGCAGCAGCTCTGACTTGCGGCAACGAGTTCTTTTGTCTCCTCTCTTCTATATTATTTTTTTTAGTGTTATTATGCAATCCAAAAATATGTTTATTAGTTGCAAAATTATCATGATCTAATTTTATTTTTCTAGGGCTTCGATGTAGCCTAGTTTTGAGAACACAATTTGAATTCCATGTTATTTTATTATTCTATTTTTCCATGATTGTGTGTTTAAATTTTTATCTTAATGCGTGCAATTGTTTGGCCAACCATTGTTTAAATTATTGAATTATGAGTGATGCCGAGAGGTAACTTGTGATCTAGAAGTATAAAATTGAACACCATTGATTGAGCGAAATTAGAGATAATTTACCGCGATTAATCTGACTTTAGAAAAATCCATAGAACTTAAGAAATCTTCAAATAATTAAATTTGCACAGAGATATGACAAATTATTAGTTGGGGATAATGTTATCGCTAAATCTGGTGCGGGGGCAAACAGATAGTATTTGTGGATTCTTAAGGAAACTGAATAATCAAACCCTAACCTTTTCCACCGGAGTTGGACCATTGACTCCCGCTGTTCACCTATAAATAGTGCGAAACACCGGGGTTGATCTCGGCGATGCATCCTCCGACACTTAAGTCAGTAATAAGAGAAGATTATGAGAGAGCGTAAATTGGCAAAAGATTGATTACCTCTTAATGGTGGTGGATGGAGGGTATTTATAGCCGCCTTTGGGATCAGATTGGGAATGAAATTCCTAATTCCCAGTGAAAGGATAGAGCAAATCAGGGCCGTTGATTGAATACAATCAGAAACCCTAATTCTATCCTGCTGGACCGGGTTTGCTGCGGGTTGGAACCCACACCCAGTTGAGATGGATCCGTTCGCAGGTTGTTGGGTCTCTGGACAATTTTTTCCATGTAATATGGTCGGTGCCAAGAACACTCGACAGCATGTGCCGAGGTCCAATTTTTTCTCATGTAACATGGTCGGTGTCAAGAACGCTCGGCAGCATGTGGCGAGGTCCAATTTTTTCCATGTGACAATTTTTTTCATGTAACATGGTCGGTGTCAAGAACGCTCGGCAGCATGTGCCGAGGTCCATTTTCTTTCATGTGACAATTTTTTCCATGTAACATGGTCGGTGTCAAGAACGCTCGGCAGCATGTGCCGAGGTCCAATTTTTTCCATGTGACAATTTTTTTCATGTAACATGGTCGGTGTCAAGAACGCTCGGCAGCATGTGCCGAGGCCTTGGATCGCGATTTTTGGCAGCATACGAAACGTCGGGCTGAGTTGGCGACCACTGAACTTCTGACAGATGTGACAGTAATTAATGCGATGGCTGCTGATCTTCTGACGGCTCTGACAGATGTGTCAGCCATTAATGCGATAGTACAGCTAGGTGCAGTAAATAATGTGACGGTTCAGGTCATTTTGTCACCTTATGTAAATGGGCTGGCTCTGTGGGCCCATTAACCTCGTTCCGTGTGCCAAGCTCTATAAAACTTCACCCCCCTCTCATTTCTCACTTCTCCGAATTTTACTCAGGCGGTAATTTCTACTAGTGAGAGCTCACGGTGATCGTCGATTGCTTTTCCGGTGAAAATTCCCTCCGTTTCTCAAAGGTAATTTATACTTAGTCGTTTTTCAAGTATAAATATGTCTCTTTCTCCTATCTCCGAGCCCTCCCCTTCTGCCGCCGAAGTCCCTTCTCCGAGTCACCAAGATAAAGGCAAGAAGGTATCCGATCGAGACACTATAGTGGAGGATCCGAAGCGCATGGGACCGTTTGGTAGGTATCCAGAGCCACTGACCGGGCTTCAAAGAGTTCGAGAACTTCTGGGGGAGGAGGCCAAGCACATTATTCACGGGAGGAGGAGAGCCTTCGAGGAAAATGAGGCAAGGGAGACCTCTGAGGCTGATGAAACGGTATCGATCCTTAGCATGGAGGACTTGGTAGTGATCTGGAGTTGCTTCCGAATTCCGAAGGAGTATGAGCTTATGCTGCCGGGTCTCGGGGTTAGGGCAAATTTGCCGATGCCGGTAAATATGTGTTTCTGGCCGGTTGATGCCTTCATCGCCGGTGCTCGGCTACCTCTCCACCCATTCGCGATCCAAGTGCTGAGGTGGTTTGGGGTCAGCCCCATTCAACTGATGCCGAATGCGTGGAGAGTTATTAATGGGTTCGTACTCCACTGCCAAGCGGCTGGGATCGAACCGGAGCTGAGGGTACTCCGGACTGTCTACCGGCTTCATCAGCAGAACCGGTCAGAGTTCCTGTACTACCTTGCTCCGAGGCACGGAGGTCGGCTCGTCGTCTGCTCCGACTCCATCAAGCACTGGTGGGATAAGTACCTCATAGTGCGGAGCGCAGAGGCATGGCCCATACCTACCAGCTTCGTTGAGGAGGTGTCGAGGCGAGTGCGAGAGTCGCCGGTGCTACACCCTCAAGAAGAGGAGGCAGTGCAGACTCTTCTAGACAGGCCAAAGTACGACTGGAGAGAGCTGACTGAAGACATTCTCTTCAGGAGAGGGCTCAGCCGCGTAGATCCCAGTACGCAGCTCTTTCTCCGTTCATTCTTTTTTTTTTTTGCTTATTCCAACTTGTGTCTTTAACCGGCTTCTTATTCGATGCAGATGCAATGGATTTCGATGCGGTGATGGCGCAGAGGGCCGCCCTCGGCAGTAAGGCATCGAAGAAGCGGAAGAGGGTCTCCACCAAGCTGTCACCCGTGAAGGTTCCGAGGGGCGCGAGCGTAGCCGAGGGGGTAGAGCCTCCGGCTGTGGTGACCCCGACCCCAGCCACAGGAGCAGCCTCGGTGTCGACTGCGGCAGGGGACTTCCCGATCTCCGCAGCTCTCGGGATGGAGACACCCCCGCTGACGGTGACGGCCGAGGAGCACAAGAGGATCCACATTCCGGACTGGCAGGTTCGGAAGCATGATGGGTTCCTCGGTGACTCGTTGGCGAGTATGCAGGTGGTCAAACACCTGGCGACGCCAAAGGACCTAGCCGCCATGGAGGCCGGTCTGGCTGGTGACGACGCTATCGAGATCGCGCACGGTTTCGGTAAGTGTCGAATTTCTGCCTTTGCTGGTTACTTTTACTTTTGATTTATCTAACTCTTTGCACTTTTTGTTGTTTTGTTGTAGATCATCGTCCACTTCGGTCATCTTTCGGAAAAGATGACGGAGTTGGAGAAGGAGCTGAAGCAAGAGACCGACCGGGCTCGGGCCGAAAAGGCTCGAATGGGCACCGAGCTCGACAAGCTGACGGTCGACCTCGAGGGGAGGTCGACGAGGCTCGAGTACCTCGAAGATCTGGTCGCGAAGCTCGAGGCTGACCTTTTGCGGCAGAAGCAGGAGTCGACAAAGCAGCTGGCCGAGGCGGCAAAGACCAAGGATGTCGCGGTGAAGGGGGCCGAAGAGGCCACCATGGCAAAGGTGCAGGGCTTCCTTGCCCAAAACATGGCCAAGGCCTATGCCCAAGCCATCTCTCAGGTGTCGGAGCGATACCCTGAGGTGGACTGCTCGGGGTGGAGGCTGTTCCCAGGCCATGTCAAGGGCTTCGACCCTGAGTCGGAGGGAGAAGAAGAAGAAGGCGAGGATGAGGATGACCGTGAGGTTGAGGTCGTCGGCGAGGTGCAGATCACCGAAGTAACCCCGCTGGCGATTCAGCCCCTATCCGGGGGGGGGGGTCCGTCCCCATCCACTCTCGACGCCCCGAGAAAGAGGTCGACCCTTGAATTCACCTCCTCTTGTTTTCTCCCCCTCTTCTTCCTTTTTTTTGTCTTGTCTTGTATTGACTAATCGCGGACTGGCCACCGCATTTTTTGTGATGAATGAAAGAAACTTTTGAGCTCGGCCCCATGTCGCCTTTGAATAACGCCCCCCCTCCCCTATTTTTTTTGTTTGCTTGAAATTCGACTAAGTGTTTAGACAAAAAACTTTCGCTTTAGTGCATGTATCTTTTATTCAGGGGTCGGCCGAGGAGTGAACCTGTGACTTTTTACTGAGCCCCATTGTTTGCTTTGATCTTTTCAGCTTGCGGAGGCGACCCATTCAGCCGAACCCACTCCCTCTAGGGAGGAGTTTGGTTCTGAGGATAGCTTGGGATCGACGAGGCTGAGTTTGGCCAGGTGCCGAGAGCGCCTTTATGAGGTCGAGTTGGGATTGCACAGGGCTGAGAGCGAGCAGAACCATTTGCAGGTGATCTTGAGCCAACGGGACATCGAGTTTCGGCGACTAGAGGATTGGCTCATCGATATCCCCCCTGTGGACGAGGAGGATGGCTCGTCGACAGCCTTCACCAATGGGCTAAGGTTGAAGTGTCTCCAGCTCTCTCTGTCGAAGATGACAGCAGAGAGGGATGATATGCTCACCCGAAGTGCACCACTTGTAGATTGTGGAGGCCAAACTTCTGGCGGAGGAAGAGGAGCTGACCAAGGCAGTGGGCAGGCTGATGGCCGAACGTGACGAGTTGACGGCGGAGGTCGATGTGTTGAAAAGAGCCACAGTGGATAGGGGCATCGAAGTCACTCACCTCCGCCGGATTATCGCCAGTCGCCCCAGCATTTTGAGCTCCGCCGTGCCTCATCGCTTCGAGGTAGACGCAGGAGACGAATCTCTGAAGCAGAGGATCGCTAAGTTGGAGGTTGAAGTGGCTCGCCTAAAGCCGCACTCGGGGCAAATTAATGTCAGGAGCACTTCATGCACTCGCGAGGAGGGTAAGCGAGGCATTTCGTTTTATGAGCTCGCGACACGTTCTCTCGTAGGTCGACCAAGTCCGGGTGATGCCCAAAGTGGTGTGGCGATTTCATTGAACGGAGCATCCGTCGGCGCAACTGTCAGGAGCAGCGCCGAGGACACTTCTCAATTTGCCGGTTTAGGGACGAGTACCAGGGTCAAGCATCGCCGCCCTTGGGTGTCTTTGAAGCGAAATATCCTTGCGCCAAGGAAGCGCTGAAGATTTTTTGTTTTCCAAATTTTTTATTTCGTCTAAGTGTAATGAGTCGGCATTGTAGTTTTTGCTTTTGGAAGTCTCGTAGCTCGGTTGTAAAGAAGATGCCGCTTTGTAATTTTCTTCCCCGCACTTAATCGAAATGATGTTTTTCTTTCTTGAACTTGTGCGTTTTTGAACCCTTTCTATTGTTGTGTTATTCGTGGCTATCTTTAGCGTGCCGAGGTCCGGAGCTAGACTTTCGCTCGTTTGGGTCTCGGTGCCAAGAGCGCTCGGTAATGTGTGCAGAAGTTTAGAGCAAGGTTTTTTCTTGTTTGGGCGTCGACACCAAGAGCGCTCGACTAGGCGTGCCGAGGTCCAGGGCAAGGTCTTTGCTTGTTTGGGCATCGGTGCCAGGAGCGCTCGACTAGGCATGCCGAGGTCCAGAGCAAGGTTTTTGCTTGTTTGGGCGTCGGTGCCAGGAGCGCTCGACTAGGCATGCCGAGGTCCAGAGCAAGGTTTTTGCTTGTTTGGGCATCAGGTGCCAAGAGCGCTCGGTAATGTGTCTCGAAGTCTAGAGCAAGACTAGGCGGGCCGAGCACTGCTTCGAACCTCTTGGCTGGTGAATCCGTGAGAGCGAGTTTCTTGCAGTGGAGAGCCGCCTATTGGAGGTACTTCAACTTTAAACGAACTATAAGAACCAGAGGTTAGCTCCTCAGAGTCCTGGGCATGGGTCGACAATATACGAGATTCTAGAGGTGATTTTATAGTCTAGTATTTGATCAAGGACTAGGGCTATCGTGGACCTTCGACTTCGCCTTGAAAAAACTGAGGACTGCCCAGGATGGGAATTCACCGAAGCCTCTAACAAGTTCCTGTTTAAAGCTGATATCTTCTCTTGAGGAAACACGAAGAATATAGCAAATTCATATCAATGACCTTCCAACCACGAGGATCAAGAGATACAGGGTGCCAAGACTAGCATACGAATGGTAGACCTAGCATCAGCTTCTCCCATGTTTAGTTTAGTTGTAAGGAATTCGCGCGTGGCGGCGAAACGAGAGTATATTTCAACGGTTGTGGGAGCAATTCTGAATGGCGAACCACTTCTAGCTCGCTTAAGAGCGAGCTTGAGAAGTGGAGTTGAGCCAAGTGTTGGACTCCGAACTCTTCGTTTGAGTTTGTTTCAACGGTTGTGGGAGCAATTCTGAATGGCGGACCACTTCTAGCTTGCTTAAGAACGAGCTTGAGAAGCGGAGTCGAGCCAAGTGTTGGACTCCGAACTCGTTGTTTGAGTATGTTTCAACGGTTGTGGGAGCAATTCTGAATGGCGAACCACTTCTAGCTCGTTTAAGAACGAGCTTGCGAAGCGGAGTCGAGCCAAGTGTTAGACTCCGAACTCGTCATTTAAGTATGTTTCAACGGTTGTGGGAGCAATTCTGAATGGCGAACTACTTCTAGCTCGCTTAAGAGCGACCTTGCGAAGCAGAGTCGAGCCAAGTGTTGGACTCCGAACTCATCGTTTGAGTTTGTATCAACGGTTGTGGGAGCAATTTCGAATGGCAGACCACTTCTAGCTCGCTTAAGAGCAAGCTTGCGAAGCGGAGTCGAGCCAAGTGTTGGACTCCGAACTCGTCGTTTGAGTATGTTTCAACGGTTGTGGGAGCAATTTCGAATGGCGAACCACTTCTAGCTCGCTTAAGAACAAGCTTGCGAAGCGGAGTTGAGCCAAGTGTTGGACTCCGAAATCGTCGTTTAAGTATGTTTCAACGGTTGTGGGAGCAATTCCGAATGGCGAACCACTTCTAGTTTGCTTAAGAACAAGCTTGCGAAGCGGAGTCGAGCCAAGTATTGGACTCCAAACTCGTCGTTTGAGTATGTTTCAATGGTTGTGGGAGCAATTCCGAATGGCGAACCACTTCTAGCTCGCTTAAGAACGAGCTTGAGAAGCAGAGTCGAGCCAAGTGTTGGACTCCGAACTCGTTGTTAGAGTATGAAGAAGGTAAAAACAGAGAGATACAAGCAATTCACAAGTAAGATATGAGGAAAAATGTTCTTTATTGAAAACTAATACTCGGCTGCTTCTACGTTGCGAGCCATTATTACATTTGAGAAATAAAGAAGCAAAAGTAAAATACAAGTGAAGGGAAAGGAATGGTTCGACATCTGACGGTACTCGGAGAGGCATTCATGCGCTATCTTGGTACTTCAAGAGATGGTCGACATTCCAAGTCCTGGGAATCTCTCTTCCTTCAAGGTCTTCTAGACGGTATGTCCCGGGCCGAACCACTTTGGTGATATTGTAGGGTCCTTTCAAATTTGGGGCTAGCTTGTTCTTCTGACTGGAAAATGAGATAGCTAACTTTCTGAGGACCAAATCTCCTTCTTTGAGGTTGGTGGGATGGACCCTCTTGTTGTAAGCCAGCTCGACCCTCCTTCGGTAGCTTTGTTGGCGAATTGAAGCTCTTTCAGAAGAACTGAAGGACTTTGTTCTCAGTGATTGTAGCCAAGGGCTCAGCCTCTATCCACTTCGAGAAGTAGTCGATTGCCACGACTAAAAATTTGAGTTGGCCAGGAGCTGGGGGTAACGGCCCTAGTAAATCCATCACCCACATTGCGAAAGGGATCGAACTTGATAGGGAAGCGAGGTGAGCTTGGGGTAGGCGACGAATGTTGGAATACTTTTGACAAGATCTGCATTGTCGAACATGTCGCTCGGCATCTTGTAAGAGGGTAGGCCAGAAATATCCATAATTCAACACCTTCCGGGCAAGGGATCTAGACCCTGAATGTGCTCTGCCTATGCCTTCGTGAAGCTCTTGTAAGGCGTATGTGGCTTTTTTGGGGGAGAGGCACCTCAGATAAGGTCTACCGTCAACTTGTGTGAAGGAGCGTTTGTACAAGATCCCCTCAACAAGGGTGTACCGCTCTGCTCTGGTTCTGACTCGACGAGCTTCCTTAGGGTCTTCGGGGAGGAGCCCATCCCTTAGAAATTCTACCAGGGGTTTCATCCAATTATCTTGAAGTTGAACCGGCAGTGATTCCATTGAGTCGGAAGTTTCTTCTTCTATGCTTGGCCTCAGGAGCACTTCAATCAAGATGGTCTGCTCGAGACCTTGGAAGGAGGAAGAGGCTAACTTGGAGAGGGCATCTGCTTGGGCATTTTCCTCCCTGAGGATTCGCCGAATAAGTGCCTCTTCGAATAGAGCCATGAGATTTTGGACCTTGGCTAGATACTTAGCCATTCGGTCATCTCGCACTTCATACTCGCCCAAGACGTGATTCACGACCAGCTGAGAGTCACTAAATATGCGGAGGTGTTGTGCCCCTGCTTTGCGGGCCATTCTGAGACCGGCTATAAGGGCTTCATACTCTGCTTCATTGTTGGAGTCCTTGAAGTTGATGCGGAGGGAGTATTGAAGAACGAAGTCATCTGGGCCTGCCAGAATGACCCCGGCTCCGCTCCCTTCGGTACAAGAGGATCCATCTACATATACCGTCCAAATAGGAGGTCCGTTTGCCGCTTGACTGACCTCGGAAATAGTGCTCTCAACTATGAATTCAGCTAAGGCCTGAGCTTTGATTGCGGTCCGAGGCTGGTATGATATATCATGCTGGCTCAGCTCGATCGACCACTTCATGAGACGGCCAGAGGTCTCCGACTTGTGCAGAACTTGCTTCAGTGGTTGGTCAGTAAGAACGACCACCGAGTGAGACTAGAAATATGGGCGAAGCTTCCTAGCTGCCATAACCAAGGCGTATGCCATCTTCTCTAGCCTTGGATAACGAAGCTCGGCATCCCGAAGTACCTTGCTTACGTAATAGATGGGCTTCTGAGCCTTGTCTTCTTCCCTCACCAAGACAGCGCTAAGGGTTTGTTCAGAGGTAGCTAAGTAGAGGTAGAGTGTTTCCCTGAGGATAGGCTTGCTGAGGAGAGGGGGGTTGACTAGATAGGCTTTAAGCTGATCGAATGACTCCTGCTGCTGTTGACCCCATTCGAAGCCCTTAGCCCCCCTGAGAGCCATGAAGAAGGGAAGACACTTCTCCCCTGACTTGGAAAGGAAGCGCCCTATAGCTGCGAGTCGCCTGGTTAGTTTCTGAACTTCTTTCACATTTCTGGGAGGGGCCATATCCAGTATGGCTTTGATCTTCTCGGGGTTGGCTTCGATCCTTCTTTGGCTGACCATGAAGCCTAGGAATTTCCCCGAGGAGACCCTGAACGCACACTTGATCGGATTGAGCCTCATATCATGTTTCCTTAATACATCGAATGCCTCCTGCAGATCCGTGACATGGTCGGCCCCACAGATGCTCTTCACAAGCATATCATCAACATACACCTCCATGTTGCGGCCGATCTGATTTTGGAAGACTTTGTTAACGAGGTGTTGATAGGTGGCGCCTGCATTCTTCAACCCGAAAGGCATCATCCTGTAGCAGTAGAGGCCCTGATCGGTAACACAGGAGGTCTTCGGGATATCCGAGGGGAACATGCGGATTTGATTGTATCCAGAGAAAGCGTCCATGAAGCTGAGAAGCTCATGGCCCGAAGTAGCGTCAATCAGGGTGTCGATGCTTGGAAGAGGGAATGGATCTTTGGGGCATGCTTTATTCAGGTCGGTAAAATCGATGCAAATTCTCCAGCTCCCGTTGGCTTTCTTTACCATCACAACATTTGAGAGCCATTTGGGATAATTCACCTCCTGTACGAACCGAACCTTAAGGAGCTTGTCCACCTCTTCTTTTATAGCTTGTTGGCGCTCGGGAGCAAATTTGCGCCTCTTCTGTTGAACCGATTTGGACCCCGGTGCAACACTCAGGTGGTGGACGAGGAGCTCTTCGGAGATTCCTGGCATGTCGGCAGCCGACCATGCGAAGAGGTTACGGTTCTTTCTAATACATTGGACTATGTCTGAGCTTAGGGCAGATGGGAGGGTCTTGCTAATAAAGAACTTGCGGTTCGAATCTTTCTCATAGAAGAGCACTTCCTCCAATTCATCCACCGGCTCGAACATTGGTAAGGACTCCATCCTGGGGGATTTCAAGAGTTTCAAGGGAGAGGACTGGACCCCCAGTAGAGGTCATGTAACATTTGCGGGCCATTTCCTGACTGCCTCTTACTTCCCCTACTCCTGCCCAGGTGGGGAACTTCATCTTGAGGTGATAAGAAGAAGGGACGACTTCGAGAGCAGCTAGGCCGGGTCGGCCTAGGATCACATTATAAGCAGCGGGGACATCGACGACCATGAAGTCCATTGGCTCCGTTCGGGTAGTAGAAGTTTTGCCAGCGGTTATGTCGAGGGTGATCACCCCTTCAATAGTCACTGGCACTCCCGTGAACCCGTGGAGTGTGTAGCTGGTGGGCTTAAGTCTGTCCCGGGATAGCTTGAGTCCTTTGAAAGCAGTGAGGAGGAGGATGTTAACGGAGCTGCCATTGTCCACCAGGATCCTCTCCACTTTAAAATTTGCCATATGGAGGTTGATGACTAGTGCGTCACAATGGGGGGTTCGGACACCCTCAAGGTCTTCATCTGAAAAAGTGACCGGTATTCCGAGGCCTTTGGTGGGGGGCATGCCATGTACTAAGTTGACTTCCCTTATGAAAGCCTTTCGAGAGGAGTTGGAGGTGCCTCCCATGGGGCCTCCATGGATGAGATGTAGGGTGCGTTCCTCTTCGAACTCCGGAGTTTCATCGCGTCGTTCAGGACGCTTGTTAGCTCCCCGAGGTGGAGGAGGGAGATCGGTCCGGTCCATTCTCACAAATTTGGCCAGCTGCCCCCTTTGGATGAGAGCCTCAATCTCATTCTTCAAGGCCCGACAATCATTGGTGTCATGGCCATGGTCTCGGTGATAGCTGCACCACTTCTCTTTGTCCCTCTTCTTGCCAGGGGTGTTCATCTTCGGGGTAGGAGGTATCCCCCTTCCTTCTCAACTTCCATGAGAATAGTGGAAATGTTGGCATTAAGAGGAGTGAATTTTTCGAATCTGGGGGGAGGGCGGTGCAGTCCGCCATTGTCCTTCTGGAGCTTCTTGGCTCCCTCTTCTTCACCTGCCTTTCTTTTGGTTCCGGAGGAAGGCCCCTTAAAGGTGGGGCGATGCTCAGCTTCGTCAGCCCGGATATACTTCTCGCTTTGGAGAAGGAGGTCGGAGAAGTTCTGTAGGGGCTTCTTGGCGAGGGAGGACCAAAGGCTGGAGTTAAGGACATTCGATTGGAATGCTGCTGCAGCGACCGACTGGTCAAGGGAAGCGATGGACCTGGCTTCCACGGTGAACCTTTTCACATAGTCTCTCAGCTTCTCACCTTTCTTCTGGTTGAGGTAGAGTAGGGAAATGCTGGTCTTCTCAGTTCGGCGGCTACTCACGAAGTGGGTGACGAAGGGGGTCTTGAATTGCTCGAAGGAGAATATTAAGGATGGGGCGAGGCGAGAGTAGCATTCCCGGGCCGGACCCTTGAGAGTTGCGGGGAAGGTCTTGCACAGCAGAGCATCGGAAGCTTGGTGGATTAGCATGAGGGTCTTAAAGCTTTCGATGTGGTCCACGGGGTCGGACTCCCTGGAATAAGTCTCGAATTGTGGAGGCTTGAAGCCTATTGGAACGGGCGCCTCCATGATGGTTCGAGAGAAAGGAGGTCGGCTCGGACGGAGGGTCCTTCCTCTAAGCTCTTCTTCTCTGTCTAGCTGACCCAAGCGCCTCTCCATTTCGTGGAGACGACGGTAGACAGTCTCATCCCTTCGACGATATTCAAACGAGCCTCTAGACTCATCTACGTACGAGGGAGAGCGGGGCTACGACGACGGTGGCTCCAAGAGTGGCGAGGACTAGGAATGTGCTGGGGGTTGCTAGGAGCTGGGGGAGGAGTTAGGGACCGTCGGCGAGAACTTTGGACCGGAGGAGGAGTGGGGACCCTCCGAGCATTGTTATTGTTGGGTCGGAAATTGAGGGCTTGTAAGATGGTTGCTTGAATTGCTAGAACTCGGCACGAGTGATGGGTGCGTCATTGTTCCTCAGAGGTCGCCGGCCATCAGGAGAGTAAGGTCTTCTCCTATAGTGGCCGGGGGACTCTCTCCGCCCTTGGCGAGGAGGGGACCTTCTGTGGTCTCGGGGATGAGGAGATTGCTTATTTGGACGTTGTTGGCGGGAGGCTCCCTCTCGGGCTCGCCTTTCATCCAAACGGCGACGAAGATCCTCTTCCTTCTGCCGATTGAGGATGGTATTGCGGTGATCATCGGAAGCTCGGGAGTTGTGGGATGCCATGGAATCGGTAGAGGGATTGTGTACGGAGACGTGGTCATGTTGAAGAGGTTGTTTCGGAGGATTGGGACGGCAGCCCCCCGCATCGGCATTCTGGGGACCGGTTTGACCGCGAGGGGGTTGAAGATTCTGAGGAGGGAGTTGGTCCTGCTGCGGGGCTTGGTCGGGTTGAGGAGGGAGTCCCTGTGGCTAGGACCGTTTCTAGGGGGTTCTCTTGTTGAGGAGTAGGTCCGCGGTTGGACCCCCTAGATCTAAGTTTCTTTGGAGGCATGGCTGGGTAGGATCTGACCAACGGGAAGAGGAAGGGCTGCTATTCGTTGGTTCCCACAGACGGCGCCAATCTGTTACCGCTAAATCTGGTGTGTCCCAAACAGATAGTATTTATAGATTCTTAAGGAAACTGAATAATCAAATCTTAACCTTCTCTGCCGGAGTTGGACCTGTTGACTCCCGCCGTTCACCTGCAAACAGTGCGAGACACCGGGGTTAACCCTCCGACGCTCAAGTCAGTAATCAGAGAAGATTATGAGAGAGCGTAAATTGGCAAAAGAATGATTACCTCTTAATGGTGGTTGATGGGGGGTATTTATAGCTGCCTTTGGGATCAGATTAGGAATGAAATCCCTAATTCCCAGTGAAAGGATAGAGCGAATCAGGACCGTTGATTGAATACAATCAGAAACCCTAATTCTATCTTGCTGGACCGGGTTTGCTGCGGGTTGGAACCCGCACCCAGTTGAGATGGATCCGTTCGCGGGTTGTTGGGTCTCTGGAGAAAGGACCTAGTACCCACTTCAGACCCGTTTATAGGTGAAATTACCATTTTACCATTAGGCTTTGAGATTCACGCCCGATTTGGACGGTTCCGATTTAGCTCTTATTTTTAGCCATATCAGATAAGTTTGGTGTTATTCGAGAAAAGACATTGAATAATTAAGGGATTTTATTCTACAACTTGAAAAGGTAGAGTTTTTAGTTTAATGAAATTATGAATTGTGTGGGATCAATTAGGTGATCAAAAGCCCTACATTTAGTTTTGCTATTAATAAACCATAAAATTTCAGATATTAATTTTTTAATTAGTTTTGTTTTTCCTTTAGTTTAATTTATTTTAGTTTCTATTTTTATCAAATTTTTGATTTTCCAAATAGTAGTTAATTTAGTAAATTTTGGTACTCAATAAATGATTATTCCTTGTGGGTTCAACACCCTTTTCATTTAAATTATATTACTTGTTGCAATTTTGTGCGCTTGCAAATTATTCCATCATGTTTTTGGTGTCGTTGCCTGGGACTAATCATTCTTTAATTGATATTGATAATTGCTAGATTGTTACCAATTTGGATTATTATTATTATTATTATTATTAATTTTTTTTAGAAAGATAGTTTCGATTAGTTTTCTGTTATTTATTAGATATATTTTAGGACATAAAAGTATATCACCATGGCGAACGAAGGTAATGGAGAAGAAAATAAGGCTTTGAGAGACTATGTTATGCCCTCTGTTAATGGAGCAACATCAAGCATAAAGAGGCAGACTATACAAGCTGACAATTTTGATATTAAATCGGCGATATTTCAAATAATTTAACATATTGTTCAGTTTGATGGATTGTCGCACGAGGATCCTAATGTTCATATTGCAAACTTTCTAGAAATTTGCAATACGTTCAAGCAAATGGAGTACCAGAGTATGCAAGCCGATTGAGACTCTTTTCTATTTTCACTAAGAGATAAGGAGAATGCTTGGCTAAATTCTCTACCACCGAGTGTTATCACTACTTGGGATGGCCTAGCACAAAAATTTATGGCTAAGTATTTTTCACCGGCAAAGACAGTAAAGTTAAGGAATGACATTACCGCATTTACTCAATTTGAGAATGAATTTTTGTATGATGCGTGTGAGAGGTATAAAGAGTTATTGAGAAAGTTTTCTCATCATGAACTTCCGAAATTGCTGCAAGTCCAAACATTCTATAGTGGTTGAGGAGTTACAAATCGATCTATGGTAGATACAGAAGCTGGAGGAGCTCTTGTGAGCAAAACTCATGAAGCGGACTATGAGCTTTTAGAGGAGATGGAATCTAACAATTACTAATAGTCTTGAAAGAGAGAAATATCTAGAAAAGCAGCTGGGGTTTCTTAGCTTGATTCATTTACCACATTGGTAGCAAAAATTGATATTCTATTAAAACAATTAGGTTATATGAACGTTAATGCTATTCAAACTAATATTATTTGTGATCATTGTGTAGGAAATCACTCAAATATTGGTTGTCATGTGGGAAATCCATTTGCTCAACCTTATTTCTATTAAGCAAATTACGTGTCCAACTTCCAACATCAAAACAATCCTTATTTGAACACGTATAATCCATGATGGAGAAACCACCCCAATTTATCTTGGAATAACAATCAAGGAGCAATTAGACAACCTTAAAATTTTCCACATCAAGAAAAGAAGCCGACACTTAAGGAGATGTTCATGCATTACATGCAAAAGACAGATTTGGTGATCCAAAATAATGCGGCTTCAACCGCTGCTTCAATTCGCAACCTTGAAGCTCACATTGGTCACATTTCAGATATTCTTACAGAGAGGACAGCAGGAACCTTTCCCAATAACACCTTGAAAAATCTCAAAAAGCATGTAATTCCCCTACCCCTAGCTCAGACAATTTATACAATTTATAAGACAAATTAGATACTATGTAGTACAACTGCCCACCACAGGCTGCCTCTCAAAAGTTGGTTAACCGATTAGGTAACTCTTGATGCTTGGCTATTATTATTTATTAGTATTTTAATCACTTGAAATTACCGATATAGGATTTGAATCACTCTGTGTGCTCTCTCTCTCTCTCTCCCGAGAGTATAGAACAATGTGTGGGGCCATTGGAAGCCACGTCACCACCCCTAGGTGACGCCACATACAAGCACAGCACAAATTCTCACTGAGCACGGGCATGCACAATCTAGTGCAGGATCTCCTTTCTAGCCGTTGTGGAGTGGAGTACTAATTCTGCAATACGCTTCCTCTCAGGCATACCCAATGTACATCTCCTCGACATACATCCGATGTACATCTCAGGCATACACATCTCGCCCACAGTCTTACATGCAGGTAATTGAAGCTATAAAGTGGATATGCTGATGTTGTTTTATTTTAAAGATGTTGTAAATGGTTCATTGTAAAATTTTATTCTTCCCCTGTGTAAAACCAAGTGTAAATTAACTCTAATGTACTATTGAAAAAGTTTTAAATTCCTTGTAAAATTGTACGAAGTGAAGTAAAGATCCTGTGGAATCTCGAATTCATTCTTATTTGGAATTCGGCGTGTTACAGAGCATGTCAAAGCAATATCACTGAGAAGTGAGAGAACAATTGAATAGCCACAAGCACAAACTGCCGAACAAAATGTGGTTGAAAATCAAGATGAGTTCGAACCAATTTTGGAGGAAAAAACACAGCAGGTGGCCAACAACCATGTTGGGGATTTTACAAAGATTAAAAGAACTTCAAACCCCACGGTTTCTAGGAAGTTTAATTCTGAAGATTATCCTAATTCACCTTATGATCCACCGATTTCTTTTTCGCAAAGACTTAAAAAGAAGAATCTCGATAATCAATTCTCTAAATTTATAAGTATTTTAAAAAAATTGCATATTAATATTCCTCTTATTAAAGCTTTATAACAAATATCTAAATATGCTAAGTTTTTGAAGGGTATTTTATCAAACAAGCAGAAGTTGGAGGAGCATGAGATGATTCTATTAACCGAAGAGAGTATTGCAATTTTACAAAAGAAGTTGCCTCCTAAACTTAAAGATCCAGGGAATTTTACGATTCCTTACACTATTGGAAATTTTTATTTTGATAAAGCTCTATGTGATTAAGGAGCAAGTATTAATCTTATGCCTTTTTTGGTTTTCAAGAAATATGGTATTGGAGAAGCAAAGCCCACTACAATTTATTTGCAATTGGCTGACAGATCAATCAGGTACCCAAGAGAAATAATTGAAGATGTTTTGGTAAAGATAGACAAATTCATTTTTCCAACTGATTCATAGTGCTTGACATGGAGGAATATGAAAAAATTCCGTTAATTTTGGGGTGATCTTTTCTAGCTACGGGGAGAGCTTTGATTTATGTCCACTAAGAAAAGCTTATTTTGAAAGTTGAGGATGAGCAAGTAACGTTTGATGTCTTTAAATGCATTGAGTTTTCTACCAAAGTTCACTCGTGTTTTCAAGTTAGTGAAATTGATTTAATTGTGGGAGAGACGCATAGGGCTTAAGTTGAAAATTTACCGATAAAACTATGTTTAACAAATTTAACAACTCTTGAATCTGAGATAGAAAAGGGTTTGGAATATGTTCGGTATTTGGAAGCTGCACCATCTATTCATTTTCCTTCTCAACTAAAATTCAAAGAGATGGGGATATCAAAGACGCCATCTACAAGAAATAATCGATTCAAGCTCGAGCTTAAACCGCTGCCATCTAGTTTGCGGGATGCACAAAAAAAACCTAATCAACACATGAAGGAAGTTGTTGTATGTTGTTGGATCTTGACATCAATAACCATTTTAGCTAACACATTCGGCGGAAGACATAAAACTTAGCGCTTCTTGAGATGCAACCCATGTTTTCTTTTTCCTTTCTTTACAAACTTTTTTAGTTTATTTTAATTTTTTATTTTATTTTATAGGATTGCATAAGTTTGGGGGTTCCGAGCAGAGTTGTTTTCTAGACCTAGTTTGATGGCTATCATTGGGCAGGATGGAGTCCAAATCTAGAAAAATGTTTCCGATAGCAATCGAAGAAAATTGTGTTAGCTTTCCAATGCAAAAAGAATTAGGGGATTTGGACATCTACAACTCCAGATATCACCAAAACAATGAGCGTCACTCATCCAGAATTTCGACATAAATCAGGGGAGCAATTCAGAACGTTTCTCATTCTTTTTGTTCTGTTTATCTTTTTCTTTTCCCGTTGAGGGCAATGTGATATTTTTGTTTAGGCGAAGGGGTTAATTTTTTTTAAAAAATAAAATTTAAAAAAAGACTTAAATAAGGATTACCATTATACTTTTGGGTTCTTTATTGTGCTAAAGCATTACATTTTTTTTAATATATTTAGGATAGACAATATCTTATAAAGCAAGATTAAGCATACTTGCTTTTTTTAGGATTATTGAAGTTTAAAATTCCTTATAAAATTGTGAGAGTCATGTGATTATGCATAAAAGAAGAGTGTGATGCTTTTCTTGTGATTATCCCCTTTGATCTAGTCCTAAACAGAATTTAAGTAAATAGAGTGATAATGATTTAATAATTGAATGAATAAAGTTTTACCTACTGCAATGTTTTGAGTTGCTTATTAACTAGGAGTATTCATCACCAATATTTATTTTTACGTCAAATGACAACTTAAAATATGAGTGTGCAAAGCAGTCTAAGTGTGTGACTTGTTGAGTAACCGAGTAAATCCATCACAAATTTTTGTATTCGCGTCAAAAGACAAGTGACAACTTAGAAGAAGGAGAGAAAAAAAACTCTAGTTTGCTATTTGGTTTGTAGTAGTCAGATGAGGTGATCACAGATGGAGTTGTTACATGTGTAGCGCCCCGAATTTTCGATAAATAAATTAGAAATACGTGACACAAATTCAGAATCAACCTCAATTGTAATAAAAAACATAGCATCCAAATACAAGAAAAATTAAAACTTTTATTACATCAACTCTTTTACAAAGCACAACGGAATTTAAACACTTTGAATTACAATTCTTTTTACAATACAACGGTATTTAAAAGTACCATAAATACAATTTTCTCTTTACAATCATTCCTTTTATAAGATATACATAAACATTAAATATTCTCCCACATGCTCCCAATTTCATGCTAATCGCACCTACCTGTAAAACATGGAGCTAGAGGTATCCCTAACCCCCAAACTACAGGGGTCAGCCATAACAGTGTAAGTGATATTCAAAGAAATACAACTTAAATGAAAACATAAAGAATAAGAATCATAAGTCAACAGGTGAAGCTAGGCTAAGTGTCAAGTGTAAGAAAACAAAGAAAGCATGTATAAAACAAGTCAAGAAATCCACAATACACATGATGATTACTAATGCATACTTGTCGGAGTCTATGCATCCCATTCTATATAGGTCCGGTGCAAGCCCTTATCGTACTCCACTTTATAGGGTTAAATCCCTCGTCATGCAACTAATCCTACTACGGTGATATAAACAAGATCTAGATTATTCCGCGAATAGGCATGCGTCCCGGTATCTACCCGCCAGACTAGCACCATCGATGCGCAAGCATCACATAAGCATTGCTTTGACATCGGAGAATCACCTCCCTGCCATGTACCCCACGAATAGGCCTACCGGCCATCGATGCGCAGATACATTGTACATTCCACGAATAGGCCTGCCGACCATCGACGCGTGAATATACCATGCGTTCCGTGAATAGGCCTACCGAACTTCGACATGCGAACATACCAAAACCGTCTCATTTCTAGACATTCCGCAAATAGGCATGCCGACCACCGACGCGCGAACATACTAGAGAGACACAGCAAATACACAGTCCCGGAATACATCCATGCGACTGGCAACAGAGCCCATACTTACGTTTTCCAAGATCTATCACATCTCCACTAGTGTCTGTCCTTATGTTTATTATGTTTAGTTAATTAATTAAAACACAGTCTCTCTAGAGTTGATGTACCCAATCGAACTTAACACAACTAAACCAAGAACGAAGACCCCAACCGGTCAACTTTCACAAAATCTCATCTGCTGGTACACAAGGGTCCCACTCAACCTCTAGAGTTTCAAAACTCAAATAAACTCCATCTCAAACATTTCTTGAAAAAGCATAAATCCCAAAATCATATAACTCATCACGAGAATTTTCTTCAAATTCATTAGTCAAAACTAAGTACCTCCCTGTACAACCATATCCACAAAATTGTCCAGAAAACTAAAATTAACTTGATTGAAACTGAAACAAACAGTGGATAAATAACTTGAAATACAATCTCTTTGGGTTCGAAAACATACACTTTCTAAAACTACGTAAATATAACTTAAATACTTATTAAATTTGAGAATACATACTCTCTGAAAGTGATGAAATCAGAATTCAATTACTTCAAAAAACAGAGAACTTATTGTTTGCAAATTCGAAGAAACAATCGTTCAAAGATTAGAAAACATAGCCAAAACAGTGTGCAAAACTCAAGCATGACGGTCGTCTATCATATATAGTATAAAAGATGGCAGTCGACCGACAGTACTCAAAGAAAACAACAACTCAAACCCATGGCAGTCGACTGGCAGCCACAACATAGAAAGCTGCCATTGAATGTCATCATCCAAAGAAACAACCACTACAAAAGAAACTGGCTTTCCCGGCGCTTTTTGACGTCTTTACCGGCGTTTATTTACGCCGGTGAAACTTTCACCGGCGTTTATAATAGCGCCAGTCCAAATGCCGCCGAAGCGGGCATCGCGAAAACGAAGGGGTCTACACCGGCGGTTTTGATGGACGCCGGTAAATGTGACAACTACACCGGTGGCCATAAAACGCCGGTGTATGTCGGTTTTTGAGTGTCGTTCTTTTGCACCCTATATACATTCACCGGCGGTCTTAAACCGCCGGTATTTATTCATTTACCGGCGTTTATGAAAACGCCGGTGTAGAACGAAAGTATACCGACGGTCAAGGAGCGCCGGTGTATGTGCGTTTCTGAGTGCCTGGTTTTCCCTACTTACAATCACCGGCGCGACCAAAAAACGCCGGTGTAGTTATATACGTAGGCGTTTATAAAATGCCGGTGTACGTCTGTGCCGTTACAGCTGAAAACATTCACCGGCGTTCGTGAGAACGCCGGTGTATCACACACTCCAACAATTAGATTAGATAGACCGGCGTTTTTTAAAACGCCGGTCTGGCTATGCCCGTTTATTTTCGATACTCCGCTTTTCCGTTCGATTTCAATTCACAGTTTCATTTATAAAACCTGTAAACTAATTCTCACAACTGATTCAATCAATTTCGTTGCATATTACTGCGCAAATCACAACCAAACACAAGAATAATTAAAGATAATCAAGTTTCACACGTGTCATATCAACGTCCAAATTCATTGATTAATTAACAGTGTCATAATTAACAAATTAATATAGGGACTAACATCCCAAATATCCAAACAAACCAGTCTGACAAATATCCAAAATATCCCAAATTAAAAGTCTGACATAACTCTCATAAAAAAAAACCAGTCTGACATAACAACAGCAAGGAGGAGGACATAAGAACAACAACCATACAGCAAGGAGGACATAAGAACAGCAAGGAGGACCGCAAATTCATACCCCTCGAGTAGCTTCAGCTCTGATCATCAGAATTTCCTTCATCTGGACGACCGCTCTGTGAAAAAAAAAACAATAGTTTAATTGAACAGTAGACCACAATACAGAATATACATATTTTTTGAACTTGCAAAAAGAACTACCTGTATCTTAAATTATAAGATCAAAGTGCCAACTGCAAATGGAATTGTTAATGATATATACAGGGGTAAAATAATTACATTGCAATGCTAAAAATCTAGTACTTAATTTTGTTTTTAAATATATCTAAAATAACAAAACAAATGAAAATTCAGTATCTAACTTGAAAGCTTTATATTCTCCTCTGATTGGGAATATCCAATATCTAAAACAGTAAAACAAACGAAAATTCAGTATCTAAGCATGTCCTTCATGGATTGTTCAGACAATCCATGAAACTGTCATCGTGGACGGAAACCAAATATAAGAAAAATAAGAAAAATAAGATAGGGCTCATATCAAGTGTATTTTTAGGGAACTGTCATCGTGGAAGGAAACCAAATATAGAAGCCAGAAATGGAAACAGAAAGAAGAAAGGAAGAGACATTGGATACACCAGGCTAACATAGCGGCATTTTCCTCATCTCTCTCTCATCCCTTGTTTCCCTTCAGCACACGAACACAAAGAGACATCAGCAACAACAGCAAGAGCGACAAGAACAACAATAATAATAAATTATTATGAACAAGATGTCTCTATATGGGTTTCCAGATCTCCACTCGAGCCCACTCTTTCTAATCACAGCCCAATTAAGAACATAGACAACATCCACTAAACAATCCAATCATAGCCCAATCAAAATTTGCCATCCTGGATATTAATGAAATAAGCTTCATTAACAGTGAAAGAAAATGAGGATGCTAGCAGCATACTTAGTTTGGAAGTGAACCCATTTTTTGTTAAAAAATCATGCCAAAGATGGCAATCAGCTTCATTAACAGTATCTGAAAATGAAAATTTCCATTATCTGAGCTTATATGTTGCTCTACTAATTCACTATGCCCAACTAAATCTAAAACCCAATTATCTGAGCATATCCGGAGGATTTTGGCATACGTACCTATAGCATCCTCATTTCACAGTGAACCCGTTTTGGTCAAAAAAACATGCCAAGATCACAATCAGATGCATGAAAATAAGCTTCACTAACAACAAAAGAAGAAACTGGGGATGCTAGCCGCATACTTAGTTTGGAAGTGTACCCATTTTTGGGGGAAAAAACATGCCTAAGATGGCAATCAGGTTACTTTAACAGTATCTGAAAATGAAAATTTCCATTATCTGAGCTTGTATGTTGCTCTACTACTTCTTTAGCCCAACTAAACCTAAAACCCAATTGTTGTGCATACCCGGAGGATTTTGGCATACGTACCTATACCATCCTCAGTTCACAGTGAACCCATTTTGGGTAAAAAAACAAACATGCCAAGAAGACAATCAGGTGCATGAAATCAGCTTCACTAACAGTGAAAGAAAATGCGCGACCAAAAAATATGCCAAGAAGACCATCAGGTGCATGAAATCAACTTCACTAACAGTGAAAGAAAATGGGGTTGCTAGCAGCATACTTAGTTTGGAAGTGAACCCATTTTGTGTTAAAAAACCATGCCAAAGATTGCAATCAGGTTACTTTAACAGTATCTGAAAATGAAAAATTTTCCATTATCTGAGCTTATATGTTGCTCTACTACTTCACTGTGCCCAACTATATCTAAAACCCAATTGTTGTGCATATCCGGCCGGAGGATTTTGGCATACGTACCTATACCATCCTCAGTTCACAGTGAACCCATTTTGGGTAAAAAAACAAACATGCCAAGAAGACAATCAGGTGCATGAAATCAGCTTCACTAACAGTGAAAGAAAATGCGCGACCAAAAAACATGCCAAGAAGACCATCAGGTGCATGAAATCAGCTTCACTAACAGTGAAAGAAAATGGGGATGCTAGCAGCATACTTAGTTTGGAAGTGAACCAATTTTGTGTTAAAAAACCATGCCAAAGATTGCAATCAGGTTACTTTAACAGTATCTGAAAATGAAAAAATTTCCATTATCTGAGCTTATATGTTGCTCTACTACTTCTTTAGCCCAACTATATCTAAAACCCAATTGTTGTGCATATCCGGCCGGAGGAGGTTAGCATACAGATATAGCATCCTCAGTTCACAGTGAACCCATTTTGGGTAAAAAAAACAAACATGCCAAGAAGACAATCAGGTGCATGAAATCAGCTTCACTAACAGTGAAAGAAAATGCGCGACCAAAAAACATGCCAAGAAGACCATCAGGTGCATGAAATCAGCTTCACTAACAGTGAAAGAAAATGGGGATGCTAGCAGCATACTTAGTTTGGAAGTGAACCCATTTTGTGTTAAAAAACCATGCCAAAGATTGCAATCAGGTTACTTTAACAGTATCTGAAAATGAAAAATTTTCCATTATCTGAGCTTATATGTTGCTCTACTACTTCTTTAGCCCAACTATATCTAAAACCCAATTGTTGTGCATATCCGGCCGGAGGAGGTTGGCATACAGATATAGCATCCTCAGTTCACAGTGAACCCATTTTGGGTAAAAAACCAAACATGCCAAGAAGACAATCAGGTGCATGAAATCAGCTTCACTAACAGTGAAAAAAAATGCGTGACCAAAAAACATGCCAAGAAGACCATCAGGTGCATGAAATCAGCTTCACTAACAGTGAAAGAAAATGGAGATGCTAGCAACATACTTAGTTTGGAAGTGAACCCATTTTGTGTTAAAAAACCATGCCAAAGATTGCAATCAGGTTACTTTAACAGTATCTGAAAATGAAAAATTTTCCATTATCTGAGCTTATATGTTGCTCTACTACTTCTTTAGCCCAACTATATCTAAAACCCAATTGTTGTGCATATCCGGCCGGAGGATTTTGGCATACGTACCTATATACCATCCTCAGTTCACAGTGAACCCATTTTGGTCAAAAAAACATGCCAAGATGACAATCAGATGCATGAAAATAAGCTTCACTAACAATAAAAGAAGATGAGACATCAGCAACAACAGCAACAACTGCCAAGAGGGAACCAAATATAGAACAATTGGGTTTTGAATGGAAATTGTAGTCATAGATCAATTCTTCGTTGAAGAAAAATACGAATAGGGCTCATAGCAAGTGTAGTTTTAAGGAATTGTCATCGTGGAAGGAAACCAAATATAGAAGCCAGAAAGAGGAATGGTAGAGAATGAGGATACACCAGGCTAACATAGCGGTATTTTCCTCATCTCTCTCTCATCCCTTCTTTCCCTTCAGCACACGAACACATAGAGACATCAGCAACAACAGCAAGAGCGACAAGAACAACAATAATAATAAATTATTATGAACAAGATGTCTCTATATGGGTTTCCAGATCTCCACTCCAACTCGTCTCTTTCTAATCACAGCCCAATTAAGAACAATTGTTCACAGTCACTGTTAAAGAAACATATATGCTCAGATTATGGAAATTTTCATTTTCAGATACTGTTAAAGAAGCTGATTTCATGCATCTGATTGCTATCTTTGGCATGATTTTTTAGCCAAAATGGGTTCACTTCCAAACTACGTATGCTGCTAGCATACCAAAATCCTCCAAATCAGTACAACAACACGGCTGAACAAACCTTGTTTGCAGGTCATACAATGTCATCTATACCATGTTATGTGCCAAAGTGGGGTTGGTCATACAATACAAGGCCGACACGTATTAGTTGTTTGTGAGTATGCAATAGGGTGCAGCTATGAACAGGGCTCATATCAAGTGTAGTATTATGGACTGTCATCGTGGAAGGAAACCAATTTAATATAGAAGCCATATATGGAGCCAGAAAGAGGGATGGTAGAGAATGAGGATACACCAGGCTAACATAGCGGCATTTTCCTCAACTCTCTCTCATCCCTTCATTCTCTTCAACACACGCACACAAAGAGACATCAGCAACAACAGCAAGAGGGGTTGGTCCAACAATAAGTGTAGATTATAATAAACGAGATGTCTCTATTTGGGTTTCCAGATCTCCACTCCAGCCCTTTCTTTCTAATCACAGCCCACTTAAGAAACATAGACGAAATGCTTATAGACGACAGCCACAATGCAGACTCACAAATACTAGTACGTGTCTTTCATGCATTCAAGACCATAATCTCTTTAAAAATACCAATTTAAAGACTTATCGATGTTTTTTGACAGTGGGCGGCGTGCTACCCTCACTCTCATATGTTTGACTGCCACTATTATTTAGTGGCTGCTCATCCCCATGGCTCTCGTTGTCATCATTTATATTTACCCTCTTTCCACACCTCGGCATGTTGTACCTGTCAAGGATTCGATAACTTTCTTAGAGATGCAAATTTAATTAATAACATGTTTATAATAACTATCATAAAATTTGTACTTTAGTAGGATTAACAAACCAACATAATTGTAAAAAAATTAAAAAAATGAGATTTGTAACAGATTAAATTACAACGATAGGGTTGTTCAAATGACACTAAGCATAGTTTAATGTAAATAATACCAAGCAGTAGAAAATAGAAAGATAATTAAACCAGTGTATTAAATTCACAATGAACATATTCGAAATTACAGACATAATGTTACAACAAGATTTAAGACATAAAATTACAGACATATAATAAACCCAATTGAAAATCATGTAAACTACAATACGACATCTTCCAGTACATCGCCCTCTTCTCCATCCTTGCGGAGCCAAGTCCTGCAAATTCCAACATCGGTTGTGTTTACATCAAACACAGAAAACTCAGAAGCAATGTAACTGTTCATGTCTTCACCGTCTTCATCGTCTGAAGTATCGCCCAGTTGGAATACATCTCTTGGTTGCATAGGGAGAGCCACATACGATTTTGGCAGGGTTGGATCTTCAATGTAGAACACTTGTTGCACTTGGGATGGAAACACAAATGGCTCATGGCTAATGTGTGTACCAATGTGAATCAATTTTGAGAAGTTTACAACTGTGAAGCCAAGCTTGTCCTTGTTGTTAGCAAAATTCCTATCAAACTCAGCCCAATCCCCACGAAATAAGACAACACGGAAATGGCCAAAATAATTCAACTCAATGATATCCGTGAGCACTCTATAGTAGTCGAGATCTCCATCTACAGGCCTCGTGTCTGACTTGGAAGCATAACTTCTAGTCTTAGACGTCACTACCATTCCACTATTTTGAGACTTCAAATTACATTCACGATCCTTAGTACGAAATCTAAAACCATTGAATATGTATCCTCCGTATCTTTTGACCATCTGATAGGGACCTTTGGCAAGTACTTGTATTTCAGATGACGCACCTTCAGGACCCAAAGAATGTACCTATTAATTTTGCGCAAATCGTATCAGCACCATAGAAAATGTAGATATAATAAAGATTAACTTGCATAACTGTAATTCACCTACATGAGATTCAAACCACTTATGAAATTTTTCATTCATCAACTTGTTTTGTTCACGTGATGGTAGTCTTCTTGGTCTGGCCCTTCGTTTGATGTCCCTGACAAATTCGCTAAAAAACAAGCAATTGAAATTAGGAATAACAAAAGTATCAAAAATATCGAACTCCGCGGTTTTCACTGTATTCGATTTAAATTCAAAAGCAACTTACTTTCGAAATGGTTCCACTGATGCATGATGGTCTAGCACATATCGATGTGCCTGTTCCCACGCTAAGCTATCGAGCTCAAATGCATCAACTTTACCAACAGTAGTGCCAGCGGTATCAAAAAGATATTGAGCACCATCAAGGTTGGAAATGTCTGGATTTCTACGTGGTCTACTGGAAGATGTCTCCACACCAGGCAAATACCTGGAAAAAAAATGTGAGCACTCCTCTGATAGATATCCCTGGGCTATTGACCCTTCAAGATATGCTCTATTTTTCACATAACCCTTTAGCCGGTATAGGTTCCTGAACATGTACAATTAATAAATTAGAGCGGATTAGGGGATTAAAAGAAATGAGCTTTTGAAAATTCAAGTTCGTAAGATGAATGAATTATTTTACCTCTCAATAGGGGTACATCCACCGATAGTGAACAGGACCGCCGATTCTGGCTTCACCAGCAAGGTGGATTATCAAGTGAATCATTATAGTGAAGAACGATGGAGGAAATATCATCTCCATTTTACTAAGTGTCAATGCCGCCTGCTGCTCCAATTGGTCCAGATCTTCAACAAGAAGCATTCTTGAGCAAATACCTTTATATATGCTACAAAGATCTTTCAGGACAGTAGTGACTTGCTCACACATTGAAGATCTTAGGGCCACAGGAAGGAGATCCTGTATTAGGATGTGGTAGTCGTGTGACTTTAGACCCTGAAGCCTCTTCTCTTTAAAGTTGACACATCTTGCCATGTTAGAAGAATAGCCATCAGGGACTTTAAGTTCAAGTAGTACTTTGCAAAACAATTCCAACTCCGATTTTGACATTGAATAGATTGCAGGAGGTAGGAGTACTTTCCCGTTCGGCAATTCTTCTGGGTGCAACTCATGTCGGATGCCCATTGACTTCAAATCAAGTCGGCTCTCGAGTTTGTCCTTTGTCTTCCGATCATCTCCCATAACTGTTCCTATACAATTCTCACCAATATTTTTTTCGATATGCATCACCTCTAAATTATGTCGCAGTAAGTTGAATTCCCAATACGGCAACTTGAAGAAAATACTCTTCTTCTTCCATGCACCTAAACTCGTCATGTTTTGATCCTCATCTTCGCCATATAGATCGGCCTCCTCACCTTGCTCCGGCCTTGCCCTTTTCTTGCCCTTTGTCCTGACTTCTGGTTCTTTTCCATATTTGAATTGATGACCATCTACCCGCCTCAAAATATCTGAACCAGAAGAAGACCCAGGAGCATGTTCCCACTCGTCGGTACCATCAAATGTCGCTGCCTCTGCCCGAAATATATGTGTGTCAGGCAACCATCTCCTATGACCCATATAGCAAAACTTTCTGCCATTGTACAACCACCTTGAACTAGTTTGGTCAGCACAACATGGACATGCATAACGTCCTTTAGTACTATATCCAAATAAATTTGCATATGCTGGAAAATCATTGATTGTCCAAGACAACACGGCACGAAGAGAAAATGTTTCTTTAGCCACAGCATCATAGGTTGGAACACCCACCCACAACTTCTGAAGTTCATCTATTAACGGTTGTAGGTACACATCTATATCATTTCCAGGACCTTTCGGTCCAGGAACTATCATGGACAAAATAAATGAGGACTGCTTCATGCATTTCTAAGGCGGCAAATTGTATGGTATCAACACAACCGGCCATATGCTGTATGTACTACTCATTTGCCTGAAAGAGTTGAAACCATTACTAGCTAGTCCAAGTCTCACATTTCGAGGATCTTCCGCAAAATCAGGATATCTTTCATCAAATTTTTTCAAGATTGAGAATCAGCAGGATGTCTAAGAATCCCATCATTAGTACGACCTTCAGCATGCCATTTCATATCAGAAGAAATTTTCGTAGACATAAACAACCTTTGTAGCCTAGGAATCAGAGGAAAGTAACGCAGTATTTTAGCAGGCTTCTTTTTCCTACTTCGCATAGTAGATCCACTGGCTCCCTCGTCTTGATTTGGTCTTTCTTTCCATTTCGAAGAACCACACACTTCGCAATTCTCCAGACTTTCCTTACCACTCGTGAAAAGCATACAGTCATTTGGACATGCTGCTATCTTCTCATATCCTAGATCGAAAGAACTTAGGAATTTTTTGATTTTATAGGCTGAGTTTGGAATACAGATTTCAGGAAATGCTTCATTCAACAATTCAAGTAGCATAGTGAAGGACTTAGCAGACCACCCGTTTAAACATTTAATCTGAAATAGTCTGACAACGAATGAGAACTTAGAAAATTTGGTGCAATCGCGGTACAACGGAGTACTAGCATCTTCAAGTAACTTAGCGAAGGATTCTTGCTGCTTATTATTTTCAGGGGTGGGGCCAGACATTTCCTCGTCCACCCCACCACCAATCTGGTTTGTTTCTGTTGACTCATTGTGAACTTCATTTGTTGGGTTATTGGTATGGAAAGGAACATTATGAATCCCCATGGCATCTTGTAACAAAGCATGCATCTCATCGGAAACGCTTAAGTCTTCGTTCACTAAGGGCTCAGCTTCATTTTCTAATACAACCGGATGAATGGGAGCTGACGTATGATCCTTTCCATGACAAAACCACCTTGTGTACCCTTGAAGAAAACCGTTGACAGCCAAGTGTGTATGTACTACGTCACATGTCCTCAGCATACAATTTGTACACCGGAGGCATGGACAAAGGATTAGGTTGGGATCACGGGAATGTCGTTTGGAAAAGATAATAAAATCTTTAATACCATCACAGTACTCCTTGGATAATCGTGGTTTACTAATCCAACTTCTATCCATTATATCAATAGTACACAATCTGAAATTAAAATTTGATATATTAAATAGTAATAACAGTAAAAGGCATTTTGTATATTAAATTTCACCTATTTGAAAACTATCCCTAGCTGCAAATAAATAAACGATATAATCTTTAACTGTAAAATAAAGAAATTATGGTTCCAAAAAATGTACAAAAAAAAACTACATCTTAACACAATCTACTCTATTCACATAATCCTAAACTACCTTTTGTGGAAATTATCACATCCACCTTAGTGGTATTTTATCGCACACGCTGTGTTCGAGCATAAAAAAAAGCGACTATAGTCTCCCCTGTATTTGGCTTTCCGTTCAAGGAGATGATGATGGTAAAGGGTATTTTGCTGATGAAGAGGAATCGGCCGAATAATGAGCGCGTCGTGCTGTAACTACGGTAAAAAGAAGATCTGATGACTCATGAACTATTCTGTTCATGACTACTAATAATCAATTATCTCATAATAATAATAATAATAATAATAATAATAATAATGATAATAATAATAATAAACAAAAGAAACTAATATGGCTACTAATAAGTTTTTCTAAAATAATTCTTCATCCCAACTAAATCATTGATGCTTGTAGCGCCAAAAGAAACCTGCACGAGGTTTGTTCAGCCCAAATCTTGTACAGAAAATGAGGATTTTGGTAAAAAAACATGCCAAGATGCCAATCAGATGCATGAAATCAGCTTCATTAACAGTAAAAGAAAAATGATAATGTCCAGTATGTAAGCATATATTTTTCAGAGTGAACCAATTGTTGTACATATCCGGAGGATTTTGGCTTACAGCTATAGCATCCCGAGCCACTCGCACGAGGCAAAAACCGAGCCACTTCGCTCGGATTCCGAGCAAGTGCCCATCCGACCCGCAAAAGCAGAGAAATTACTGCCGAGCGACCCTGTCCATCCGATCTTTCAGAAATTCACGCCCGCACAAGATCAACGGTCCAGATCGCGCAACGCCATAATTCGGTATTTTATTTATTAAAATCATTTTATTTATTTAAAAATTGTGAAAAAATGATTAAAAATTCGGGAAAATTAATTAAAAAATCCTAGAAAATAATTATAAAGTCGGAGAAATATTTTTGAGCCCCCAAGTAAGTAATTATCGCCTAGGACAATTTATTAAGACCCCCGAACGACGAATCGACACTTCGCAAAATTAAGTAAATATTTCAAAAAAATAGATAAAAATCACCAAATGTCCAGAAGAGCTCAAGAACAACTCAGAGCACGCAACTAACTTAGAAAATCACCATACTGCCTCCTGCAAAGATTCGAAACCTTCTATTTGGACTCCGATACAACTCCGCCAGCCATTAAAACAGTAAAACTACTCCTCAAAGACTGATCAAGCTCAGTCTTTGGGAGTGGGGGGCTCGTGATATGGCTAAAAATGGGGTTAAATCGGAACCGTCCAAATCAGGAACGAATCTTAAAGCCTAGGGGTAAAATGGTAATTTTGCCTACCAATGGGTCCGAAGCGGTACTGGTTCTCCTCCTCAAAGACCCATTAACCCGCGAACGGATCCATCTCCAACCGGGTACGGGTTTTTACCCGCTGCAAACTCGGTCCAGCAGGATAGAATTAGGGTTTCTGATTAATCCTAATCGACGGACCTGATTCATATCTATCCTCACTGGGAATTTGGAATTACATTCCTTATCTAAACACAGGGATTACATGCCTAATTCGATCCCAAAGGCGGCTATAAATACCCCCATCCCTCACCATTAAGAGGTAATCAATCTTTTGCCAACTTACGCTCTCACATAATCATTCCTGATTACTGACTTGAGTGTCGGAGGGTGCGTCGCCGGGATCAACCCCGGTGTCTTCAATTTTTGCAGGTGAACGGCGGGAGTCAACGGTCAAATTCTGGCGGAACAGGTTTCAGGTTTGCTATTCAAGTTTTCCAAGAATCCACAAATACTATCTGTTTGCCCCCACACCAGATTTAGTGGTAACAAAGTATAAGCTCACTACAGCCCAATACAAGTGCGCTTTTCAATTGCACAGCAGAAGATCTCCTTGGAACCAATTCCACGATGTATCCATATCATCAAAGAATTTATGCAGATCCATACACATGAGCAAGGAGTTCTATACCTTCTTAGAAGATTGGCATGCATGTAACAAATGAAACACATCTTCATTAGCAAGACGACACCGAGGGCACGAGATGGAATTGTATCATATTTAAACTTCCATAGCCAAAGCTTCACTTTTGATGCAACTGTCAAATTCCACAATCAATTGAACGAAATTGAATCCTTTGATACTCCCTTGGAGGACAAAGAAAATAATATAATTCCTTGAAAGTAATCTTGTTCAATGTTGGCCACAGCAAAGAAATATATCTTCTATAGGTTTTGATCTTGGCAGTTTCTTAATCATCTGTAAAATTTCAGGACCAAAATACAAGGTGATTGCTTCCAAATCCCATTCCCTTGCTGTAGCCAGCAAAGAAGAAACTAATAACTAATTAGGGTGCGTTTGTTTTAGATTTTTTTTCGTTTTCAATGTTTTCTAAAAACAGAAAAGGCGTTTGGTTTACTTTTTTTTCGAAACAGTTTTTCACAAAAGCCCATACCCCACTTTCCCTTCTCTCTTCTCTCTCTTCACGCGTTCTAGCCGTTCTTTACTCCATCCCGTCCTTTGACACTCTCCTTCCTCCCTACTCGAATACTGAGCTCCAAACTAGATCTGGCACTATCTCTACCCAAATTCAACGATTTTTGAACTCTTAAGTCCCAAATCTACTCCACCTTGTGATTTCGACGTCGCTGGTGGAGATCATACTACTTTCACTGCGGCCGATTTGGTGGATTGAGTGGTCGATTTAGGGATTAATGGTTTGTGAGACCCGTGCTGCATACAAAAAAAGGTATATTCGACAAAGGGCAAGTCGAATCAAATAGCTATTGAAGGTTGAATCTGTTGCTGACAATTTCTTCGTTCTTCAACTCCAACCGCAGGTATGATCCGATTGTTGATCCATTTTCATGTTTTGGTCGATGCCCTACGACTTCCGTTTGTTGCTGGAGTGGTTTTTACGACCTAGGGTTTGTGAATCTGTTGCTGAAATTTTTTTTCCCCCAAATCAAGAATTAGAGATACAAGTTCTTAATTTTGATTGAACTTGACTTCCGAAAATGAACTTTGGAATCACTATTTAAATGCTAGAATTTGGCATTGTTGATTAGTATTTATCGTTTTTTCCGTAATATAGATGAGTAGTATGGGGAAGGGGAAGGAGATGGCGGTGGATGAGGATATTGGGATGTGGAGTACCAATGTAACCAGGGTATTTGTCCATCTTATGGAGGAGGCAGTAGACAAAGATTTGCTCAAAAGTAACACATTTGACGGCAAAACTTGGAATCAATTTACTGTACAAATGCAATTTGTGTGTGGTCGTTCATTCATGGTAACACAATTGAAGGCAAAACATCAGAGACTGAAAGGAGAATGGAAGGTGTTTTCAGATATGAAGAAACAGAGCAGTTTCGGTTGGGATGAAGTGAACGAAACCGTCACTGCCGAGAAACCAGTTTGGGACAACTATCTTAAGGTTCATATATAATCTCAAAGTTTGCTAATTGTCTGTGAAGTTGTTTTTATTATACTTAAGGTTGACTTTAATACTTGCAAATTAACAACACTTTCTATGATTAGGCACACCCTATGGCAAAAAAATTCGAGAAAAAGGGGTTGGCAAACTTTGATGCTTTGACCAAAATTTTCGAAGAGTCTACTGCCCAGGGCAATGTCACCAGGGCTTCAACACAAAGGGTGTAAGATTCTGATGAGGAACGGAGGGCAAATTATGAGTTTGCCCATCCTAATCAGCCATACATAAATGTACCTGATGAGGATGATGATGTGCCATTCGGTTCGGGGTTGGGGTCTCGTAAGAGAAAATCTGGTACATCAAGTGGTCGGGGAACAAATATGTCGTATATCCAAGAATTTGTTAGTTCTATACTGGAAACCCAGGAGGTAAAAAGAAGCAGGTTAAAGAAGAAAATAGCGGAGGATAGTAATGTCTCGGTTGACCCTACTTTGGCCGAGTTGGATCAATGCCAAGATATAATTAATGCGATGTCTGGGCTTGATTGCAATCAAACAGGGAAAGCACTTAACCACTTAATTGCTAATCCTCGTGCTTGTCATGTCTTCCTTCGTATGACCCTGGAACAGCAGGAGTGGTGGGTGAAGAATAATGCTGAGTAATAACCATCCCATTTGGTTAAGTGGGATAATAATATCATACTGTGTACTATTTTTTATAATTATTTGCGTATTTGTCTGAGAGATATTGTATTCTGACTGTTTGATGGTCAAACGTGGCGGTTTTTATTTAATTTAAATTTAGTTTTATTTTTTTGCCAAAATGAAATTGCTATTAGTAGTATATGTTGTTTTTTTCATAATCTGAGCTTGTGGCAATGTTCTGTCGCGTAATATGTTAATTTAAAATTCCATAAATATCGTGCACTATAGTCCTAGTATTAAATTAGTGAACTTACTTTATCGATTTGATTTCTAGTTTTTGTCATAGTGAAGTACTACTGCAAGTGCAACCGTAGTTATGGACACTTCTTCATCTAGTAGTGACGATGCCGATGACTTGATGAATCTGATCTTCCTTAGTGAACTCTCTGAAGAAAGAACAGTATCCTATCCAAAACTAACAGGACATGAATATTTGAATGAAATGTTAGAGGGTCCCCAGTCTAAGTTTCATGGAATATTCCGTATGAATCAAGATTGTTTTATGGCCTTGTGTGCTTTTCTAAAAAATGGCAACTACCTTGAGGAAACGGAGGAGGATTCACGACGTAGACGCGTGTCTTTCGAGGAAAGTGTGGCCATTTTTCTGTATATTGTCGGTCACAGTCAAAGAATGCGAGCATGTGCTAATAGGTTTGTACACTCACTTCAAACAATCGATCGTCATTTTACACTTATTTTGAAAGGTTTGGCAGGAGCAGCCACAGTACTTATCACTCCCCCTGAACACTACACGTATACATCAAAGGATCACTAATTCCCCAGACTTTTATCCGTGGTTTGAGGTATTCTGTTACCTTCACTCGTCATGTATTATTAAAAAAAATTTCAAAGTTTGCACGTAATATCTATTATTCGAATTCATTAATGTAGGGAGCTATTGGTGCTGCTGATGGCACATTAATCAATGCTATGGTACCCGCTGTTCGAAGCAATGCTTTTCGCTCTCGAAAGGGTAATATCACTCAAAATGTTTTAGCAGCATGTGATTTTGATATGCTGTTCACATTTGTATATGCGGGATGGGAAGGCAGTGCTAACGATTCCCGTGTAATACAGAGTGCATTATCAGAAGGACTGTTGCAAATCCCACCCAATGATAAATATTACTTAGTAGATTGTGGTTATACTAATATGCCTGATTTTTTAGCTCCATATCGTGGTGAGCCATACCACTTACAGGACTTTCAAGGGGCCAACCATGCACCAACTCAACCTAGACAACGTTTTAATAAACAACATGCTAGGCTACGAAATGTGATTGAAAGAACATTTGGTGTATTCAAGAAAAGGTTTGTCATCTTTAATGAAATGCCAAACTACTATTTTACAAGGCAAGTTATGATGGTCACAGCCTGTTGTGCACTCCATAATTTTATATGTAAGCATTCAGTCAACGATGCTTTTTTGATGAATTTGTTGATGAACAATTAATTCATCACCAACAAACTGAAGATATCGCATCCACATCTCAGAGGTTGGATTTGTCATCTTCCCAATTGAATCGTATGAATACGAAAAGAGATGATATTGCTACGGCAATGTGGAATGCGAGACACTAATATAATTTTAATGAAATTGTTTTCATTGTATCATTTATTACTGTTTTGAATATAATGTTTTCTGCATTGTATGAGATTTCATCAGTTGACAATTTATAGATGAACAGGTACTGCACATGGATTCAATTTTGTGACCAACGATGGTCAAAATAATGAAAGGATTTTTCGGTAGCAGTAGGTGATCTCAAATCAAATTTTTATAAACCTAGCGAAGATGATGTCGTTATAGCCAATGATGAAAGGTTTTTAAGTCAATGTTGAATGTGTGCCCCCCCCCCCCCACCCCCCACCCTACTGCCTCTTTCTGTTTGGTTGTATCAACCAGCAATAATGAGGTTGGAAATATGAAATATATGAGTGAATAACCACGGAAATGATATGTAATAGCCTTTAAGCTGATCTGTGGTTGATGTTTAGAATTATGTGAAGTCAGAATGAATCCATTATGTCAAGCAATAATGATGAAATCAAGTATTGTTGATGACAATATGGGAAGGGAAGAGGGGGGCGGGGGGGTGAACATTTTACTTAGTGCTAGTAGGCGTGGCATTGTAAAAAATGCAGCCATAGTGTGGAGTTTTTATCATTGATTTGACCAATCTGAGCCTACGACAAATTTGAGTTTTTTTTTTGAATTTGCCTCATGAGGCTTATGGCTAATTTTTTAAATGCTAATGATCAGAATATAGCCCAAATCAAGAGATGTTTTAGAAGCATCTCAATGCAGACCCCAATTATTCTTCACAGCAAATATCAAAAGGCTTGACAAACCCTGATAACATCATAATACATGCGCAGAATGAGAGACCTTTCAGAGATAGGAGATTGTACACATTATGGAGATTTGTTAAGATTAAAAAAATCAGCACTTCGGTTACACAGTATCAGAAGCCATCAGCTCCAAAATGTTCAAAGGCACATCAACCACATTTATTGAAAACCTTTGTTAGCATACTGCTGATTATTGGCATCACAAGCCATGATCTGATTATTATTGTGGAGATGATGATGAAAAATCCTGATCCTGTAATGAAGATCAAGATTTTCAATAAAAAAATTTCATTGCCTTTAAAAATTTTGGAGCTCAAGGATGAGGTTCCTGTGTAACTCAAGTAAATTTTTTTAATTTTACCAATTTTACATTAACTGTACAATTTCCTTCCTCTGAAGAGTTCACAGATTCTGCTTCAGGCTTAAAATGTTATCATTGTGTTGTGAAGGCTATTGTCACTTGGTAACTCTGAAGAAATGTAATTGGTGCATTATCATTTAGATGCTTCTCATGTGTCCTCAAGCTTTCGGCAATAATAATCAGTTTGCTGACACAAGGGCTTCAATAAATATTGTTGATGTGCCTTAATGAAAATTGGAAATGAAAGGCTTCTCATACTGTGTGTAACTGCGGTGTGCATACTGATGATATTACTTGGGGTGTTCATACTGCTTTTAGGGTATGCATCAGAAATGTGCAACTGGGGTGTGCATTGAGATGCCTCTGTTGTGTTCTCATGCTTTGGGCAATAATAAAAATTGGATATGAAAGGCTTCTCATACTGTGTGTAACTCAAGTGGTGATTTTTTTTTGTTATTAACAAATTTCCATAATGTGTACAATCTCCTACCACTGAAAGGTCTCTGATTCTGAACATGGATTATGATGTTTTCATGGTTTGTCAAGCTATCTCCATATTTGTTAACTGTCAAGATTATCTGGGTTTTGCATTTGACATGCTTCTGATGGGTTCTCATGGTTTGGGCAAAAATCTATCAGTATGCATACTGATGAGTGGTTTTGAATACGTTTTGCTGATGTGTTGGAACATACAATCGTGGAGATGATGGCTTCTGATCCCGTATCAAAACCACTCACTTTTAACTTCACCAAATTTCCATACTCTGTAGAGTTAACTTTCTGTGCAGGGTGCTTCTGGCTTATGGTGTTCTGAAGGTTTCTTACAATTGTTCATAGGTTATAACTATGAAGATTGGTAATTTGGGTTGTCCATTGGGATGCTTCTGAATGCTTCAAGCTTATTTGGGCAAAACAAAATCTGTATGCTAACACAAGTGTTTCAAACATTTTTTGTACATGAGGAGGTTGCAAAATTGGGAGATGATGGCTTCTGATCCTTTAACACTCAAGTCTTGATTTTTTTCTATCTTAACAAATTTTCACAATGTGTACAATCCCTTACTTCTGAAAGGTCTCTGATTATGCACATGGATTTTGGCCAGCATGGTGTGTCAAGCCTTTTGATACTTGTAACTGTGAAGAATTATTGGGGTGTGCATTGAGATGCTTTTGATGGGTTCTCATGTAGATATTAACTATATACAATCCCATAACTGTGAAGCCTTCTGATCCTGCATCATCTCAAGTGTTGTAGCTTCACAAAATTTCAGGATGTGTAGTACAATCCCCTAACTCTGAGAGGTCTCTGATTCTGCACATGCCTTTTCATACTTGGTAACTGTATACAATAATTGGGGTGTGCATTGAGATTGGGGTGTGCATTGACATGCGTCTGATGGGTTCTCATACTGCTTTGGGCAATATTCTGATCAGTATGCTAAAAGAAGGTTTTGACAATATTTTTGCTGTGACGGAAGATACAAAGTGGGAGATGATGGCTTCTAATCCCATATAAAAACCATAGTTGATTTTTAGCTTTAACAATTTTCCATACTATGTACATTTTCCTTTCTGTGCAAGGTTCTCATTGCTGCTTATGACTTATGATATGAGGGTCTGCTGTTCGTAGAAAATAACTATGAAGAATGATTTGGGATGTGCATTGGTTTGCTAGTGAATGCTTCTCATGCTTTGGGGAAAAAATGATCAAAAGTTTGCTAACACAACTGTTTGAACTCTTTTTTGTTGTACACGAAGAGGTTTAAAAAATATGGAGATGAAGGATCCTGATCCTGTATAAATCATGTCCTACTATTTTTTTTAGTTTACAAATTTCCATACAAATCATGTCCTACTGAATGCTTAAAGGCTTCTGATATGTTATAATTTGGGGTATGGATTGAGGTGTAACCGATGGTTTCTCATGATTTATTACAAAAAAACTATGATTATGTTCACACAAGCTTCTCAATAAATTTTGTAATCTAACAGCTCGAATCAATCGTGGAGATGATGGCGTCTGATTTTTGCTCGATTCACATGCTACTCAGGTTTCTTGTTCCCATACTTGTACAACATTGCTCAGTAAGTGCAACAATTAAAAAAATGTCAGCAACAAATGTTTAATGCAAATTGATTGAACAAACGCCTCTTATAAACTCTCTTTTTCAGAAAAATAGCTTTCAGAAAACAGTTGTCAGCAAGAAATATAACCAAACAGCTTTTAAACTCTCTTTTTTAGAAAAACAGCTTTCAGAAAACAGTTTTCAGCGCGAAATATAACCAAACAGCTTTTAAACTCTCTTTTTCAGAAAAACAGCTTTCAGAAAATAGTTTTCAGCAAAAAATATAACCAAACAGCTTTTAAAATCTCTTTTTCAGAAAAACAGCTTTATTAAAACAATTTTCAGCAAGAAATATAACCAAACAGCTTTTAAACTCTCTTTTTCAGAAAAACAGCTTTCAGAAAACAGTTTTCAGAAAGAAATATAACCAAACAGCTTTTAAACTCTCTTTTTCAGAAAAACAGTTTTCAGAAAACAGTTTTCAGCAAGAAAATATAACCTAACAGCGTTTAAACTCTTTTTTTCAGAAAAACAGCTTTCAGAAAATAGTTTTCAGCAAGAAATATAACCAAACAGCTTTTAAACTCTCTTTTTCAGAAAAACAGCTTTCAGAAAACAGTTTTGTGAAAGAAATATAACCAAACAGCTTTTAAACTTTCAGAAAATAGTTTTCAACAAGAAATATAACCTAACAGCTTTTAAACTCTCTTTTTCAGAAAAACAGCTTTCAGAAAACAGTTTTCAGCAAGAAATATAACCAAACAACTTTTAAACTCTCTTTTTCAGAAAAACAGCTTTCAGAAAACAGTTTTCAGCAAGAAATATAACCAAACAGCTTTTAAACTCTCTTTTTCAGAAAAACAGCTTTCAGAAAACAGTTTTCAGAAAGAAATATAACCAAACAGCTTTTAAACTCATTTTCAGAAAACAATTTTCAGAAAACAGTTTTCAAAAAACTCTTTTCAGAAAACTGTTTTCAAAACAACAAACCAAACGCAGTAATACTTCCTCCCTTGTATTATGCACATTCACATAAGTTGGATAGACTGATAGAGCAGAGTGAACTAACCACGGGTCTTCGAATATATCAATTTTATCACCAGTTGAGACAAACCACTTCAGGCCTTCACATAAAAGAAGCTTTTGAATTCTGTAAAGTGAACCAAGCTGCAGAATCACGAATTTTTCCTCGTACTAAACCACTTTTGAAACTAATTTCCAAATTAAGACAATTTCTAAACTATTTTTCTAAATGAGCCAGTCGATTCCACGTAAGCAACAACAGTTAATTCGATCAGCGGTCTTTGTTTTTCGAACATCGCTACAGAGAATAATGACCACTTGTAAAAAAACAAATTTTAATGTTTTTGGTTGCCGCTATTCCCATCAGGGGATACAATATAGATGAAGCCGTTGGCAACAACGACCTTGTCTCAATCCTATTGAAACACTTGGTTATTTCATGGAGCTATTGTTTTCTGAAAAAAAAATCCAGAATTGATGGAATAATTTGCAAGTGCACAAATTCGCAACAAGTAGTATAGTTTAAATGAAAAGAGTATCGAACCCACAAAGACTAATTATTTTAATAAATACCGAAATTTACTAGATTAACTACTATTTGGAAAAACAAAATTTGATAAAAATAGAAACTAAACTAAATTAAACTAAAGGAAAAACAAAACTAATTAAAAAATTAAAATCCAAAAAATTTATGGTTTATTAATAGCAAAACTAAATCTAGGGCTTTTTGATTTGACCGAGTTGAATGATCCCACACAATTCATAATTTTATTAAACTAAAAACTCTACCTTTCAAAGTTGTAGACCAAAATCCCCCAATTATTCATTGTCTTTTCTCGAATAACCCCAAACTTATCTCCAACTAATAATTTTTCATATCTCTATGCAATTTTAATTATTTGAAGATTTATTAAGTTCAATGAATTTTTCTAAAGTTACTTTAATCGCGGTAAATTATCTCTAATTTCGCTCTATCAATGGTGTTCAATTTTATAGTTCTAGATCATAAGTTACCTCTCGGCATCACTCATAATTCAATAATTTAAACAATGGTTGGCTAAATAATTGCACGCATTAAGATAAAAATTTAAACACACAATCATGGAAAAATAGAATAATAAAATACGTGAAATTTAAATTATGTTCTCAAAACTAGGCTATATCGAAGCCCTAGAAAAATAAAATTAGTTCATGATAATTTTGCAACTAATAAACATATTTTTGGATTGCATAATAACACTAAAAAACAATATAGAAGAGAGGAGAAAAAGAACTCGTTGCCGCAAGTCAGAGCCGCTGCAAAGCTTGGTGGCTTATGCCTCAGGATCCGTGCATCGCAAGTCAAAGTTATCCGCAACTCGACTTCTCTCCCCTTTCTCTTTTTTTTCCTTTCTTCTCGGCCACAATCCTCTTCCCCTCGGATGTTGTGCCCTACTTTGTATAGGGTAAAAGAGACAGAATTAGTTAGTAGGGTTTAATATAAATTAATTAAACTTTAAAGATTAAGATTAATCTTCTAAAACTAATTAACTACTTATCGTTATTTACTCACCATTCAATCAGGCCAATTTTTTTTTAATTACAAAATTTTATTTCACCCCCTAGTTGACGATAATATTTTCTATTTGTTATTCAAAGGGTCAATTAGTAAAAACGTGCGATTATGAGTCCTCGTATAAATTAATTTTAAAATTAGAAATCATTATCCTTGTTTTCTTCCTTCATTTTACCAAAACGCACACATTTTGCACTTATTCATCTCATTCATTCAGAAAAGACAAATAAAAAAAATTAAGTTGGAAGGAGATAAAATATAAAGAAATAAACGAGAACTTACAATTTTAATACGTAAAAAGAGTAATAAAAATCATGTAAAAATTATACACATTAAATACCCTCAAATTTAAGATTTTGCTTGTCCTCGAGCAAAAAGAAAAACCATAAATAAGAATAACAATCATAATTAGTCTCAACGCACCGTACCGAAAGGTCTTCTCGTGCAAGCATTAAATTTTCAAATTAATACACAAACAATAGCAAATAAAGGAAAACTAAGTATACTCACTTTCTCAAGTGCAATTATGTATACATAAATCCCAACCCAATCATACTTTTCATACAATCAAAAGCAACTATATCATGTTGTAACATCGTAGAATTTTAAATAATATTTTGGAAGTTATAAATGAATTAAAATGAATTTTTTTGTGAATAAACATTTTTTTCTGAAATTTATCTTTGCACATGCAAAACACTTACAAATATTTTTCTAGAGAAACACAAAGTCAGAAAATCTATTTGGAAATTTTAACATTTATTAGTAGATATTATTTATAAATTTTATGGATTTTTATGAATGATTTATGACATATTTGCAAATACTAAAAAATGAAGGACTTTTTGTGCAAAATTGCCACTTGGAGTAAAAACTCCAGATTTCAATTTTCTGGGCTGTGCATATTGGCCGAACAAATTAGGAGAGTGAGGGGATTTAATTAAATTTTATTTTTAATTGATTTGATTAACTAATAATTGGAAGGATCCATATATGTAAAGAAATAATTTTCTTGAGAAGTATTTTTGTAAACTTGTGAAACCCAAGAAATCAAATCCCGGCCTATATTAGGATCAGCAGTCGCTATTCCCCTATTGTGAACTCAAATCTATTTTTTCTCATTATTTTCTTGGAGTTTAAAGCTTGAATCTTGAACTTTTGCAAAGGACAAAGAAGGGGTCTTTTCTTTATTACTATCATTGTTCTTCAATTAAGTCTTCTTTGAGGTGAGTGATGTTTTTGTTCTCTTTGTTTTGTTAAATTATTTATATGAATATTAATCAACTAGAAAGCATGTTAGAACTTGTATGCTTGTGAAATTGACATGGATCAATTTTTATGTGCAAATCTAATGAATGAATTAAATTTGATGATTGATTTTTTATGCATGGATGATTAAAATATTGTTGGCGAATTAATATTGCACATGACTATTGCTTTCCTCATGTTTTGCTTGAATAATTCTATATACCATGATAAAGAAATAGAAGTTGTATGAGATTGTATGCATTGCTATCTAAATTTGAAAAGATCCAAACTTTACTTATGAAAGATGCTTGTTTGTTGCAAATATATCATGTGTGAATTTGAACCTTATGAATAATGAAAGAATCAGAGTTTATTGACATTAACAAATGAATGTGTTATGTATGTGACCGCACAAAGTGGAGTTGGATTCATAAAGGAAGATTTCTTGAATATGGAAAAATTGTGCATTGAAGAATATGAATTTATTTAAGACCATAGAGTGTTTGCTTTCAGTTTTGACGCATATTGTGCCTATATCACTGTATATGAAGGGGTTTTGACTGACTTTGTATTTGTTCAAATATTCAAATGAGAAGTTCTTCAAAATCATGATTTTTTTTGCAACAATATGGTTTTCGGAATTTTCTTTCTTTTGTGAAGGTTTGAAAGATTGATTGGTGTATGAACTGAGTTAATTTGGCCAAGATTGCACTTATTTTATTGCTGATTTTCACCCTTGGAATCTTAAAATTTTGCATATAATCATGTATCAGTTTGAGAAGTTCAAAAAATTGGGTTGTGCAGTCTGCATGTTAGTCGACTGCAGCTTGACTGTCGGTCAACTGCAGTTCTTTTGAACTTGCAATAGCGGTCGACTGTCATGGCTGTCTGGCGCTAGTTACCCTACTGGCGGTCGACTGCAGCAAACTTAACTATGTCTGCCAGTCGACTGCCAGGGCTTTCTTCGTTCACTACAAAAGAAACTGGCTTTACCGGCGAAAGTTCCCCGGCATTTTACTAGTAGCGCCGAGGTAGGGAGCGAATAGGAATTGGGCGCCAGATGGGATGGTTATACACCGGCGGTCGATTTAAAACGCCGGTGTATGTTCGTATTCACCGGCGTTTTACTAAAAAATGCCGGTGAAGTGTATTATTCACCGGCGTTTTTATTATAAACGCCGGCGAATATACGGATACATTCACCGGCGTGTCTAATTGAAACGCCGGTGAATAACTGCGATAAAACCCGCAAACCCTAATCTTTCGCTCGCCATTTTCCCAACCCCCCCCCCCCCAAAAAAAAGAAAGGGGCGCTTCGTTTTCCTCCTTCCTCGCTCTACTTCCCGCGCGTTTGCCTCCGCCGCTTCGTCCTCTTCGACGGCCTTCGACCTTTCGAAATCGTCCCTTCTTCCCTTCGTCATTTTCGATTTCCCTCTTCCCGCTCTCTATTTGGAGGTGAATCGGCGATCGCCCAGCTCTCTCTCTCTCTCCTACGCCCCCGCCCTCGTCGCCCTGCTCTCTCTCTCTCTCTTCGGTATGATCTCTTGATTTCCCTTATTTTTCAAAAAAAGCAGCTTTTTCAGATTATTCATCTTGATTTCCTTAACATGAATGGTTTAGTTGAGATGAAGAATTAATAGAATAATATATGCTTAGATACTGGAAATTTTCATCTTCTTTTACTATTAATGAAGCTGATTTCATGCATCTGATTGTCTTCATGGCATGTTTGTTTTTTTACCCAAAATGGGTTCACTGTGAACTGAGGATGCTCTAGGTACGTATGCCAAAAACCTCCGGCCGGATATGCACAACAATTGGATTTTAGATTTAGTTGGGCATAGTGAATTAGTAGAGCAACATATAAGCTCAGATAATGGAAATTTTCATTTTCAGATACTGTTAAAGTTACCTGTTTGCCCTCGTTGGCATGATTTTTTAACAAAAAATGGGTTCACTTCCATACTAAGTATGATGCTAGCTTACCTATTTTCTTTCACTGTTAATGAAGTTGATTTCATGCATCTGATTGTCTTCTTGGCATGTTTGTTTTTTTACCCAAAATGGGTTCACTGTGAACTGAGGATGGTATAGGTATGTATGCCAAAATCCTCCGGCCGGATATGCACAACAATTGGGTTTTAGATATAGTAGGGCTAAAGAAGTAGTAGAGCAACATATAAGTTCAGATAATGGAAATTTTCATTTTCAGATACTGTTAAAGTAACCTGATTGCAATCTTTGGCATGGTTTTTTAACACAAAATGGGTTCACTTCCAAACTTAGTATGCTGCTAGCATGTCCATTTTCTTTCACTGTTAATGAAGCTGATTTCATGCATCTGATTGTCTTCTTGGCATGCATGTTTTTTTACCCAAAATGGGTTCACTGTGAACTGAGTATGCTATAGGTATGTATGCCAAAATCATCCGGCCGGATATGCACAACAATTCGATTTTAGATTTAGTTGGGCTAAAGAAGTAGTAGAGCAACATATAAGCTCAGATAATGGAAATTTTCATTTTCAGATACTGTTAAAGTAACCTGATTGCCATCTTAGGCATGTTTTTTCCCCCAAAAATGGGTACACTTCCAAACTAAGTATGCTGCTAGCATCCCCAGTTTCTTTTACTGTTAGTGAAGCTTATTTTCATGCATCTGATTGTCATCTTGGCATGTTTTTTTGACCAAAATGGGTTCGCTGTGAACTGAGGATGCTATAGGTACGTATGCCAAAATCCTCCGGGTATGCACAACAATTGGGTTTTAGGTTTAGTTGGGCTAAAGAAGTAGTAGAGCAACATATAAGCTCAGATAATGGAAATTTTCATTTTCAGATACTGTTAAAGTAATCTGATTGCCATCTTAGGCATGTTTTTTCCCCCAAAAATGGGTACACTTCCAAACTAACTATGCTACTTGCATCCCCAGTTTCTTCTTTTGTTGTTAGTGAAGCTTATTTTCATGCATCTGATTGTGATCTTGGCATGTTTTTTAGAACAAAACGGGTTCACTGTGAACTGAGGATGCTATAGGTACGTATGCCAAAATCCTCCGGATACGCACAACAATTGGGTTTTAGATTTAGTTAGGCTAAAGAAGTAGTAGAGCAACATATATGCTCAGATAATGGAAATTTTCATTTTCAGATACTGTTAGAGAAGCTGAATGCCATCTTAGGCATGATTTTTTAACAAAATGGGTTCACTTCCAAACTAAGTATGCTGCTAGCATCCTCATTTTCTTTTACTGTTAATGAAGCTTATCCCATGCATCTGATTGTCATTTTGGCATATTTTTTTGACCAAAATGGGTTCACTGTGAACTGATCGCTAGTCACTCGGCTCGAAATTCCGAGCGACGTGGAGCGATCTGAGCCGTCGGATCTCAGCGCGGATCTCGAGGTAGGCTCAGTTCCCAAGAAAATGCTATCTTGTCGTTTAGTGGATGTGGCGTAATCTGGACCGTCCATCATCTCAGGTGCGATTTTCGCAATGATCCAACGGTTGGAGACGCTCGGCAGCGTTTTTCTTCACTTTTGCGGGTCGGATTGGCACTTGCTCGGTCTCCGAGCGATGTAGCTCGGTAGCCGATCGTATAGCTCGGTGGCCGGACTGTTAGCTCGGTGGCCGAACTGTTAGCTCGGGACTGAGCGTATAGCTCGGCGGCCGAACTGTTGGCTCGGATCGCCAGTTGCTCGGCTCGGACTGCCGAACGTCGTGGAGCGATCTGAGCCGTCGGATCTTGGCGCGAATCTCGAGGCGGGCACAGTTCTCAAGAAAACACTATCTTGTCGTGTAGTGGTGCTAGCACGATCTGGGCCGTCCGATCGAAATCTTACGCGAATTTTGAGGGGAAAGTCATTTTTCTCCAATTCGCAGCTCGGATTGGCACTTGCTCGGAATCCGAGCTATCCTCTTGGTTGTTGAGGTCGGATCGCCTGTCGCTCGAATTTTGGTTCCGAGGGACGTGGGGCGATCGGAGCCGTTGGATGATGGCACAGATCTCGAGGCTGGCTTAGTTCTCGAGAAAACACTATCCTATCGTTTAGTGGCGCTGGAGCGATCTGAGCCGTTCGATCGAGATCTTACACAAATTTTGGGGAGAAAGTCATTTTTCTCCAATTCGCTGCTCGGATTCCGAGCGGCTTGCTTGTGTGACCAGGCTCTGATCGCTTGTCGCTCGGGTTTGAATCTGAGGGACGTGGAAAGTCATTTGCGAGACGGGTTCGATGAGCAACTGTAGGAGAGAGTTGTGGACTCCGAACTCGTTGAGAAGAGGTCTGCTTTGGAGGTGAGCGGAGCGAAGAGCTTGACTCTAGGAGAGAGCCATTTGGGAGACGAGTTTGAGAAGCAACTCTAGGAGAGATTTGTGAGCTCCGAACTCGTTGAGAGGAGGTCCGCCTTGGAGGTGAGCGGAGCGAAGAGCTTGGCTCTAGGAGAGAGCCATTTGGGACACGAGTTTGAGGAGCAACTCTAGATGACAGTTGTGAGCTCCGAACTCGCCTGGAAGAGGTCTGCCTTGGAGGTGAGCGGAGCGAAGAGCTTGGCTCTAGGAGAAAGCAGTTGGGGAGACGAATTTGAGGAGCAACTCTAGAAGAGATTTGTGAGCTCCGAACTCGCCTGGAAGAGGTCCGCCTTGGAGGTGAGCGGAGCGAAGAGCTTGGCTCTAGGAGAGAGCCGTTTGGGAGACGAGTTTGAGGATGGACTCTAGGAGAGAGTTGTGCTCCGAACTCGTTGAGAAGAGGTCCGCTTCGGAGGTGAACGGAGTGAAGAGCTCGGCTCTGGGATAGAGTCGTTTATGAGACGAGTGTGAGGAGGAACTCTAGGAGAGAGTTGTGCTTCGAATTCGTTGAGAAAAGGTCCGCTTCGGAGGCGAGCGGAGTGAAGAGCTTGACTCTGGAAGAGAGCCATTTGGGAGACGAGTTTGAGGAGCAACTCTAGGAGAGAGTTGTGAGCTCCGAACTCATTGAGAGGAGGTCCGCCTTGGAGGTGAGCGGAGCGAAGAGCTTGACTCTAGGAGAGAGCTATTTAGGAGACAAGTTTGAGGAGCAACTCTAGGAGAGAGTCGTAAGCTCCGAACTTGTTCAAAAGAGGTCCGCCTTGGAGGCGAGCGGAGTGAAGAGCTCGGCTCTGGGAGAAAGCCATTTGCGAGACGAGTGTGAGGAGCAGCTCTAGGAGAGAGTCGTGAGCTCCGAACTCGTTCAGAAGAGGTCCTCCTTGGAGGCGAGCGGAGTGAAGAGCTCGGCTCTGGGAGAGAGCCATTTGCGAGACGAGTGTGAGGAGCAACTCTAGGAGAGAGTTGTGAGCTCCGAACTCGTTCAGAAGAGGTCTGCCTTGGAGGCGAGCGGAGTGAAGAGCTCGGCTCTGGGAGAGCAATTTGCGAGACGAGTGTGAGGAGCAACTCTAGGGGAGAGCTTTAGCTCCGAACTCGCTATTTAAGTGAGAAAATCAACGGTTGTGGGAGCAGTTCCGAATGGCGAACCACTTCTAACTCTCTTAAGAGCAAGTTATTTGAAGCAGAATCGAGCTAAGTATTGGACTCCGAACTCATTGTTAGAGGGACTCAACAGTTGTGGGAGCAATTCTGAATGGCGAACCACTTCTTACCCGCTTATGAGCGAGTAATTTGAAGCAGAATCGAGCCAAGTGTTAGACTCCAAACTCGGCGTTTAAGAGAGACTCAACGGTTGTGGGAGTAATTCCGAATGGCGAACCACTTCTTACCCGCTTATGAGCAAGTAATTTGAAGTAGAATCGAGCCAAGTGTTGGACTCCGAACTCGTCGTTTAAGAGAGACTCAACGGTTAAGGGAGCAATTCCGAATGGCGAACCACTTCTAACTCGCTTAAGAGCAAGTTATTTGAAGCGGAATCGAGCCAAGTGTTGGACTCCGAACTCGTTGTTAGAGCTTAGTAAGTTGCGGGAGCAGCCATGTAGAAGAAGCTGGACTCTGAACTCACCATTTAGCGAGTCGCGACTCGGAAAGATAGAGAAGCAAGAGCAATAATTTTTAATGAAAAAATGTAAGGTTTTATTGAGATAAGTGGCCGCTTCAATAAGGCGAGCCATTATTACATGCTATTGGCCGGGTTACAAGCATCGGCCTTATTGAAAATCAAAATCCTACTTCTACGATAAGGTGAAGACCTCTTGGGAGGAGCTGGGAGGTTCTGAGTCTTGAAGCTCGGCGGGCCTTTCTGTTCGTTTGTTGGCTCCTCAAGGGGGAAGCTAGGCCCCATCTTTTTGGACGAACTTGGTCTGGTGTCCCCGCTGTATGAGTTCTTCGATCTCCTCCTTGAGAGCCCGACATTCATCCGTGTCATGGCCGTAGTCCCTGTGAAAGCGGCACCACTTATCCTTGTTCCTCTTCTTTCCAGGTGTATTCATTCTAGGGAGAGCACGGAGTAGCCCTTCCTTGTCCACCTCCATAAGAACTTCTGATATATTGGCAATGAGGGGGGTGAACTTTTCAAAACGAGGAGTCGAGCGGCGCTGGCCATTGCCATCATTCTGGGATTTTTGGGACCCCTCTTCGCTTGTGTTCTTCCGTTTGTTCCCGGAAGATGTCTCCTCAAGAGTAAGGGGGTTGAGAGCCTCTTCCGCTCGTATGTACTTCTCCACCCTAAGTAGGAGTTTAGAGAAGTCCCGAGGAGGATTCTAGGCAAGGGACGCCCTGAGGTTGGCATTAGTGACATTGCGCTCGAACGCTGTAGAGGCTATTGATTGGTTGAGGGAGGGAATGGACCGGGCTTCGGCAGTGAAGCGTCGAAGGTAATCCCTTAGGCGTTCACCCTTTTCTTGGTTGAGGGTAACCAGGGATACACTTGTTTTATCGGCACGAAATGAGTAAGGAAGAGCCCTTCGAACTGATCGAATGAAAAGATGGAGGACGGGGCGAGTCGAGAGTACCATTCTCTTGCAGGCCCCTTCAAAGTGGCAGGAAAGATCTTGCAGAGGAGGGCGTCTGAAGCATGGTGGATCATCATGAGAGTTTTAAAACTCTCTATGTGATCCACGGGGTCTGACTCCCCGGTATACGACTCGAAGTGAGGCAACTTGAAGTTCTCTGGGATGGGGGCCTCCATGATGGTGCGGGAGAATGGAGGTCTGCTTGGGCAGAGGTTTATCGCCCGTTGCTCTTCTTCCCTGTCAATTCGGTCGATGTGCCTCTCCATCTCGTGGAGACGGCAGTAGACCGAATCTTCTCTTTGATCATACCTTGCCGAGCCCCGGGACTCATCTTCGTACGAGGGTGTACTGGGGCTGCGGCGATGGTAGCTTGGAGATGGACGAGGACTGAGAGTGTGAAGACGATGGCTCCTAGTTGGCTCATGAGTAGGTGGCCTCTGGTCGTTCTTTGGGGTGATATTGAGGGCCCGTAAGACTGTCGCTTGGAAGTCTTGAAGATCTGCCCTTGTGACTGGTGCCTCTCCAGCTTGGCGGTCCCTATGTGTGGCTCGGCTTACTGGAGAATGAGTTCTCCGCCGATGACGCTGAGGGGACTCCCTTCGCCCTCTTTGAGTAGGGGACCTTCTGTAGTCTCGGCGATGAGGAGATCGCTCGTTTGGACGTTGTTGGCGGGAGGCTCCCTCTTAGGCCCGCCTTTCATCCAAACGGTGGCGAAGATCCTCTTCCTTCTGCCGATTGAGGATGGTATTTCGAAGGTCAGAAGCTCGGGGATTATGGGATGCCATAGAGTCGGAAGAGGGGTTGTGTATTGGGATGCGGTCCTGTTGGAGAGGTTGCTTCTGAGGATTAGGACGCGAGCCCCCCGCGCCAGCATTCTGAGGCCCGGTTGGATCCCGGGGGGTTGAAGATTCTGAGGAGGGAGTTGGTCCAGCCGCAGGGGGTCCTCTGCCTGAGGAGGAAGTTGTCCCTGCTGCTGAACGGGCTGGAGGGGGACCTCCTGTTGTGGTTGAGGAGGGGTAGGCCCACAGTTGGACCCCCTGGATCTGAGTTTCCTTGGAGGCATGACGGCGGAAGGTCTGACCTACGGGAAGAGGAAGGCTGCTATTCGTGGTGTTTCCCACAGACGGCGCCAATCTGTTACCGCTAAATCTGGTGTGGGGGCAAACAGACAGTATTTGTGGATTCTTGGAAAACTTGAATAGCAAACCTGAAACCTGTTTCGCCGGAGTTTGACCGTTGACTCCTGCCATTTACCTGCAAAAAGTGCGAGACACCGGGGTTGATCCTGGTGACGCACCCTCCGACGCTCAAGTCAGTAATCAGGAATGATTATGAGAGAGCGTAAGTTGGAAAAAGATTGATTACCTCTTAATGGTGATGGATGGGGGGTATTTATAGCCGCCTTTGGGATCGAATTAGGCATGTAATCCCTGTGTTTAGATAAGGAATGTAATTCCTAATTCCCAGTGAAAGGATAGATATGAATCAGGGCCGTCGATTAGGATTAATCAGAAACCCTAATTCTATCCTGCTGGACCGGGTTTGCAGCGGGTAAAAAACCGTACCCGGTTGGAGATGGATCTGTTTGCGGGTTAATGGGTCTTTGAGGAGGAGAACCAGTACCCGCTTCGGACCCATTGGTAGGCAAAATTACCATTTTACCCCTAGGCTTTAAGATTCGTTCCTGATTTGGACGGTTCCGATTTAACCCCATTTTAGCCATATCATACTTCATGGTTGATACGGAAGGAATAAATTAATGAAGTTATTTTTGAGGGAGTAGCTGATGATTTTTTTTTCAAATATTAGACCTTTATCCAGGAAGTTGAAGTAGAAGTTGAAGGGAAGATTTTATAGGATGACTGTTAGACTAGCAATGATGTATGGAGCAGAGTGTTGGGCAACAAAGAAACAACATGTTCAAAAAAATGAGTGTAGTGGAGATGAGCATGTTAAGATGGATGTGTGGTAAAACCAAGAAAGATAGAATTAGAACGAGCATATACGAGACATGTCAAATGTAGCTCCTATCCAAGATGAGCTAAGAGAGAACCGTCTCTGGTGGTTTAAACATGTCACACGTAGACCTAGTAGCGCCCCGTTAAAAATAGTAATTTGATAAGTATTGATGGTAGAGTTAGGGGTAGGGGAAGACCTAAACTTACTTGGGTAGAACAGTGAGAAAAGATATGATAGCTTGTGACCTTACATAAGATATTGCACTAAACCGAGCAGAATAGAAAATTAGGATTCCTGTAGCCGATCCCAACTAGTTGGAAAAATGCTTTATTGTTGTTGTTTTCGTTGTAGACCTGTATCCAGGAAAATGATTTAGGAATCTATGGATGCTTGCGAAGAACCTAGTGGTAATGCTATTTTATCTGAAAATATTTGTATTGCCTCTTGGGTGCCTTCCAGTTTAGGATGCTTAATGCTCAATGTGGATGGTTCCTATGACGCACAATCACAAGTAGGAGCTACATGATTCTTTATTAGAGAATGGGAGGGGAGATGCCTAATGGCTGAAACAAAAAAATGTGGTACGGAGCCAGTGCTGGGCAATGTGGTTGGGAGTTGTTGAAGTTGAATTGATGAAGACTTTCCCTTATACTCATGTGTGGATAGAAGGTGAGAATCAAATGGTGATTCGATTTCTACAAGGGACAGCTGTTGCTGGTGTTCCACCAATGTTGTTGGATGCCAAACTATTAATAGAGAATTTGGGTCCAGCAAAGATTTTGCATGTGATTCGGGAGGGCAAACAACTTACTAACATGCTTGTTAATAAGAGTCGCATTGATGGATGTAATCTGTACTTTATTTCTGATTTTTATTTTAACTTACATGTTCCAGTTGACGCCGATGCTAGAGGCAACAAGTATGTTAATGTGGAATTTGTGTATTTTCTTTTATTTATATAAAAGAAGAATATTGCATATGCTTTTTTGACTTTCTGCTCAGTGAATTATGAAGATAAAAGGTAAATGTGCAATGCTTGGTGCAATGATTTAGTTTTTTTTAAAATTGGACTTTTGTTATGAAATTGCGAATTGGATTAAGGATGTTGTAAACCCTCCTCGCTGGAATTATGGTAGGTGAAGTTTGCCATGCCTTTTGGAAGGCGAATAAGTGTGCTGATAAATATGATAAATATGCTAAGCGGGCAGATATCCTAGTAAAAAAGTTTTTTATTATTTATTGTATTGAGTTTTGTTACTTGGTTTATTAGATGTTGATGTGTGAGGCACTGAATCTCTTTATTGTACTTTTGCAGTAGTCTTAATTATCTAGAAAAAAATATGCAGGGAATATGATCCAACCATCCACCAAAGGTACGATAAGTACATCCGAGGTGAGGAAGCTCTTCATCTCCGGAATCAAAGTGAGCTCTCATCCTGGTGCAAACGAAGAAACGCAATTGAGAAAGGGCCCAAGAAGTCCCAGTTTGGGTCCCACTTTCCCTCTCTATATATACTCTCTTCTCCTCTTCTCAGCCAACCCTAGCTTTGCCTTTCTATCTCTTGAAACCCATCTCCAAATCTCTCAAAATTCTTCCTTCTAACTACAAAATTTGGTGATTGGGTGACCTCTCCTCCCTCATTGGCGTCTGCTTCTCGTCGCTCTACTCACACCATCCCCTCCTCCACCACTTACAAATCTAGGGGTAAGCGTTCGACCTCTTGTGATTTCATATATGTCGAAGACATTCCTTTACAAGCCAAAGTCGTACTGACTTCTATTTCAAAACTCTAATTAACAAACCTGTTGTTCCTAGCAGGGTGATTACTCTTAGCACTCTTGGGGGCCAATTTGTAGGATTAGTTAGAATGCTAAAGGGGCTTGGGTGGGAAGCTTATCTAGACACACCTAGTGTCTATACCAAATCCATCATCCGACAATTCTATGCCATTATTTGATTTGATGAGCCAACCCCTACTCTATCATCATTTATCCTTGGCCAACCCATTAAAATCTGGCCCTAATATTTATACAACCACTATAGTCTTACTCCCGTCACATTATATGCTTATCCACTAGACAAAAAAACCCTCACGTATAAACCCGTTCTTGACAAACTTACAGTTTGAAATATGATCCTCAAACCACTTGCTAGAACTCTCCCAATAACGGATGTTTCCCGTCTCTTGAACAAAATTGTGAATGCCAATATTTGGCCTAAGGCTGACAAAACTGCGATTCACTTTGAGCAATCTGTTGTCCTCTTTTTCATCCATGGGGAATATTCTTTTGATCTTCAAAAGTTTATCATTCGAACCAAGGCTTTTTCTCCCAAAACAATCATACCCTTCCATTTAGCACCCTCATCTACAATTGTGCCATTGATACCAAAATCTCTATCAACAAACTCTATCTTAGTAAGCCCTCTAAACCAATTTCTCATTTACTAATGGGTATTGATTCCTCCCCTACTTCGGTCGTCCAATCTCGCCGAGAGAATGCCACTCCTTATTCGGCCGTGCCACCTCTTCGTAAAAATGCTACTCCTCCTTCTAGTCTGGCCACTCCCACCTATGCCACCCTTGAACAACTTGATCGAGTTCAGAATCGAAATTACCACTATTATGCTAGCCTTGCTGATCTCATTCAGGAAAATGAGGATTGGGAATTACTTCCCCCTCCTCAACTTCCGACAGGAACAAACAATGAAAACAACGATACCGAAGAAGAAGACGACGACGAAGATGGTGACGAGTGAACCTCTTGGTGTGTTCCAAATAGGGGGAGAAAAACAACTGGTGCTTAGAATTTAAAATCTTTTTATTTTAAACTAAGAATTATGTATTTTGAAAAAAGGTCATCTCAGTCTATGATATCATGAAAAGCTCTCCCTATATATCAAAGAGTTTCGGGATCAATGGTATCATGTAAGGAGTTCTCTCTAGTAGATCCGAGTTTGTAATGATTATGCTATCTTGACTATTTCAAGATTGTAATGGTTATACTACTTTATTTATTTTAAGTTTGTAATGGTTGTTTGTCTAATTGTATTTCCGCTTAATTTTAATATATCTCCTTATATTTCAAATGACTTGTTGTATGTGCATGTTTTGTCCATATTTTTGTTATTGCATATAAGTTGCACCATGATCACACACTATTGCTCATTCTTATGTTCATGGATTTAGGAGCAATATCAGACTGAGGGGGAGTACTTATTTTAAAATTGTAATGTATGTTTTGTCCGCACCAAAAGGGGAAGATTGTTGACCCTAAGTTTGGTGTGTACAAAACATACTCTTATGAATAATATTGTTCAGTTAAGATATGTACAGGAGAATAGGGATTTGAAATTCAAATAAGGATTCACAAGATATTCGGAATCAACTCAAAAAGGAAAGTATAAAGAAGATTGAAGAATATCAAAGAGATTTTCACACAAGAAACATGTGCTCAAATCTTCAAGATGCCAGCAAGATCAAGTTTATTTACTTCTGTTACAATGAGGATTTATTATGTTAAGAATCGTTGATTGAATCTTGAGTTAAGAAAAGAGTATAAAGTAGATTGACCAAATCACTGTTTTTAGCAATGAACATTCAATTGCACCAAAGTATAGTTGATTGCAACTAAACAATCAACCCACTTCAAGCATTATCGTGATGGTGTTGAATTTCAAACTCTCTGCTTCAAGATAAGAGTTTTACAAGCAGAAAGTTTGACGATCGACTACTCATATTGCGGTCGACCGGAACCTGCACAAAAACAAATATGACATATCTTTTTCATCATTTGGAAAGAAATTATTCCTCACCCTATAAACTATGGTAAATTATTAAGTAGTCTTCATCCCCTTCAACTCTAATTCTTCTGAACTTAATATTCTATCAACTATCATAGAGTGTGTACTTTTATTATTTTCTTAATCAAGATCAACATAGATCTTGCTTGTTTTTGCTTTGTTTTCGCTTTGGCGGTTTCACGAGACTTATACATAGAAGTCATGTGGGTGTAATAGGAATCTTGGCCTAAATACTAAGAACTAACAGTACGGGGTTTTACGTATAGAGAAACGCTTGTTACAGAGAATTGCTACAAGTAGGTGGTGTGGACGTAAACCTGGTGATCGAACCACGTTATGTCGCTGTGTCCTGCGTGCTTACTCTGATTGCTTTATCTAACTCTATCTCCTTAATTTAAACATTTATATTAAGTTTTTTCTTTCCACACAATCACCCTATTCACCACCCCTCCCCTAGTGATTTACAACTTCTCTAACATCCTGTAATTTCTAAAAAAGAGCTATAAAAGTATAATATAATATATATATGTGTGTGTGTGTGTGTGTGTGTGTGTGTGTGTGTGTGTGTGTGTGTGTGTAAAGAGGCAATGGCATAAAATGTAATTAAGTGTAGATGTGGGGGGTCCCACGGGCTGATTGAAATAACAAATGTGTTGTTATTGCGGTGACGTCATGATGACGTCACCGGGGGGGGGGGGGGGGGGGGGGGCACGGTTTGAGTTGAAGGCAGGTGCTATGCTTCTCTCTTGTGAGGCTAACGTGGACAAGGACCACTGAGTTCTGTGTACATGCAGGAGAGAGAGAGAGTGTGTGTGTATAAATTTGTCACACAACGGAAATCACACAAAAATATATAATAATAAATAATATTGCCTATGATCAAGAGTCACAAATCCGGTTAACCACCTTTTGAGAGGCAGCTTGTGGTGGGCAGTTGTACTATACTATAAATAATTTGTCTGATAAATTATAAAAATTATCTGAGTTGGGGTAGGGGCGTTACAAATGGTATCAGAGCCGACTTTCTACACCGAGTGTGGGGCATGTCTATATAGTCGAGCGGTGGATTCTGGGACTATAGACCCAGTCGATCGGTGGATTCAGGGACTATGGTGAGCCCTCAATTAAATTAGGGACTGTGATTGATCAGGTGGTGGATTCCGGGATCATGATTAGTCGAGCGAATAGGAGGGCAACTCAATTAAATCCGGAATTATGATTGATCGGGCGGTGGATTCCGGGATCATGATTAATCGGGCAGATAGGAGAGGAGATGCTCCACATCAGCTATAAATTAGATCCTGAACTAGATTGTGCATGCTCCGTACTCAGCGAGGACGCTGATTTCTAAAGGGGGTGTATGTAACATCCCGTAATTTCTAAAAAAGAGCTACAATAATAATAATAATAATAATAATAATAATAATAATAATAATAATAATAATAATAATAATAATAACAATAATAATAACAATAATAATAATGATATGGCTAAAAACAGGGTTTAATCGGAACCGTCCAAATCAGGCGCGAATCTTGAGACCTGGGGGTAAAACGGTAATTTCGCCTACAAAAAGGACCAAAAAGGATATTGGGTCTTCCCTCCTAGGACCCAATAACCCACGAATGGATCCACCAATAAGAGGGTGCGGGTTTTAACCCGCTGCGCACCCAATCCAAAGAGATAGAATCAAGGTCCCTGATTGATCACGATCAACGGCCCTGATATACATCTATCTATTCACTGGGATTTGGGGATTAAATTCCTTATCTGATTACGGGGAATATACCTTATCAGATTACATTCCTAATCTGTTGAAAAGGGGAATATTCCTTATCAGATCACGGGGATTACATTCCTAAACTGTTCCCTGAGACGCCTATAAATACCCCCCATCCATCTCCATTAAGAGGTAATCAATCTTTCACCAGTTTTTACGCTCATATAGTTTTCCTAGATTACTGACTTGAGCGTCGGAGGGTGCGTCGCTGGGAACAACCCCAGTGTCTCGCACTTTTTTGCAGGTCTACGGCGGGATCGACGATCAAAGCCCGACGGAACAGGTATACAGGTTTACTATTCAGCTTCCCTAAGAATCCACAAATTCATCTGTTTGCCCCCACACCAAATTTAGCGGCAATAGATTGGCACCGTCTGTGGGAAACTAACGAATAGAAACCTCTCCTCTTCCAGTTGGTACAGGTTTTCTTCAGCCATGCCACCTCGCAAAGTCAGATCAAGGGGGTCTAACCGAGTACCCAACCCTGACCAGCAAGAAGTCCTTCCTGATCCCGCTCAGCAACAAGGGCAACTTCCCCCTACTGCGGAAGAGCCGCTCCAACAGAACCTTCCCCCTCCTGATCCAAAGGGTCCTAACCCTCAGAAACAGCCTCTTCACCAAGAGAACCTCTCTATCCACAACGCCTCCACTGACTCTATGGCCTCCCATCATCCCCGAGCCTCTGGTCGCCATAATGCAGCCCCCAAACACCAGAAAGATTATGACCTCCGTCGTCATCTGGATGAAAAACGGGCTCGGGAGGAAGCCTCCCGCCAGCATGAGCGATCCCCTCGTCGCCGAGAATACAGGAGGTCCCCCATCCGAAGAGTAAGGAAGGAGTCTCCCGATCATTACCGGAGAAGGCACTCTCCCGTAGGTCGGCAACAGCCCAGGAACAATGAGGCACCAATCACCCGTGCCGAGTTCCAGCAGTTCCAAGCGACCATCCTGCAGGCTCTCAACCTTCGTTAGAATCCTATTGAGCCGAAGCTCCCATCCCCTCCTCCGGTCCGAAGCCCTCGCCGACGGTCTCCCTCTCCTCGACCCGCTCCTACCAACTCCCGGCGTACCCCAAGTCCTCGTCGCTCCCGAAGTTACCATCGCCGCAGCCCTCGATCTCCCTCATACGAAGGCGAGTCTCGTGGCTCGGCAGATTACCGTCGGAGAGATGACACCATGAACCGCCGTCTTCATGAAGTAGAGAGACGCCTGGGTCAGATAAACCGAGAAGAAGAGCTCAGGGGGAGAACCCTGCGTCCTAGCCGACCCCCTTTCTCCCGAACCATAGTGGATGCGCCTGTCCCATTCGGCTTCAAACCTCCCCAATTTGAGATTTATACCGGAGAGACTGACCCGGTTGATCACATAAAAAGTTTTAAAACTCTAATGCTCCTTCACCAAGCTTCCGATGCCCTCCTCTGCAAAACCTTCCCCGCAACTCTCAAAGGGCCGGCCCGAGAGTGGTATTCTCGTCTCACCCCTTCCTCGATATTTTCTTTCGAACAGTTTGAAACCCTCTTCGTCACGCATTTCGTAAGCAGCCGAAGGGCAGAGAAGACCAGCATATCCCTATTGCACCTTCACCAGAAGAAGGGGGAAAAACTAAGAGATTATGTGAAGAGGTTCACAGCTGAAGCCAGGATCATAGCATCTCTTGACCAGTCAGTCGCTACGGTAGCATTTCAGTCCAATGTCCTCAATTCCAACCTCCGCTCCTCCCTCGCCAAGAAACCACCACATGACTTTTCCGACCTCCTCCTTCGCACTGAAAAGTACATCCGGGCCAAAGAGGCCGAGCAACAACCCAACCGGGAGGGGTCTGCCTCCGGGTTTAAGAGAAAGGGGACGGAAGAAGAAGGAGCCAAGAAGCTCCAGAAAGATAATGCCGGCCAGCGCCGACCTCCTCCTAGATTTGAAAAGTTCACTCCCCTCACTACTGACATCTCCACCATCTTCATGGAAGTTGAAAAAGAGGGAGTCATACCCCCTGCTCCGAGGATGAACACCCCGGCCAAGAGAAGAGATAAAGAGAAATGGTGCCGCTATCACCGGGACCATGGGCATGATACCAGCGATTGCCGTGCTCTGAAGAACGAGATCGAAGCCCTTATCCAGAGAGGGCAGCTGACCAGGTTTGTAAGAAAAGACCGAGCAGAACTTCCTCCTCCGCCTCGGGGGGCTAACAAGCGTCCGGAAAGAGAAGAGACGCCAGACTTCGAGGAAGAACGAGTCCTCCACCTCATTCACGGGGGCCCAATGGGGGGTACCTCGAACTCCTCTCGGAAAGCCTTTATAAGAGAAGTCAACTCGGTCCGAGCCACCCCTCCTCCCAAAGACCTCGGAGTGCCGGTCACGTTCTCCGACGAAGATCTCGAGGGAATTCGTACCCCGCATTGTGACGCACTCGTCATTAGCCTCCACATGGCGAATTTCAAAGTGGAGAGGATCTTAGTAGACAACGGCAGCTCAGTCAACATCCTCTTCCTCTCCGCTTTTAAAGGCCTAAAGCTCTCCAGAGAGAGACTCAAGCCCGCCGGCTACACTCTCCATGGGTTCACGGGGGTTCCGGTAACTATTGAAGGGGTGATCACCCTCGATGTAACTGCCGGCCAAACTCCTACCACCCGGACAGAGCCGATGGACTTCATGGTGGTGGATGTTCCCGCTGCCTACAACGTCATTTTGGGTCGGCCAGGCCTCGCAGCCCTAGAAGCTGTTCCCTCAGCATACCATCTGAAGATGAAATTTCCCACCCGGTCCGGGGTCGGGGAAGTAAGGGGAAATTAGGAGCAGGCCCGGAAGTGCTACATGACCTCAACCCTTGGACCCGTCCTCTCCTTAGAGACTCTGGAAATTCCTCAAGACACTGCAAGACCGACCGCCGAGCTGGTGGATGAACTGGAGGAGGTGCTCTTCTCTGAACAAGAGCTGACACGCAAGTTCTTCGTAAGCAAGACCCTTCCGTCTGCCCTATACTCGGATATTGTGAAATACATCCGAACCAATCAAGACCTCTTCGCATGGTCCGCAGCAGATATGCCCGGTATCTCCGAAGAACTCCTAGTCCACCGCCTGAGCGTTGATCCGGGATCCAAACCGGTTCAGCAGAAGAGACGCAAGTTCGCCCCCGAGCGTCAGCTCGCTATCAAAGAGGAGGTAGATAAGTTGTTGAAAGCCCGATTCATACAGGAGGTAAACTACCCAGAATGGTTGTCTAACGTAGTAATGGTAAAGAAGTCCAATGGGACGTGGAGAATTTGCATTGATTTCACCGACCTCAACAAGGCCTGCCCCAAAGATCCTTTCCCTCTACCGAGCATCGACACTCTGATTGACGCAACCTCGGGACATGAGCTCCTTAGCTTCATGGATGCCTTCTCAGGTTATAATCAGATAAGAATGTTCCCTCCAGACATCCCGAAGACATCCTTTGTGACCGACCAAGGCCTCTATTGCTACAGAGTCATGCCATTCGGCCTAAAGAACGCAGGGGCGACCTACCAGCGCCTCGTCAACAAGGTTTTCCAGGCCCAGATCGGCCGAAACATGGAAGTGTACGTCGATGACATGCTTGTAAAGAGCGTCCGAGGTGTTGACCATGTGGCCGACCTTCAGGAGGCCTTCGACGTCCTAAGAAAGCACAATATGAGACTCAACCCGAACAAGTGTGCGTTCGGCGTCTCATCAGGGAAATTCCTTGGCTTCATGGTTAGCCAACGAGGAATTGAGGCAAATCCGGAGAAGATCAAGGCCATATTGGACATGGCCCCTCCCAGAAATGTCAAAGAAGTTTAGAGGTTGACCGGTCGCCTAGCCGCCATAGGGCGCTTTCTGTCGAAGTCCGGGGAAAAGGGCCTCCCGTTCTTCAAAGCCCTCAGGGGGGCTAAAGGATTCGAGTGGGGACAGCAGCAACAAGATTCCTTCGACCAGCTTAAAGCTTACCTCGTCAATCCACCTCTTCTCAGCAAACCCATACCTGGCGAACCACTCTACCTCTACTTGGCAGCTTCCGAACAGACGCTTAGTGCGGTCTTAGTCAGAGAAGAAGAAAGGGCTCAGAAGCCCATTTACTATGTCAGCAAGGTGCTTCGGGACGCCGAGCTCCGGTACCCGAGGATTGAGAAAATGGCCTATGCCCTGGTAATGGCCGCAAGAAAGCTTCGACCCTACTTCCAGTCCCATTCGGTGGTCGTCCTTACCGACCAGCCGCTGAAACAAGTCCTTCACAAGCCTGAAACTTCCGGCCGCCTCATGAAGTGGTCGATCGAGCTGAGCCAACATGATATAACTTATCAGCCTCGAACCGCGATCAAGGCTCAGGCACTGGCCGAATTCATAGTGGAAACAACCATCCCCGACTCCGAGCAAGCGATAAAGGGACCACCCGTCTGGACGGTCTATGTCGACGGATCCTCTTGCAACGAAGGAAGCGGAGCAGGAGTCATCCTGGCAGGCCCAGATGACTTTGTCCTCCAATATTCCCTCCGTATAAACTTCAAAGCCTCGAACAACGAGGCCGAATACGAGGCACTAATAGCTGGACTTCGAATGGCCCGGAATGCAGAGGCACAACGGCTACAGATCTTCAGTGACTCCCAGTTGATCGTCAATCAAGTCCTCGGCGAGTATGAAGCCCGCGATGATAGAATGGTTAAATACTTGGCCAAAGTAAAAAGCCTCATGGCACTGTTTGACGAGGCTCTCATCCAAAGGATCCCCAGAGAAGAAAATGCTCAGGCCGACGCCCTATCCAAACTAGCCTCCTCTTCCCTTCAAGGTCTTGAGCAGACCGTATTGATAGAAGTCCTCTTAATGCCAAGCATAGAGGACGAAACCCCAGACTCCGTCGAAACGTTGCCTGTCCTCCTCGAGGACAACTGGATGAAACCCATTGTCGAATTCCTAAGGGACGGACTCCTCCCTGAAGATCCGAGGGAAGCAAGAAGAATCAGGACCCGAGCCGAGCGTTTTACTTTAATCGAAGGCATCTTATATAAACGCTCCTTCACCCAGGTGGACGGTCGGCCTTACCTAAGGTGCCTTTCCCCCAGGCAAGCCGACTACGCCCTGCAAGAGCTCCACGAGGGCATCGGCGGAGCTCATTCCGGGTCCAGGGCTCTAGCGCGTAAAGTGTTGAACTACGGATATTACTGGCCCACTCTCCTACGAGACGCCGAGGGACACGCTCGGCAATGCAGCTCCTGTCAAAAGTATGCAGACGTCTGATGCCTTCCGCAAGCACCGCTCACCTCCCTATCAAGTCCGATCCCCTTCGCAATGTGGGGGATGGATTTACTAGGGACCATTTCCGCCAGCTCCCGGACAGCTAAAGTTCCTAGTCGTGGCAGTCGACTATTTCTCTAAATGGATAGAAGCCGAGCCCCTGGCTACAATCACCGAACATAGAGTCGTTCAATTCTTCTGGAAAAACGTGATTTGCCGGTTCGGCGTTCCCCGAGTCATAGTCACGGATAATGGAACACAGTTCACTGGGGCCACCTTCCGAGCCTTATATGAGGACCTCTCCATACAACACCGGTTCTCCTCCGTCTCCCATCCTCAGTCGAATGGCCAAGCAGAGAATGCCAACCGACAGATTCTCTCGGGCATCAAGAAGAGATTAGACAAGTGTTCCAAAGGACTGTGGGTCGATCAGCTGCCGAACGTACTTTGGAATCACCGCACCACTAAGCGGACCCCAACAGGCGAGAGCCCATTTAATCTCACCTATGGGGCCGAGGCCATCATCCCCCTAGAAGTCGGGATACCCTCTCCTCGTCTGATAGCTTATGAAGAAGAGCAGAATGCTAGAGAACTCAGAGCGAGCTTAGATCTGATAGATGAAATCCGAGAGAGAGCTGCCATACGCCAGCAAGCTTACCGAAGGAGGATCGAGCTAGCATACAACAAAAGGGTCCGACCAACGGACCTCAAAGAAGGGGACCTAGTCCTTCGAAAATTGGCCATCTCGTTCCTCGGACAGAAAAGCAAACTGGCCCCGAATTGGGAGGGACCGTACAAAATCTCAAAAGTGATCCGCCCAGGTGCATACAAGCTAGAAGATCTTGAAGGCAGAGAAATTCCCAGGACTTGGAATGCCGACCATTTTTTGAAATACCAAGAGAAGGCAACCACGCCTCTTTAAGTAACTCGAGATGTCGAACCATTCCCTTCCCTTTACTAGTAGTGATTTTTTCTTTTATTTTTTCATTGTAATAACGGCTAGCAACTTTAGAAGCAGCCGATCATTAGATATTAATAAATAAAGTTTTAGTATTTTCACTGCTACTACATCTCTCTACTTTTAACTCTTTAATCTAACAATGGTTCCGGAGTCCAACACTTGGCTCGATTCTACCTTGCAAGTTCGCCGCTAAGCGAACTAGAAGTAGTTCGCCATTCGGAATTGCTCCTACAGCCGTTGAATGGTACGGAGTCCAACACTTGGTTCGATTCCACTTCGCAAGTTCGCTACTAAGCGAGCTAGAAGTGATTCGCCATTCGGAATTGCTCCTACGCCTCCTAACCTAACAATGGTTCCGGAGTCTAACACTTGGCTCGATTCTACTTTGCAAGTTCACCTCTAAGCGAACTAGAAGTAGTTCGCCATTCGGAATTGCTCCCACAGCCGTTGAATGGTACGGAGTCCAACACTTGGTTCGATTCCACTTCGCAAGTTCGCTACTAAGCGAGCTAGAAGTGATTCGCCATTTGGAATTGCTCCTACGCCTCCTAATCTAACAATGGTTCCGGAGTCCAACACTTGGCTCGATTCTACTTTGCAAGTTCGCCTCTAAGCGAACTAGAAGTAGTTCGCCATTCGGAATTGCTCCCACAGCCGTTGAATGGTACGGAGTCCAACACTTGGTTCGATTCCACTTCGCAAGTTCGCTACTAAGCGATCTAGAAGTGATTCGCCATTCGGAATTGCTCCTACGCCTCCTAATCTAACAATGGTTCCGGAGTCCAACACTTGGCTCGATTCTACTTTGCAAGTTCGCTCCTAAGCGAACTAGAAGTAGTTCGCCATTCGGAATTGCTCCCACAGCCGTTGAATGGTACGGAGTCCAACACTTGGTTCGATTCCACTTCGCAAGTTCGCTACTAAGCGATCTAGAAGTGATTCGCCATTCGGAATTGCTCCTACGCCTCCTAATCTAACAATGGTTCCGGAGTCCAACACTTGGCTCGATTCTACTTTGCAAGTTCGCTCCTAAGCGAACTAGAAGTAGTTCGCCATTCGGAATTGCTCCCATAGCCGTTGAATGGTACGGAGTCCAACACTTGGCTCGATTCTACTTTGCAAGTTCGCCTCTAAGCAAACTAGAAGTAGTTCGCCATTCGGAATTGCTCCCACAGCCGTTGAATGGTACGGAGTCCAACACTTGGTTCGATTCCACTTCGCAAGTTCGCTACTAAGCGATCTAGAAGTGATTTGCCATTCGGAATTGCTCCTACGCCTCCTAATCTAACAATGGTTCCGGAGTTCAACACTTGGCTCGATTCTACTTTGCAAGTTCGCTCCTAAGCGAACTAGAAGTAGTTCGCCATTCGGAATTGCTCCCACAGCCGTTGAATGGTACGGAGTCCAACACTTGGTTCGATTCCACCTCGCAAGTTCGCTACTAAGCGATCTAGAAGTGATTCGCCATTCGGAATTGCTCCTACGCCTCCTAATCTAACAATGGTTCCGGAGTCCAACACTTGGCTCGATTCTACTTTGCAAGTTCGCTCCTAAGCGAACTAGAAGTAGTTCGCCATTCGGAATTGCTCCCACAGCCGTTGAATGGTACGGAGTCCAACACTTGGTTCGATTCCACTTCGCAAGTTCGCTACTAAACGAGCTAGAAGTGGTTCGCCACTCGGAATTGCTCCTACGCCTCCTGAATTGACAATGGTTCCGGAGTCCAACACTTGGTTCGACTCTACTTTGCAAGTTCGCTCCTAAGCGAACTAGAAGTAGTTCGACATTCGGGATTGCTCCCCCAGTCGTTGAATGGTTCGGACTCCAACACTTGGTTGCCAAACATTCTTGACACCGACCGCATCGCGGGCGTGAGTTCGGCACCCGTGCCGAACATTCTTGCCACCGACCGTATTACGGGCTTGAGTCCGGCGCCCGCTCCGAACGTCCTTGCCACCGACCATATTACGGGCTTGAATTCGGCAGTCAGGATCCCCAAAAAATATCCAAGTCCCAAGCCTCCGCACCAGCTGCCGAGCGTTCTTGACACCGACCGTATTACGGGCTTGAGTTCGGCGCCCGCTCCGAACGTTCTTGCCACCGACCGTATTACGGGCTTGAGTTCGGTAGTCAAGACCAGTCAAAAAATGCCAAGTCTCAAACCTCGATTCCACAACTCCACGACTAGAGCAAAAATTGGGCAATTACGATACGGCAACGATTAAATCGATTCCAATTTTATTTAAAAAAGCAACCTTTACATACATCAATATTACAAGGTACTAAAGATTACAAGGAGCTAAAAAGCAAAGATTACAAGACACCGAACTCAGAGCCATCAACGCTTCCGAGGCACAGGGATGCTCCTCTTCAAGGACACTTGAGGTCGGCGACGTTTGCCTCCGGAACCCGATCCCAGGCCAGCAAGTTGGGACGTGTCCTCGGCACTGCTTCTGGAAGCCACGCCGAAGGATGCGCCGCTCGACGAAATGGCCACGGAACTTTGCGCATCTCCCGGGCTTGGATGGCCGAGGGGAGGACGGGTCGCCATCTCGTAAAATGAAATGCCACGGTCGCTCTCCGCACGAGTACATGAAGCGCTCCTGACATTGAACGGCCCCGAACGTGGTTTGAGCCGAGCTACCTCTGCCTCCAGTTCTGAGAGCCGGTCTCGCAGCGAGCCTGTCCCCGACGTCGACCCCGAAGCGAGGCGGCGTTGCGGAACTCCAGGCATCGGAGCGATTCGCCACGAGACGCCGAAGGTGGGTAACCTCGATGCCCCTGTCCACCGTGGCCCTCTTCAACACATCGACCTCGGCAGTAAGCTCATCCCGCTCGGTAGTCAACTTGGCCACCGTCGAGGCTAACGCTTCTCCCTCAGTCCGAAGCCCCGCCTCCACGGTTCGTAGATGATGGATCTCCGAGAGCAAGCCATCCCTCTCCGCCGTCACCTTCGACAAAGTATGGCGAAAGCACTTGGTCCGAAGCCCCTTGGTAAAGGCAACCGGCGAAACCATCTTCCCCTCCTGAGGTGGTCATCTCGGCAATTCTGCCCTCCAAGCGCTGGATGTCGAGATCTCGCTGACCAAGTATGAGCTGAAGCTGGCTCCGCTCTTCCTCGGCTCGGCACAATCCGAGCTCGACTTCGAAAAGCCGCTCTCGACACTTCGCCAAGCACAGCCTTGTTGCCTTCAAACCAACTTCGGTCCCAACCTTACTATCCGTGCGAGGGCACTCGACGTCACAAGTTACCACCGCGAGCTGAAAAGAAACGCAAACAAGCAACAAAAATTCAGACGTCGTCTAAGTCCCGGACCTCGGGAGTTCTTTCGAACAAATGCTCGAGCGCTCGACAGTCAACGGACAAAAACACGAGACCGAGCCCAAAAAGTTGTGTTTTTCATTCATTTCAAAAGGAAAAAGGGGTAGCAGGTGGCCAGTCCGCTATTAGGCATTACACGTCAAAAAAAAAAAAAAGGAGGAAACAACAAAACGGAGTCAGGGCTCGACCTCTTTCCCGGGGCGGCGGGCGGGGGTCGGGGACGACACTTCCGAAGGGGCCACCGTCGCCAAAGGGGTAACCACCGACCCCTGAGCTCCGACGGGGGGATCCGCCACAGGATCGTCGTCACCCCTCTCCTCCTCTTCTTCTTCCTCTCCCTCAGATTCGGGGTCGAAGCCTTCAACGTGCCCCGGGAACAGCCTCCAGCCCAAGCAGTCCACGTGGGGGTATGCCTCCGTCACCCGGGCGATAGCGTCGGCGAAGGCCTTGGCCATATTCTGGGCGAGGAAGCCTTGTGCCTTCTCCAAGGTCGCATCCTCCGCCTGCTTCACCGCCGCCGCTTTGGCCTCGGCAGCCTCCGCCAACTGCTTTGCCGCCTCCTCCTTTTGCTGACGAAGGTTCTCCTCCAACGTCGCAACCCTATCCTCGAGGTAGGCGACCCTCGCCGACTTCGCCTCGAAATTCAATTCGAGCTTGTCGAGCTTGTTCCGGATCTGGGCCTTCTCCTTCCGAGCTTGGTCATTCTCCTTCTTCATCTCCTTCTCCTGGGCCGCCAACCTCTCGGTAAGGTGCCCGAAGTGAACGATGATCTGCGATTAGAATGCAAGGAATTCATAAAAATTATAACTTAAGAAGTTCGGCATAAAAAGTGGGGGAATAGATCCAACACTCACCGACACCGCCGAGCACGCTATCTCGATGACGTCGTCTCCCTCTCGTCCGGCCTCCATGGCCGCCCGATCCTTCGGCGTGGCGAGGTGCTTGATGGCCTCCATGCTCGCCAAAGAATTGCCAAGGAACCCGTCGTGCTTCCGAACCTGCCAGTCCGGGACGTGGATCCTTTTGTGAGCCTCGGTCAGAAGCTCCTCGGCCGCCTTCGTCAGCGGCGGCATCGCCATAGTGAGGGCCGCGGCGATGGGAAATTTGCCGACCCTGGTCGACAACAAAGCAACCCCACCCTCGGGAGCGGGGCTCTCCAGGATCTCTACCTCCTCAGCCACCTCGGTAACCTTCGGAGCCTTTGCCGCGGACAGCTTGGAGACCACCCTCTTCCTCTTCTTCGGCGCCTTGTTGGCGAGGCCTGCCCTCAGCGCCAACACTGCCTGATAATCCATAGACTCTGCACCATAAGACAAGTTGATTAGTTCGGAACAAGTCATGAAAAATGAAGCACGAGGGGTAAAACAACAATATTAAATAAAGGAAGTCGCGTACTGGGGTCGGCATGAACGAGCCCTCCCTTAAACAGGACATCCTCGGTCAGATCCTTCCAGTCAAGCTTTGGCCGACCCAGGAGTACCCGTACAGCCTCCTCCTCTTCGGGCCGAAGTGTCGGCAGCGCCTTCACCTTCTTCGGCACACCCTCCACCCAACTAACGGGAATGGGCCAGGCCACCGGACTACACACCAGAAAGTACTTCTCACGCCAGTACTTGATGGAATCAGGGCACACAACGAGCCTGCCTCCGTGCCTCAGAGTCAAGTAGTACCGGTACGCCGACCTGTTCCCCTGATGTGGCTGGTAGATGGTCCGAAGCACGTTCAGCTCCGGCGGGATCCCAGCGGCTTGGCAATGAAGTACGAAGCCGTTTATTATTTTCCATGCGTTCGGCATAAGTTGGATGGGGCTGACCCCAACCCACCTTAATACAGCAACTGCGAACGGATGGAGAGGCAGCCGAGCCCCGGCGATAAAGGCGTCGACCGGCCAGCAACACACGGTCACCGGCAGCGGCGAGTTGGCCCTAATCCCGGGGCCCGGCAACATAAGCTCGTACTCCTCCGGGATCTGAAAGCAACCCCGGATCACTCCCAAGTCCTCTTCGCTGAGGATTGACACCGTCTCGTCGGCCTCTGTCGTCTCCCTCGCCGCATTCTCCTCGAACGACCGGGCCCTCCCATACACAATGCGTTCGGCGTCCCCCTCTGGAAGTTCCCGAACCCTGTGAAGCCCAGTCAGCGGCCCCGGTAATCTGCCGAACTCCGGCATGCGCTTCGGCTCCACCATGACGGAATCTTCGCCGAACACCTCCTTGCTTTTGTGAGGTCGGCTAGAAATCGGAGCTTCGGCGACTTCAAGGGAGGGCTCGGACGAGGAAGAAGAGATGGAGACAGACATGTTTAGAAACTAAAATATAAGTTACCTTGAATGGAGATGTCCTCGGAAAGCTCGCCGGAAAAAGGTCAGCGATCACCTGGAGCTCTAGCAATTTCAAGCGAAAACAACAGAGCGAAGAGTGGAAAAGTGAAAAACGAAGAGGGGGTGGGGGTTTTATATAGAGCCAGCGCGCCAATCGAGGCTAATGGGCTTTTACCACAGGCCCACCTCCACAAAGCGACAAAAGGCAACCCCAACCATCGCCTTGTTTGCCACGCCTGCCCAAACGGCTCATCAATGACAGTCACGTCAGCAGAAGCCCAGGGGACGCAGCATTAATGACAGTCACGTCAGCAGAAGCCCTGGGGGCGCAGCATTAATAGACGTCCCATCTGTCAGAAACCCAGGGGCCGTCACATCCGTCAGAACCGTCAAGTCTCAAGCCTCAGCACCAGCTGCCGAGCATTCTTGACACCGACCGTATTACGGGCTTGAGTTCGGCACCCGCTCCGAGCGTTCTTGCCACCGACCGTATTACGGGCTTGAATTCGATAGTCAAGATCTCCAACAAATTCCCAAGCCTCAAGCCTCAGCACCAGCTGCCGAGCGTTCTTGACACCGACCGTATTACGGGCTTGAGTTCGGCGCCCGCTCCGAGCGTTCTTGCCACCGACCGTATTACGGGCGTGAGTTCGGCAGTCAAGATCTCCAAAAAATTTCCAAGTCTCAAGCCTCGGCACCAGCCTCCGAGCGTTCTTGACACCGATCGTATTATGGGCTTGAGTTCGGCGCCCGCTCCGAACGTTCTTGCCACCGACCGTATTACGGGTTTGAGTTCGGCAGTCAAGATCTCCAAAAAATTTCCAAGTCTCAAGCCTCGGCACCCGCTCCGAGCGATCTTGCCACCGACCGTATTACGGGCTTGAGTTCGGCAGTCAAGATCTCCAACAAATTCCCAAGCCTCAAGCCTCGGCACCCGCTCCGAGCGATCTTGCCACCGACCGTATTACGGGCTTGAGTTCGGCACCCGCTCCGAGCGTTCTTGCCACCAACCGTATTACGGGCTTCAGTTCGGCAGTCAAGATCTCCAAAAAATTTCCAAGTCTCAAACCTCGGCACCAGCCGCCGAGCATTCTTGACATCGACCGTATTACGGGCTTGAGTTCGGCGCCCGCTCCGAGCATTCTTGCCACCGACCGTATTACGGGCTTGAGTTCGGCAGTCAAGATCTTCAAAAAATTTCCAAGTCTCAAGCCTCGGCACCCGCTCCGAGCGATCTTGCCACCGACCGTATTACGGGCTTGAGTTCGGCAGTCAAGATCTCCAAAAAATTTCCAAGTCTCAAGCCTCGGCACCAGCCGCCGAGCGTTCTTGACACCGACCGTATTACAGGCTTGAGTTCGGCGCCCGCTCCGAGCATTCTTGCCACGACCGTATTACGGGCTTGAGTTCGGCAGTCAAGATCTTCAAACAATTTCCAAGTCTCAAGCCTTGGCACCCGCTCCGAGCGATCTTGCCACCGACCGTATTACGGGCTTGAGTTCGGCGCCCACTCCGAGCGTTCTCGCCACCGACCGTATTACGGGCTTGAGCTCGGCACCAGCTACCGAGCATTTTTGCCACCGACCGTGTTATAAGCCTAAGGTCGACATTGACCGCCAAACGCCCTTGGTTCCGACCCCCTGTACAAGGGAAATCTAGCCTTCGGACTTCGGCGAGCCCCCTCTCCAGGCTCGCGACCACGCCGAGGTCCCTCTCCCCATCGGAAAGAATCGCCGAACCGATCTCCGACCTCGGCATCCTGGTCGTCGAGCTCTGGGAAGGGCCGGAGTTGTGGCGCCGGTAAACGCAACTCCCGACAGAGGGAAACGACAGAACTGTTCACCGAGAGATTACAAAGCCGAGAAGATATTCACACAAGAACACCGCCCGATCATAAGGAATTACCACTCTACCTCCCTCAAGATTCGCAAACCCTTCATTTGAACTCCGATACGACTCCGCTAGCCATCAAAAACAGCTAAACTACTCCTCAAAGGCCGATCAAATTTAGCCTTTAGGAGTGGGGGGCTCGTGATATGGCTAAAAACAGGGTTTAATCAGAACCGTCCAAATCAGGCGCGAATCTTGAGACCTGGAGGTAAAACGGTAATTTCGCCTACAAAATGGACCAAAAAGGATATTGGGTCTTCCCTCCTAGGACCCAATAACCCACGAATGGATCCACCAATAAGAGGGTGCAGGTTTTAACCCGCTGCGCACCCAATCCAAAGAGATAGAATCAAGGTCCCTGATTGATCACGATCAACGGCCCTGATATACATCTATCTATTCACTGGGATTTGGGGATTAAATTCCTTATCTGATTACGGGGAATATACCTTATCAGATTACATTCCTAATCTGTTGAAAAGGGGAATATTCCCTATCAGATCACGGGGATTACATTCCTAAACTGTTCCCTGAGACGCCTATAAATACCCCCCATCCATCTCCATTAAGAGGTAATCAATCTTTCACCAGTTTTTACGCTCATTCATAGTTTTCCTAGATTACTGACTTGAGTGTCGGAGGGTGCGTCGCCGGGAACAACCCCGGTGTCTCGCACTTTTTTGCAGGTCTACGGCGGGATCGACGATCAAAGCCCGACGGAACAGGTATACAGGTTTACTATTCAGCTTCTCTAAGAATCCACAAATTCATCTGTTTGCCCCCACACCAAATTTAGCGGCAACAAATAATATATATATATATATATATATATATATATATATATATATATATATATATATATATATATATATATATATGAAAAGAGGTAATGGCATAAAATGTAATTAAGTGTATGTGGGGGTCCCACGGGCTGATTGAAACAAAAAATGTGTTGTTATTGCGGTGATGTCATGATGACATCACCATTGGGGGGACGGGGGGGCACCCGGTTTGAGTTGAAGGCGGTGTTGTGCTTCTCTCTTGTGAGGCTGACGTGGACAAGGGCCACTTAGTTCTGTGTATACGCGGGAGAGAGAGTGTGTGTGTGTATAAATTTGTCCCACATCGGAAATCACACAAAAATATATAATACTAAATAATATAGCCTATGATCAAGAGTCACCAATCCGGTTAACCACCTTTTGAGAGGCAGCCTGTGGTGGGCAGTTGTACCATACTATAAATAATTTATCTGATAAATTGTAAAAAATATCTAAGCTGAGGCAGGGGCGTTACAGCTTCCTCCTCCCCACATAGGATGAACCCTAACAAAAGAAGGGATACAAGCTTATGGTGCCGATTTGGAAGGGATTGCGGCCACAACATGGTTGAGTGTCGAGTTCTCAAATGAAATTGATGCTTTCATTCACTGAGGTCACCTCTCCAAGTACACTCAGAAGGACAAAATCGAGCCCCCGCTGGATCGAGGAGCTAACAAGCGTCCAGAGAGAGACCCCGAGTCTCAAGACTCGAAACATATGGCTATTCTCCATTCTATCCATGGTGGTCCTATGGGTGGGGAGTCCAACTCCTCCCGAAAGGTGTTTATCCGAGAGGTCAACTCCGTTCACAATGTCTACCCTACCAAGATGTGAGAATTCTAGTAACTTTCTCGGAGAAGGATCTTGAGGGCGTTCAGAACCCTCACTACCACACACTTGTGATCAGCTTCTCCATCGTCGAGAAGTGTGCTGCATCTTGATGGACAATGGTAGCTCGGTGAAAATCCTCTTCTTAGAAGCACTCGAATGCCTCAAGCTTTTTATGGACCATTTAAAACCTATCAGGTACTCCCTCAATGGGTTCTCCTGGGTTCCGGTCCAGGAGAGGACTTGTATCTACACTAGACTTTCCAAAAGTTTTTTCTTTCCATAATATGTACCAATGTAACATTTAATTCACTCACTAGTTGTTTCCTACTTGTTTGTCTCTTACATGAATTATGTGGCTGGAAACATACTTTTATTAAAGACCAAGGACTTTATTGTTACCTGGTCATGCCCTTCAGGCTGAATAATGCCGAAGCCACTTATCAATGCCTCGTCAACTAGGTCTTCAAGGAACAGATTGGCAGGAACATGGAAGTCTACATGGATGATATGTTGGTGAAGAGCCTCAGCAAAAGAGACATGTGATCGACCTCCAAGAAGCCTTCAATGTCAATGAGAGCACAATATGAGGCTCAATCCCTCTAAATGTGCCTTCGGGGTGTCATCTGGTAAATTACTGGGGTTTATGGTCAGTTGGAGGGGAATAGAAGTCAATCCAGAAAAGATCTGAGCCTTAAGGAAGTCCAAAGACTTACAGGGCGCTTCGTTGCCATCAGACGCTTCCTCTCCAAATCAGGGGAGAAGTGTAGTGCCCCAAATCCCCATACTGGAAATCTGAGACCCTATCCCAGGAGTCAAACTTCAAATAGTCACAATCACAGAAAAGTGCAGGAAAATTTAAACTTTTATTCCATATAATTGTTACATTTACAAGTGTTACAATATCCAAATAAAAATTACAAGATTTATAAATAATATAATAATACTTGAATATGCCCCTTGGATGCTTGGACCAACTCGAGCTCTGCTGTACCTATGAATCGGCTCTGGATACCTACAAGGTGGGGAACGTCAGCACTTCGACTGACGCAATGCTGATAATAACAGCGATCTCCAAACTAACAATCACAACCATAATCTATGCAAAAGAGAAAAAGTGATGTGAAAACTAGGGGTTAATGGATACGAGTTATAGTATTATTGTATGCTATGATACTACAACTAGATGCATCAATCACATGCCTACTTCTAATGCAAGCAAGACTTTGGAGAACACATGCATCCCATACTACATACGCCCCCAAATCTAGCCTTCTTTCTCCAAATTATAGGGATTCGAACCCTCGCCATGCATCCAACTTTGTACTCAACCTGTTCTCAATAGATTTCTGTGTCTGAGGATGCTGCAGTCATTCGGTCTAGTTCCGTACTACAGTCCCTAAAAGTGGTGGTTGCGTTTGCCACTTAGTACCCGCGCACGGACCTCACTCAAAAAGTCGTGTCAAACCTTCCGGTACAAAACCATGTACCTATGACGTCAATGATTCAAAAAAAAAACCCACGCGCATAAGAACATGACGGCATCGAGGGTCAAAGCCCCCTATTCTACAGGAGTTCCTCTCCTGTTCCTTACCCCGGCTCTTTGGGAATTAACAGATCGAGATACGAGACCTGCAAACTCAAAACATGAGAACCAAATTCGTATCCCGACGACAGGAAAAGTACAACACCTGACTATGGTCTTATAGTACTAATGCAATATACATACCCCTAATACACCACCCTATTCCGACCTTACTCTAATCCTTCAGGTAAAAAGATTGCTTCCAAAAAAACTCTACCCATCGACCACTGGCCTCGGAGACACAAGCCCTACTCGCCACTTCCCCTAGCTTGGAATTCGTCCATCACCACAGCCCACATTCATCCTTAACCGACATGAATTCAATTCATCGGCACAGATCGGACATCCAACGCCTCGACGGAAGTTCTAATCTTAGGGTCGATAATCGTAGGGTATCACCCTACCCTAGTGACTTACTCGAGTCACAACATCCTAAACAGGAGTCAAACACCAACAAGATCAGCAATAAACACCATTCATCCCCAAACAATGAGTTATCAACTCTTATGTACAAAAAGGGGAAAGGTTCTTCCAAAACTTAGTCAAAACCATGACTAAACAAACTATGGTGTTTCTGCCTGAAACTTAAAAAGGTCATAACTCCCACAATACAACTCAGATTTGGGTGTTCTATCCAATCTGGAAAGATAAAGAACTAGGCTACAACTCCCTAGTTGATTATCACCTCAGATTCAATCATCTAATTCCTCAAAATAGCCTTACAAATCTCAGCCTGTGTACTTCCTGTACACTAGCTGCACCTTACCGATAGCATAAACTCTACCTGCTTATCGAAATGATACAAATCCAGGTTTTGTGGAAAGTTGTGAATGTCCTATACAACTTTCTAGTTGATCACCAATCCGATTTTTTTCATTTGATTACCCTAAAACAGTCATTTTCCTCAGGTATACAGAACCACACACAAGGCATTACTCAAACTGAGCATATAGCTCAAAATCTGGTTTCTGTTCCAACTTGCAAAAATCATATCTATTGTTCTACTCGCAGGAAATTCTTGAAATAGGAATTTTTGGAAATCTCATGATTTCTAGTACAATTTCCTAGTTGTAAACTTTCTCAAATTCTGCTCATACAGAGCCATAAGCTACCATCTTATCAGAGTATCAATCCTAAATAGGTTCTGCACAGTACAATCTAAAATATTCATAATAAATCACATGCATAACCTATTGTCATCAAATTTGTATTTCCATAAACTAAACATCATCATGAATAGTATGCACAAAGGATCACATCCTAATTCCAAATATTCAAGGCGTTCTACCTATTACATTCAGGTATAGAAGTTCTACTGTTCTTCAGTCACTGTCTTGACTACTTTTGATTAATTAATTTTGAACATGCATCAAATTTCTTCCAAATAATTTTATTATTTTTCTATAGAGTCCAGATGCATGCAAGATAATATTTTAAAATTTTCAGAAGTAGATAATGTGTCAATTAATTCTAATAATTCCCACAAGTTTAGTAGTTTCAATAGACAGACCCAGTCTCTGCCTTACGACTCAGTCCTCAAAATTGATTTTATTAAAATATCAAATAACATCAGAAAAATCCAAAATAAATCTTGTAGCTTATAGACATACATGAGATCATTCTATATAAATTTCAAGATCAAATTCCAATTATGTTGCTCTCTGGAAATTTGGGAATATAGCATGCAGATCATGTTTTCTGTTTCCATTTTCAGATTCTAACAATCAACTCCTAATCAATCATTCTCATGGCTATTACTACTTGATTCATGCAAGAAAATCAAACATGAGAAACAAGAATAAAGTTCAGAGAACTCCTCACCCTTGGTGTAGCTTGAGGAGATGATATTGGCTTTGGCTTCCTCCTCCAATTTCCTTCTCCAAGAGCTTGAACACCTCTTTTTTCTCTTACCTTCTTTCACTCTCTCATTCTTTCTTTTTCTTTCTGAAATTTCAGAACTGAAATGAGAGTGAAAATGAAGGGTTTTTAAGAAGTGAGAAGGAGTGAGGGTGTGAGGGGGGTAGGCCGGCCATAGGGTAGGACGGGGGGGGGGGGGGGGGGTGATGTGGCATAGTGGATTTCCCAAAACAAGGGTTCTATCCGATTTTTTTGGGAGATATTTGCATGGCTGAAATTTTTATCCCTTGATCATGTTTTAGATGAGAGATGAGAGGTTACATTTGAGTGCATGCAAAGAATATCCATTGTAGTACCACACAATTACATATTTGCATATGCATCACACTCAAAACTAGTGTATGTACTAGTATCAGTCCTTCTCATTCTCGTGCACCACCATGAACGCAACCATCCACACGAACCGTCCAGCAAATTTAAACGCACTTCATCATTCATACATATATAATCAAGCAAACACTGCAATATATATATCTATATAATAAAATACAAAGAAAGCTATCAAGTGGCTCACATTCAATCTCCCCAAAATCAAAGGCCCAGATTTAACCTCACAAAACACATTTTCCCACCAAAATTTCAAACCCCAAAATCAAAATTTTCCCTCAAAACTAAAAAAACTCATTACTTTATTACTATCTCTCTCTTCTCTTTTTACTTTTTCATATTTCTCTCTTTCTCTCTCTCCCTATCTCTCTCTCCTATTCTTTCTTTATTTGCTTAGAAATTTATATTTTAAGATTTCAGGTTTGTAAATTTTCAGAATTTTCATGCTTTTTTTATTGCACATGTTATATTGAAAATAGTAAATATTTTTTCAATAGTTAAATTTTATCATTTTTTACACTTAAAGTTCTAAGAAGTTTGATTTTACACACCCATTTATAATTATTTTTCAACATATACTAATGGAAACATAAACTTTTATTTACAACTAATTGTTGTCATACCATTCAAACTTGAGTTACATAATTGTTGTTTTACTGTTTACAGGGCTTTTCGTATTTTGTATCGTTTCGAAAACGTGACGTAGGCATGTGCCCACAGGCAAATCTAGTATATATATATATACACACACAAACATTATATATATACAAAAGCATTATATTATCCGGGGTATTACATTACTCTCTCCTTAGAATCGTTCTGTCCCCAGGACGACACTAATGGGAGAAAAGAAAAGAAAAGACAAACAACACCTAAAACAAATCTGGATACAAAGTCTTCATACGGCTCTATGGATTCCAGGTGGCTTCTTCCACGAATTGATTCCTCCATAGAACCTTGACCATCGGGATGACCTTGTTTCTCAGTACCTTGTCCTGATGATCAAGTATCCTGACCGGTTGCTCCTTGTAAGAAAGATTAACTTGTAGATCTCTCAAAACTTCTGATAACCGATTGCTTGAATCCGGCACATACTTCCGTAGCATAGAGACGTGGAACACGTCATGCACTTGAGACAACTTGGCTGGTATCTCCAACTTATAAGCCATCCTGCCAATCCTCTTCAGAATCTTGTATAGTCCAATGTATCTCGGAGCTAACTTCCTGCCCTTTCTGAACCTGATAACTCCTTTTGTCGGCAACACCTTGAGAAACACGGAGTTGCCTTCCTCAATTTGTAGCTCTCTTCGGCGGTTGTCGGCATAGCTCTTCTGCCTGCTCTGCGCTCCTTGTAGTCTCTTCTGAATAAGCTCGATCTTTTTCGAGGTTTGCTATATGATTTTTGGTCCATACATCTGCCGCTCTCCTACCTCATACCATCACACGGGTGTTCTGCATCTTCTGCCATACAAAGCTTCATATGGGGCCATGCCAATGCTTGCCTGATAGCTGGTATTGTAAGCAAACTCTACCAAGTCCAGGTATTTCTCCCAACTTCCTCCGAAGTCCAAAATGCATGCCCTCAACATGTCTTCAAGAATTCGGTTGACCCTCTCTGTCTGTCCATCAGTCTGTGGATGAAAGGCGGTGCTGAAGTCTGTTCTGGTCCCAATGCTGAATCTTGCATCTCGGTCGAATACTATCTACACTGGCACTCCATGTAGCTTCACTATGTTCCCGATGTAGATATCGGCCAGCTTCTCGACTGACCAGATTGTCTTTACTGAAAGAAAATGTACCGGTTTTGTTAATCGATCCACAATCACCCATATTGAGTCATTTCCTTAAAGGCTCTTAGGTAATCCAGTGATAAAGTCCATACCGATGTTCTCCAATTTCCATTCTGGAATGGGTAGAGGTTGTAGCAATCCTCCCAGTTTCTGATTCTCGTTCTTAACTTGTTGGCATGTCAGACATTTGGCCACGAAATTTACTATTTCTTGCTTCATTCCTGACCACCAATAGTACTGTTTTATATCACGATACATCTTGGTGCTCTCGGGATGAATCACAAGCAATGTGGAGTGAGCTTCCTTAATGATCTCTTCTCTCAACTCCTTATCCTTTGGTACACGCAGTCTGTTACCAAACCATAGTGAAACTTCTCTTATACTGAATTTGGACAGTTCTCCTTCGTGCACTTGCTTCTTCATGGCTTCGATCTCTGGGTCTTCAGTCTGGGCCTTCTTCACTTGCTCATTCAAGCTTGGCTATAATATCAACTGTGCCAAAACTGCACTTATGTGTTGAGCAACTACTTCGATGCCTGCTTTCCTGATTTCCTCATCTAGCTCCTTCCGGGTCGCTACCAGTGTAGCTAGGGGTGGCGAACGGGTCGAGTGGGCCGGGCCGGGCCCAACCCGTAAGGGTTGGCATGTTCGCTTGACCGGTCCGGGCTGGGTTGCGCTCATATCCGGGCCGGGTCTATTTTTCGCTTGAGTGGCCCGCACAACCCATGAACCCTTTAGGGTTCAACCCGGGTTGGGCCGGGTCAACCCGTGGGTTGGCACATTTAATAATTTTTTTTTTTTGGTAGCTTAAATTAAAATAATAATTATAATTATAATACTAAGTAAGTAATAATACTAATAAACAATAAAAATCGTAATAATAATAATAAGATTGAAAGAGTGAAATTGACAACAAATTTTGAAATATTATTCATATGAATTTAAGTTATACAATTTTAACAATTTATAACGAAATGAAGAATTCAATTCACAAATAAGTTTTATACAATAACATATTTCTTATATACAATTTTAATTTAGTACAAGTTTTCTAATTTGACATAACAAGCAAAGCTATTGTTGTTGTTGTTCTTCTTCTTCTTCGGGCGAGTCGCTCCCACTTGTGGAACTTGATAGTGCTTTCCCTTGCGTCCTATCTTCAGCCTTCAGCCAGTCTTCTGTGCAAACGAGCATCTCTAACACCTTGGGCTTCAACCGATTTCTGTAATCAGATAGAACCCTGGCACTTGTAGAAAATGCACTCTCAGAAGCAACTGTAGAGACAGGAGGAGTTAGTAAATCTTTAGCCATAATTGACAGAATACTAAAAGTGTGTTCATGTTCTTTCCACCATTGTAAAATATATAGTGGAGAAAGAGTAGGCTCAGTATCCTGTTGGTTATACCAATTTAATTCATTTGGTAGATTAGTCCTAGGTTTTTTAGATTGAATTTGTTCAAGTAAACTAAATGTTCTATCACCAATTCTACTTTTACTCTTACCTTTAGAACTACCAGAAGAAGAACTAACTACAGAAGTTGTACTACTAGAAGCAAAACGTCTATCATAATAATCATACAAGTTATTTAAAGTAGATTCAAACTGAACTAAAAAAGTAGCGCAATCAGTTGTTAATTCTACATTGTTCTCTAAATATCCAAAAAACATTTCTATCAAATTCTTCGTACCTTCTAATTTGATACGGGGATCCATAACAGTAGCAACACAAATCAACATAGGAGGAGGAAAATAATACTTCAAAAAATTTTGAAATGCAGGTATTACAATGTCACTAATATAGGGATCATTTAACATTTCGTTAAATATTTGCATCATGCTAACTAATTCAATAAAAATGCTACTAGAAGTAGATTCATATGTTTTTGAAAACTTTAAAGTTGCGGTTTTAAAAGGTTCTAAAAATTTCAACAAAAAACCAATCGTTGGGAGTCATTTCAAAATTGTGCATATTTTTTGCGATACAAAAATCATTTACAACTGCTTTATAATCGGTGACAACATTTAGTAAATCAAAAGTAGAATTCCATCGGTGTCTAACATCCTTTGGAAATTTTTTAAAAGGAACATTTCTAACCCTACACCAAGCTTTCCATTCTTGTAAAATGCTTAGACTTAATGCAATGAAATGTACACAATTTCTAATTTTATGTATATATGGATCAACTATTCTTAATGCATCTTGAACACATAAATTTATAATATGACATGCACATCTAACATGAAAAATATTGTCCGATGGAAGGTTTAATACAGATTTTAAAGTAGTAATTGCTACATTGTTGTTAGATGCATTATCAAAATTAATAGCCATAATTTTATCGCGAATATGAAAAACATCACAAATTTCTATAATACGGTTTGCTATTTTAGCGCCACTATGGGGATACGGCAACGACGCAAGTGATATGATTCTTTTTTGAAGAATCCAATCATTATCGATCCAATGACAGGTTATTCCCATCATTGGAATATTATTGACACCCGTCCAACAATCCGAAGTTAAACTAACCCTACAAGTTAAACTCCATAAAATTGCAATCAAAGCGTCCTTCATTTCCATGTACACTTTAAAACAATCCGATTTGCAAGTATTTCTCGGAATTCTTTTAAAATGAGGGTTTAAGGCCGTTTGATTAAAATTTTCCAAGTTCCTACTCTCGGGATAGGAAAATGGCAACTCTTAATGACTAATCGGGCCATTTCCCGACGAACAAGTTCGAGATCATAAGGGTGGCTATCTACTTGACCGGTCCTAGGGTTGACTTTTTGTTGGCCTTGTATTTGATCAAGAAGTTCTTTATGATTATGTTGTATGTGCCTACTAATTGTACCGGTGCCGTCACCCCTCTTGAATTTGTATGTTTTACTACATGTTTTACACACTTTCAAACCTATACCCGGAGTATGTTCATCCGGGATATAATCATAAAACTTATGCCAATCGCTAGTTTCTCCTCTACTTTTCCTACTACTACGGGGTTGTGTAGTTTCGGTTTGTTGTTGTTCTTCTTCTTCTTCTAATTGTATGTCACCTACAACATCCATGTCGTGTGTACCCCATTGTTCCATAGTAGGATAATGTAATCTTGGGCGGGCTCACTAGTGGGGACAATTAGTGGCCTACGTGAAGAGGAAGAGGAATCTTGCCCGCTACGACCGCTACCACGTGATCTAGACATAATGTAGTAATGTGCTAAAGTAAAGTATGTATAAAAAAATATACAATGTAGGAGCGGTGAATTATACAAAAAAAAAAATCTAAAAAACAAGAGGGTTGAGATAGAGAAGTTCAAAAAAACGAACAATTATTTTAACTATAACGCAAAAAAAAAAATTAACGAGAGAGATAGAGATATTTTGATACCGTTCACCGTGGAATACGCGTATGTAAAAAAAACCGTTAAAATAAGAATAGAATAGAAAAGATGGAGGAGCGCTTTGCCGATTCCGCAATTGAAGAGTTGAGAAAAGGTTGAAGTCGATTTGACGAGGGTTGAAGAGAGTTGAAGACGTTGAATTTTATTTTCGATACGACCGAAATTTGATCGTGTATATGCCTCCTTGCACACTTGTTTGATGAATACTACAATTGTTCAAAAATTCTTTACAAATGATGTATAATAGTAGAGAGAGTAAGAGAGTGAGGTGTGATTTTTTATGAGATTTTTGGGAGATATTTATAGGCTAAATAAGTGGGAAAAAAAAAAACCAAACGGCTCTTTGAGCCATTTACAACGGCTCTGGGACAGAGCGCAGTAGGCCAGCAGCAGCAATGGTGTGATTTTCGACCGTTCGACCCGCTGGTCAACGGTCAACCCGTCACGGGTCGAACGGGTTGAAACCCATGGGTCGACCCGCGGGTTGGCTGGTCAAATTCACGAGTTGGGCCGGGTTTCGCAAATTCGATTCACAAAAATTGCGACCCGGGTCGACCCGATACTGTTCACCGGGTTCGACCCGAACCCGCGAAGCAATTTAACGGGTCGGGTTGGTGGGCCGGGTCGCGGGTGGGTTGCCGGTTGACCCGGCCCAGTTGCCATCCCTAAGTGTAGCCACACTTCTCTTCCTGCTGAGCTCATCAGCTACCACGTTGGTCTTTCCTGGATGATATATGATTTCTAGCCTGATATCCTCGAGGACTTTCAGCCATCTCCTCTGCCTTAAATTAAGGTCCTTCTGCTGCTAAATATACTTTAAGCTCTTATGGTCAATGTATATCTCCACCTTTGCTCCATAGATATAATGCCTCCATGATTTCAAAGCGAATATTATGGCTGCAAGTTCCAAGTCATGAGTTGGGTAGTTCTTCTCATGTGGTCATAGCTGTCTTGATCCATAAGCTATAACCTTGTCTTACTGCATCAGCACACATCCGAACCCCAAATATGATGCATCACTGTAGATGACATAGTCCTTTTCCTCCTGAGGTAAAACTTATATTGGTGCAGAGATCAATGGGTTCTTCAGTTCTTGGAAACTATCTTCACACTTCTCCGTCCAGTCGAAACCTTGGTTCTTTTTGGTCAACGCTATAAGGGGTACAACTATCCTTGCATAATTCTAAATAAACTTCCGGTAATACCCAGTCATACCCAGAAAAATCCTTACCACTATCACCGTCTTTGGCTGTGTCCATCCCTTGACTGCTTCAATCTTTTGGGGATCCATTGCCACTCCCTCCTTAGAGAGGATATGGCCCAGAAATGTATCTTCCGATTTCTAGAACTCACACTTGGACAATTTGGCATATAACTGATGCTCTTGTAACTTGCTTAGGACTGTTGTCAGATGTTCAGCATGATCCTCCTCCGTCCTTGAGTACACCAAAATGTCGTCGATGAAGACCACAACAAAAGATTCAATTAACGGACATAGAATTCTGTTCATCAAGTCCATAAAGATTGCTGGAGCGTTAGTCACTCCAAACGGCATTACCAAGAATTCATAGTGTCCATGCCGAGTCCGAAAGACTGTCTTGGGTACATCCTCCTCCTTGAATCGCACTTGATGATATCTTGACCGTAGATCAATCTTGAAAAATATTGTTGCTCCCTGAAGCTGATCGAACAAATCGTCGATCCTGGGAATCGGGTACTTGTTCCGAATAGTGACCTTATTCAATTACCGATAATTAATTCACATCCTTGCTGATCTGTCCTTCATCTTAACAAGCAATACTGGTGCTCTCCAAGGTGATGCACTTGGTCTAATAAATCCCTTCTGCAAGAATTCTTCAATCTTCTTCTTGACTTCATTCTGCTCTACTGACGCTATTCTATAGGCTGCTTTTGATACTGGAGTGCTACCTGGTTGAACTGTGATGCTAAACTCGACATCCCGAAGTGGGGGAAGTCCAGGTAATTCTTCTAAGAATACGAGTGGAAAATTTCTCACCACTGGCATCTTGTTCACCTCTTTAGGTACCCGTACTTCACTTGTAGTTGCAATGATCATTGCTCTCGACCTCTGCTCCCCGTGGAATACAAGTTCCATTCCTCTAGCTGAGATGACTACCTCTTTCTCCTTGCATTCAATGCTCGTCTTGTGCTTCGACATCCAATCCATACCGATAATGACATCTGTTCCGGCAAAGCCCATTTCTAACAAATCAATACTTAAGGTTTCCTTGTTAATCTATAGTTTACATCCCTTATAGCATAGATCTGTAGTGAGGGTTGCCCCTAATGGTGTAGCCACCATATAAATCTGGAATTGCCTCTTGTGTGCATCTTAATTTTCTCAAAAAAAGATTTTGACACAAAAGAATGAGTTGATCCACTATCGAATAAGACCGTAGCCAAAATTCCATTTATATATATATGTCCTATTACAAAAGTTCATCCTTCATCAGCTTCCCACAAAAAATCCAAAATACAACGTAGAACTTCATTACATCCTTTCCTTACATACCCGTGATTACCCCTTCATCTTCTTTAGCATCCATCTTGGTCAAGGCGAACACCCTTCCTTGACGCATTGACTTCTTTCCTTTGTCGGTTGCTCCCGACCCTACCTTGTTGTTGTTCCTTTGATTTTGGGGACAATTTGGCTTGATGTGCCCTTCTAGCCCGCACTGGAAACATCTCTGTGCATTCCTCCTAGGGCATTGGTCCTTGAAGTGTCCCTGCTCTCCACAGTGGAAGCATCTTCTGGGCTTGTATTCTCCCGTCTTGGCACTGGTTTTCTGAAATTTCTGACTTTTGCCCTGCTTCTTGAATTTGGATGTTGGGGTGGATCTCTTTCCTTTGTTCCAAAACTCTGTTCTTCCTTGACTCTGATTCGTGTCTGCCTTTGTTACCGCGGCTCGCCTCACCAGCTTGTCGAATCGGCGAATGCCCAATTGAACCATCCTCGACCTCAGTCCAGGCCTAAGCCCTTGCTCAAACCTCTGGACTTTCTTCACTTCCTCCTGGACCATCTCTGGTGCATACCGTGAAAGCTGGGAAAACTTCGTCTCATACTCCCTGACAAGCATATTTCCCTGCTTCAAATTGTGGAACTCCATCGCCTTTTCTTCTTGCACAACCATGGGAAAATAGTGCTGTCGAATTCCTCAAGGAAATCTTCCCAAGTGATCGGACCTTCTCCAAGACCACATTTCACAGACTGCCACCAAACTCCGGCGTCCTTCTCCAGCAAGATTGTGGCTAGACGAACCTTGCTATCCTCTGGAGTCATCAGCACTTTGAATACCGTTTCCACCTAACGTATCCAGTCGTCAGCAGCTGTGGGGTTGGCATGTCCTTCGAAGACTGGTGATTTTATCCTCTTGAATGATTCCACCATCTTCACTGGATCTGCATTTACAGCAACTCCTGGTGCTCCTTGTGGTAGTGCTTGGTTCCTGCTAGCCTCCACAAATGCTCCAATCATCAGGTATACCCGAGCAAATTCTTCCCTCACATTGAGGCCAGCACCATTGGCTCCACTGCCTACGACTTCAATCTAATTGCTCTGGTTGCTTCTGGTCCTTCCTGCCATCTGAAAGCTAATACTTACATCATTAAATAGCAATAGTAATGCAAAACCCATAACACACTAGCATTGGTCAGAAAACATACTAGTTTCATTCATTCAAAAAGGGTTACAATGATATTGCCATCGATACAATCATGTCATCATCAATGGGTTCATACTACACCCATCAAAAACATAGAAAGTCAGCCTAGCTATTCAAAAAGATTGTCATCTATACACATCAAAAGATCCCACACACTGAGAAAGATCAATGCTCTCCCGCCCCTAGCAAGTCGCAAGTCTCAAGGCTATCCCCGGCGATCATCTTGTCCAGCAGGTCCTGCATATCACAGACCTGAGCCCTCAAAGCCACATATCGGCTCTGCAACTGTCCCAACCTCTCCTCATACCGGTGCTTCAAGAGTATCACCCTCGTCTTCCACTTCCGCTCAGTCCTCTCCAGCTTGGCCACCCTTCTCTCGGCGGCTACCAAGGCCTGAGCGAGATTCTCAAAGCGATCCTCCAGCTACCCGTGGCACCATTTATAGGTAGCCGACTCTTGGCACAACATAGTGATGGCCTGCACTACGACCGTGGGCTGTGGCGGTGGAGATGGGAGTGGAGGTGCATGACCATTTTCATCGGTCCAACCGTTCGAGTGTCCATTATCCATGCCCAGCATCTGCAAGAAAAAATATGGGAATCAGTCCAGATACAGAAAAAATTAAAAAGCATTAGTTGTAAAAGCAACATTATGAATTATAATCATCAACTATCTGACTAAACCCAACTCTCACAGCGCATCCAAGTCAAATTTTCCTGCTGTGTTGGACTGATATTTGAAGTCAGCTCTGATACCAACTCTGTAGAGCCTCAAATCCCCATACTGGAAATCTGAGACCCTACCCCAGGAGTCGAACTTCCAATAGTCACAATCACAGAAAAGTACCGGAAAATTTAAACTTTTTTTTCCATATAATTGTTACATTTACAAGTGTTACAATATCCAAATAAAAATTACAAGATTTATAAATAATATAATAACACTTGAATATGCCCCTTGGATGCTTGGACCAACTCAAGCTCTGCTGTACCTGTGAATCGGGTCCGGATACCTACAAGGTGGGGAACGTCAGTACTTCAACTGATGCAATGCTGATAATAACAGCGATCTCCAAACTAACAATCACAACCATAATCTATGCAAAAAGAGAAAAAGTGATGTGAAAACTAGGGGTTAATGGATTCAGGTTATAGTGTTGTTGTATGCTATGATTCTACAACTAAAAGCATCAATCACATGCACACTTCTAATGCAAGCAAGACTTTGGAGAACGCATGCATCTCATACTACATACGCTCCCAAATCTAGCTGTCTTTCTCCAAATTTCAGGGATTCAAATCCTCGCCATGCATCCAACTCTTGTACTCAACATGTTCCCAATAGATTTCCGTGTCTGAGGAGGTTGCAGTCGTTTGGTCTAGTCCCGTACTGCATTCCCTAAAAGTGGTGTTCGAGTTTGCCACTTAGTACCCGCACACGGACATCACTCAAAAAGCCATGTCAAACCTTCCGATACAAAACCATGTACCCATGACGTCAATGATTCAAAAAAAACCCACGTGCATAGGAACATGACGGCCTCAAGGGTCAAATTCCCCTATCCGACAGGAGTTCCTCTCCCGTTCCTTACCCCGGCTCTTTGGGAATTAACACATCGAGATACGAAACCCGCAAACTCAAAACCTGAGAACCAAATCTGTATCCCTGCGACAGGAAAAGTACAACACCCGACTATGGTCTGTTAGTACTAATGCAATATACATACCCCTAATACATCACCCTATCCCGGACTTACTCTGATCCTTCAGGTAAAAAGATTACTTCCAAAAAAACTCTGCCCATCGACCACTGGCCCCGGCGACACAAGTCCTGCTCGCTACTTTCCCTAGTTTGGAATTCGTCCATTACCATGGCCCGTGTTCATCCTTAACCAGCATGAATCCAATTTGTCGGCACCGATCAGACATCTAACGCCTCGGCAAAAGTTCTAATCTTAGGGTCGATCGTCGTAGGGTATCACTCTACCCTAGTGACTAACTCGAGTCACAACATCCTCAACAGAAGTCAAACACCAACAAGATCAGCAATAGACATCATTCATCCCCAAACAATGAGTTATCAACTCTTATGTACAAAAAGGGTAAAGGTTCTCCTAACACTTAGTCAAAACCATGACTAAACAAACTATGGTGTTTCTGCCTGAAACTTAAAAAATGTCAAAACTCCCACAATACAACTCAGATTTTGGTGTTCTAGCCCAATCTGTAAAGATAAAGACCTAGGCTACAACTCTCTAGTTGATCATAACATCAGATTCAATCATCTAATTCCTCAAAATAGCCTTACAAACCTCATCCTGTGTACTTACTGTACACTGGCTACACCTTACCGATAGCATAAAACTCTACTTGCTCATCAGAATGATACAAATCCAGGTTCTGTGGAAAGGTGTGAACATTTTATACAACTTTCTAGTTGATCACCAATCCCAATTGTTTCATTTGATTACTCTAAAACAGTCATTTTCCTCAGGTATACAGAACCACACACAAGGCATTACTCAAACAGAGCCTATAGCTCAAAATCTGGTTTCTGTTCCAACTTGCAAAAATCATATCTATTATTCTACTCACAGGAAATTCTTGAAATAGGGCTTTTTGGAAATCTCATGATGTCTAGTACAATTTCCTAGTTATACACTTTCTCAAAATCTACTCATACAGAGCTATAAGGGTACCATCTTATCAGAATGTCAATCCTGACTAGGTTCTACACAGTACAAACTAAAATATTCATAATAAATCACATGCATAACCTATTGTCAACAAATTTGCATTTACATAAACTAATCATCATCATAAATAGTATGCACAAAGGATCACATCCTAATTCCAAATATTCAAGGAGTTCTACCTATTACAATAAGGTATAGAAGTTCTACTATTCTTCAGACACTGTCTTGACTACTCTTGATTAATTAATTTTGAACATGCATCAAATTTCGTCCAAATAATTTTATTATTTTTCTATAGAGTCCAGATGCATGCAAGATAACATTTTAAAAATTTCAAAAGTAGATAATGTGTCAATTAATTCTAATAATTCCAACAAGTTCAGTTGTTTCAATTGACAGACCCAGTCTCTGCCTTACGACTCAGTCCTCAAAATTTATTTTATTAAAATATCAAATAACATCAGAAAAATCCAAAATAAATCATGTAGCTTATAGACATACATGAGATCATTCTATATAAATTTCAAGATCAAATTCCAATTATTTTGCTCTCTAGAAATTCGGGAATATAGCATGCAGATCATATTTTCTGTTTCCATTTTCAGTTTCTAACAATCTACTCCTAATCAATCATTCTCATAGCTATTACTATTTGATTCATGCAAGAAAATTAAACAAGAGAAACAAAACTAAATTTCAGAGAACTCCCCACCCTTGGTGTAGCTTGAGAAGATGAGATTGGCTTTGGCTTCCTCCTCCAATTTCCTTCTCCAAGAGCTTGAACACCTCTTTTTTCTCTTACCTACTTTCACTCTCTCCTTCGTTCTTTTTCTTTCTAAAATTTCAGAACTGAAATGAGAGTGAGAAGGAGGGTTTTTTAAGAATTTGGAAGTAGTGAGGGTGTGAGGGGGGTAGGCTGGCCATAGGGGTAGGAGGGGGGGTGATGTGGCATAGTGGTTTTCCCAAAACAAGGGTTCTAGCCCATTGTTTTTGGGAGATATTTGCATGGCTGAAATTTTTAGCCCTTGATCAAGTTTAAGATGAGAGATGAGAGGTTAGATTTGAGTGCATATAAAGAATATCCATTGTAGTACCATACAATTACATATTTGCATATGCGTCACAATCAAAACTAGTGTATGTACTAGTATCGGTCCTTCTCATTCTCGTGCACCACCATGAACGCAACCATACACACGAACAGTCCAGCAAATTTAAACGCACTTCATCATTCATACATATATAATCAAGCAAACACTGCAATATATATATATATATATATATATATATATATATATATATATATATATATATATATATAGACATTATGTATATACAAAAGTATTATATTATCCGGAATATTTCAGAAGTGTCTCCCATTCTTCAAGGCACTCAGAGGGACGAAGAGCTTCGAGTGGGGACAATCACAGTAGGCAGCCTTTGAGCAGCAAGTCCTATCTAGTCAACCCACCCTTCCTGAGCAAGCCCCGACCAGGAAAGACACTCTACATCTACCTGGCTACTTCATATCAAACCCTCAGTGTCGTACTAGTAAGTGAGGAGGACAGAACACAAAACCCAATCTACTATGTGAGTAAAGTTGTCCATGACGCTGAACTCTGTTATTCAAAGATGGAGAATATGGCCTATGCCTGATCATGACCACTCACAAGCTCTGCCAATACTTCCAAGCGCATTCAGTAGTAGTCTTCACTGACCAACCCCTTAAGTCGTTACTACACAAGCCAGATAGCTTAAGGAGACTTATAAAGTGGTCCATCGAATTAAGTCAGTATGATATCAGCTATCGGCTGAGGATAGCCATCAAAGCCCAAGCACTAGCCGAGTTCATTGTAGCGAGCACCATTCCAGACCCCCCTGAGGAAGGTGAAGACCTTCCATTCTGGAGTGTCTACGTCGATGGATCCTCTTGCATCTGGGGAAGCAGGGCTGGGGTTGTCCTGATGGCCCCGGACGAGTTCACCCTCCAGAATCCACTTTGCATCAACTTCCGAGCCTCTAACAATGCAGGAGAGTATGAAGCGCTAATTGCAAGCCTCCTTTTATCCAACAAAACCGAAGCCGAGTGGGTCAAAGTGTTCAGTGATTGTCAATTGGAAGTGAACCAAGTCCAGGGAGACTACGAAGCTAGGGATGACCGTATGATTAGATATCTAACACAAGTTAGTAAGTTACTAGCCACTTTCTAAGAGACAGAAGTCACCCGCATTCCCCACGAAGAAAATGGGCAAGCAGATGCCCTCTCCAAGTTGACTTCCACCTCCCTCGAAAGACTTGACCACACTGTTCTTATTGAAGTCCTGCTCAGACCCAACTTAGAAGAAGAAATCACAGAGCTCACGGTTATCCCTCCTCCGGTACCTGAGACAATTGGGTGAAACCATTGTATGAATTCACCGACAAGGGAATCCTCCCCATTAACCCCAAAGAGGCCAGAAAGATTCGAGTGAGGGCACAGCGGTACACACTCATCGAGGGGACTATGTACTAATGCTTTTACACTCCGGTGGACAGAAGACCCTATCTGTGGTGCCTTTCCCCTGAGGAGACCCAGTATGCTTTGAAAGAAGTTCATGAAGGGATTGGAGGCGCTCATATGGGATCCAGCTCTCTTGCCCGCTAGATCCTCAACCATGGGTATTTTTTGCCTACCCTCCTCAGCGATGCTCAACAGTACATCTGCCAACGTGCTTCTTACCAAAGGTTCTCATCAATCAAACGAACAAACCAGGCCAAGCTCAGTTCCATGTTCAGTCCAATCCCCTTTGTCATATGGGGGATGTATCTGCTCGGGTCGTTCCCTTAGGCAACCGATCAAAGAAGCTTTCTCGTGGTGGCCATCGATTACTTTTCCAAGTGGATTGAGGCAGAACCACTAGCAACCATCATGGAGAACAAGGTCCAACAGTTCATTTGGATGAACATTGTCTGTCGGTTCGGCATCCCCTATATCATAGTAACAGACAATGGAACTTAGTTTGCAGCCAAGACATTTTGTAAGTTCTACGCTAACCTAGGGATCTAGCAACGATTCTCCTCCATCTCCCACCCTCAGTCCAATGGCCAAGCAGAGAACGCCAATAAACATATCCTCGATGTCCTCAATAAGAGACTCGACGAATCCCCGATAGGATTGTGGGTCGAAGAGCTCCTAAGCATCCTATGGTCATATAGGACCAAAGAAATGTCCCCAACAGGAGAATCCCCGTTCAACCTTAATTATGGCTCTGTAGCTCTAATCCCCCCTGAAGTCGGACTACCCTCTCCCCACCTATTATCCTTAAATGACGAACAGAACTCGAACGACCTCAGAGGCAACCTCGACCGCATTGAGGAAATCCGTGAGAAATCAGCCTTGAGAAGATAAATTTATCAGCAATGGGTTGAGGAGTTCTACAATAAAAAGGTCCGCCCAGCCAATCTCAGAGAAGGAGACCTAGTTCTTCGGAAAATAGAAATCTCTGATCCACGCAAGAAGGGCAAGCTATCTCCCAACTGTAGATATTTCTCCATTTGTACGTATTTTGATGTATTTTGTAGTTGCCTAATAGCAGAATGACCACCGCTTGTTGTATCTTCATATTCTAAATGCATGACTTATGAAAATTTGAGGACTTTTGTGTTGAAGCGTCATACTTATTTATTTCTCGTGTTGGATGTTGAGCTTTGTATGTCTTCCTTTGTGTCTTTTGTGGCTGCTTGGAGCGAGCAATAAGGGTATTTTTGGGTAAGATTTGCCTTCTAAGCTTGCTTGTCAGCGATTTGACACGCTTTCGGGAAGATTTGAATGGTTGCTTCGAACTCCAATCCTGCATGTTCTCGTGCTTCCTGCGTTGATACGGTGTAATGCATATTCACAGTGCTTTAGAGCTCTGATTGGGGTGTGTGACCAATTGTTTCGACGATCACTAGAAGTTCTACAAGTTCTATTTAGAAATGGGTTGAGAATTCATCCATGTTCAGGGTTAGATTCGAATGGTTGCTTCAAACTCAAAATCTGCCTGCTCATGTGCTTCCGGTGTTGTTGCAGTGTAATGCATATTCCTGGAGCTGTAGAGATCTGAATGAGGCATATTACCTATTGTTTCGACAAGGACTCGAAGGCCTACAAGCTTTATTTGGAAATAGTTTGAGGATTCATTCATATTGGGGGTCGAAACTGGTCTGTAATATCTTCATCTCTTGGGGGCTTGAGAAGACGAGCTACACCAATGTGGAGTTTTTGAGCGTTTTAACAAGATTTAGGGGTGTTTCGAACGGTCGTTACGAGCCCCAACCTTTCGTTCGCAAATTGTGGGGGCAATTCTGAGCTGTGATTCTGAACTCCGAACCTGTTTTTCAAGAGTTTTCAACGAGTTGTAGGAGCAATTCTGAACGGTGAGCTACTCCGTGTTTGCTTGTTCGCAAATGACTAATGCAGCGTCGAACCAAGTGTTGGACTCCGAACTTGTTGTTGAGAGTTTCAAATAGTTTCCGGAGCAATTCTGAATGGTGAGCTTCTCCAAACTTGCTTGTTTGCAAGTGACTATAGCGGAGTTAAACCAAGTGTTGAACTTCGAACTTTTTATTTGGGGTGCTAACCAGTTGTGGGAGCAGTCCTTGGAAAGAAGCTAGACTCTGAACTAGCTGTTTAGTTGAGTCATAGTTGTGACTCGGATAGACAGGTATGAGGCCAATGCATTGATTCTTATGAGAAAAATAAACTAAATTTTATTGAAAGAAAAACTAAGGTACTCCTTAAATATTGCAAGCCTTTATTACATGCTTTGGCCATATCACAAGTGTCGGACTTATTGAAAATATGGGAAACTAGCTCTGTTAGAGGGCATTAAGCACCCTTGTGGTACTTCATCAATTGCTTGGTACTCCAGGTCCTTAATATCCCCCCCCCCCCAGGTCTTCAAGTTGGTACGCTCCCGGGCAGATCACTTTGGAGATCAACTATCTAGAGGTGGTAGACTTACTTTAGTAAACTCTATTCTTTCCGCTATTCCTCTTTACATGATGTCTTACTTTAAGTTCCTGCATGAGTTATTAAACGCATTGATAAGATTAGAAGGAACTTTTTCTAGTCTGGTTCTGCTTTTACTTCTATTGGTAAACATCTTTGTAAGTGGGATATTCTTAGTAAATCCAACAAAGAAGGTGGTCTTGGTATTCTTAATCTAAGGCATCAAAATCTTGCTCTTCCTGGTAAGTGGATTTGGAAAGTACTTAAATATGATGATTTGAGTTGGATTAGACTTGTTAAAAATAAATATCATAGGAATAAAAAAGTGTGGGACTTACATTCTAAACTTGCTATCAATGTCTCTTCATTTTGGAAGGATATTTAGAAAGCTACTGAACCCTTTAAGTATGGTCTTCAGAAAATTTTTGGTGATGGTTCTACTGTCATATTATGGACTAATTTTTGGATTAGTAATAACAAGCTTTGCGTATTATTTACCACCTTATATTCTCTTGCTACTTATCTGAATGCTATTGTCTCTTCTTTATTTGATAATCTGAATAATCAAAGAGAATGACATATTACTTTTAATAGAAATCTGTCATTTGATCAAAATCTTGATTATATTCGTCTTCTTGTTATTTTGAATGGTTACCAATGGCAAGCAAGAGATGATATTAGATGGAGATGGTTGAATACCGGTACTTATATTGTCAAATCTTTCTATACTTTTCTTAACTGTGGTGGAGTCATATCTTCATTTTATAAACATATTTGGAAAAATATTGCTCCTCTGAAAACTAGGATTCTAGTTTGGTTAGCAGTTCATAACAAATTACTTAATATTGAAAATTTAAATAAAAGAAATGTAGCCATTGGTCAAAAATGTATTATTTATAATTCTCATGATGAAACTGCTAATCATGTTTTTATTCACTGTCCTTTCATCCAACCTATTTGGTATATTTGTAAATGTGCTTGGAAGGTTATTGGTAAACCTGGTTCTATGATTTCTTTGTGGAGCACTTGGAGAAAAAGAAGAATTATGAAAGTTTATAGATTATCTTGGGAGTTAACTATGATGGCTATGATTTGGATTATTTGGAATGAGCGTAACAAAAGAATTTTTGTGAAGAAATGCCAGTCTATTGATAAATTGATTGAAGATCTGCTTTACTTTATTAATCTTTGGTCTAATATTGTTTCTGTCACGCCCTACTTCCCAAAAGAAATACAGAATACGGTACGTGACTAAGCCCAGCGAATAGTTTTCACCATCCATAAGTTGTACGGATCTACTCGACTCAGCACAACAGCAATATAGCAATATACTCATCCAAGCATGAATAAACAATTATAAATCAACAGTATTTATTTGCAACGATAATGAATATTCCAAACAAATCCGAGATCTGAAACAAAACAATATTCTGGGACTACAAGCCCAAATGCAAGTCTCAATATAGAAATATGAATATGATAGTTCAAAACAAAAATTAAGCAAAATTTTTCAATGTGCATCTCAAAACTTTTGCTCACCAACTCCAGTAGGCAAGCGATCACCAAACCTGCTCATATGACAATTATAAGGAAAATAGGAAGACAGGAAAATATGATGCCTGATAGTTGCAAGTTCCAAGCCGCAAGAAGTACAAGCAGGAAAAGGAAAGGGGAAAAATAATACAAAAACAGGAAGTACTGACATGGAGGAAAAGCAAAAAAGGATGACAATCTACGGATAACAGTAAACAGTGTGTAAACAGTAAAGAGTATAACAGTAACAGTAATAGTGAAGTCAACAGTAACAGTAAGGGTCAACAGTAACAGGATGTGACAGTGAAACAGTTTTTCTTATGTCTATTGTTCATTACTATCTAGGTAGCACTTTATGCGTCCCAAATTATACCACATGGTTGCTACATCAAACAGTTTTGTTTTAAGATTTCGTAGTGGAACCTATAGGGCCGGAACCTATAGGGTCGTATATTCAGAAAAACAGTAACAGTAATAGTAATAACAAACAGTAAAAGTATCATAGATCATGCCCTCATGCATCCAGAAAAAAAAGTGGGTACCACAGTAAACAGTGGGGAAACGAGTTCCCATCTGAATACACATTTCTATATTGTCTACTACTAGATTTTTCCCTTAAAACCCCAGCTTGATTAGTTTTCATTATTATTAAACAGGTGTGAATGAACACAAATAGGGCTAAAGACATGGTAAGAACAAAGGACAAGTCTAACATGAATAGGAAAAACAAACGGGTGACCAAAACAACTTATAACAGTCAAAATAACGAAACTTTCAGTTCTGGACAGTAAGACACTATTGCACCAAATCTGAGATTTCCGTTGCTACAGAACTGAAAATCTAGATCCATTAGAAAATATGGAAACTAGACTCTTTTCCGAATCCAGCGCATATACAAGTCATACATCAGGCACAGAAACAGGGTCTAAAACAGCGTTTAATACAGAACTTAAGTTCAGCCAGAAAATACAAAATCTTGTTCATAAGCATGAAAAAGGTTTAAAAACATCATAATTAAATCTGAGAAAAACCTGGAAGATTTCCTAGCATATCTAGTCTCAACATATAAAATATCATGAAATTATATTACAGATAATATAGTCAATATAATTGGGAAAACAGAGTAATGCAACAAAATTTCAATTCTGAAAGTTTAGACACAGCGGTACCAAAACAGAGGTAATTTGCAAAATACAATTCGAAATCCAGATCCGTCAAAATGGTAACAAAATAGAAAAATCAGGCTACAGTTCATATTCACAAACTTTTCGTCAAAAATGAATAGAATCGGATTGAAAATATAATTCTTTACTGAACAGCATGCAGTTTGAAAATATATCGATTGGTTTCATAAGCAGGAAATGAGATACAAAAGTCATTAATTAATTCCACAAAAATTAGAGATTGATCCCAGTCATGTCTAAACATACCCAGAAAAATATAAAGTTCAAATTCTACTTTTAATATCAGTTTTAAATTAATAATTCATACAGAAATTATATAATTCAGAATCTAGAATTTACGATATGACTGTAGTAAAACAGCGATACCTCATGCATCGAAAATCGGAATTCAGATCCTTCAAAAGTTCATGAAACTAGAAAACAAAACCAACAAATAATGTTCACAAATTTATTTATTTTACTGATATTAACAGGGTCAAAATTACTGTACAAAAATAAGGTAGCAGTAAAAACAAAAGTTCTTTAATAGTTTAATCACAAACGATCCAACCTAAAATGTCATACAAAGCATGGTATATAGGTAACTCAAATTAGCATGGCATGTGAATAAACAGTCTATAATGAGATAATATACCTAACAAGAATCCAAGTACAATTTATCTATAACATACGGTGTGTCACAAATAAGCATACAATCAAGATGTCCATCTAATCTAATTTGTTTTCATACAACGTGTCACGCCCCGCTTCCCAAAATACGGAATAAGAGTACGTAACGTAGGCCCATCGAATGATGCAAACACAATCCATAAGTTGTACCAGACTAACTCAGCAATACGAACAATAAACACACCACGCAAGAAAGATACAATCACATGAATCAAAGATAAACTTCAATAATAATGAAATAATCCAACACAAAATCAAATATCTGGGAATAAAAATAAACGACTAGAACAAAAGCCCAAAACAAAGTATAATATCCAGACAATGTTCAAAAGAAATAAATCTATCAACAAAGTAAACTAAGCAGCTCAATCTTTAGTTCCATCTTCTAGAATCGCTGCTCACCAATTCCTTCTGGTATTATTCCTCCAGTACCTGTAAATTCTTGATCTAAAAAGAAAGAAAATAATATCCTTAGAGCAAGTCATAGACAGCAAGTAGAGGAAAACAGAGAATAATAGGAACATGGTATATCAAAGAAAAGGGACAAAATCAAAGTCAATAACAAATCAAAGACTGGCAATAATATCAAAGGTCTATATTTAGTCATGCATGTAATGAATGATGTCAATTTAAATTCTATCTTGATGACGATATACAGATCAAGCATGGAATATCAATGCAGGTTATTTATCATTTTATTAATTTATCTAGTGCATGTACAACTGCGTCCAATAATACAGGTTCGGTGCAAGCACACAGTGAACGTTTTAGACTGATGGTGAATTCACGGATCGTGTACTTGGTATCAAGATGACAAGATATCATGATAGCGTGATCACACAATGACAAGCAATTCTCCACCTTCCATGTAATAAATCATGCAGGCAAGGAGGCCTTTACCGAGTACATTTTCTGATCGTTCACTACCAAGTCATCCCATAATACCCCGACTTGTTAATAGTTTATTTTCATCCTATGTGAGCATGCAAGAAGGTGTCAAGGTTGTATTATGCTAGGTGTGACTAATTCTACTCGTTACAGACAAACCAAGAAGAAATATATTAATTAAACACAAATCACACAATCTGGACAACATGACGTTGCTGTACAAAAACACAGATTACCGCTACTACAGAAAAGCAAATCTGGATCCGTAAAAAATTCTAGAAAATAAACTTTCTGCCGGTTCCAGCGAATATATACACGACATATAAAAGTTACAGAAACTAGGTTGAAACTCATATTCTTTTCAGAATTTATGTTCAGGCAGCAAGTTTTAAATTATACAATTACATGTGAAACAGATCAATAACTCATCAATTAAATCTACAAAAATTCAGAGTGATTCTTACACATGTCTAGTCTCAGCCAAATTAGTTTCATATTTTTATTTCACTATTAACATGTTCTATTTAATTATGAAACAGAAAGATACACATGAATTTAGACACTGTTGTACTAACAATAAGATATCTCATAGATTATAACTCCGAATTCAAATCCGTTAAAAGTTCTAAAAAATAGACTCATGGAGCTATAATTCATGTTCATAAAGTTATTTCAAATTACAACGGAAACATGGTCGAAAATCTGATATAAAGAGGGACAAACAGAAGGCCAGAATTTATTTTGATATGAATAGGCAATAACTTTATCATACAACCATATAGTTCATGCTATTTGATAATCAAAGTGATGCTAGATGTTTAACATGCATAATTCCAGTTTTAAGATGCAATTTCACAGGCATGGTAATCAATTCATTAAATCAAATTCAATCTAACATATTCAATTCATCAAACAATTCTATAACATGGATCTAGTTATTTTTCATGTAAATGTGCATATGCAATGTATAAGGGGGACTAGATTTTAGATCAAAGATGTAGGCACGATGTTAAGCATATATTGGGTTAGCTTATGTAAACCCTTAATATACTTAACGGAATTCAATAGCAATATGATAAAAAGGACTTGGATCTACTTGCGGAGATCAAAGAATATTGAACAAACAATAAACTAGCTCAAGAAAAGACTTGCCTGTTAGACGGTAGATTCGAATATATTGGAATAACGGGGTGCGGGTGACGAACCACGAACACGTGCGAGCTACGTGCAAAACAGCAAAACAGCGAATGGCCAACACGGCAAATCAATCAATCCTGGATCTTCCTTCACAAAACACCAAACACAGATCGACTTTCACAAAACAGCAAACACCCAAAATCCAACTCTCTTCTTCTCAACAGCGACGGAGAGAGAGAGAGACGGCAGGAGGAGATGGCGACCGATCGGTGACTGGCGACTACAGCGACCCACGGCAAAGGCAACTGTCGACGGGACGCTGGCTGTCGGGAAGCGACACAGCGACGAGGGACGACAGTTCGACGGGGATACTTTGTTTCGTGCCGAAATAGAGGAGACGGAAACAGCAGGGGTAGGGGCTCTGGACGAGGAGGAGGAGGAGCGAGGGGTCTTCATTGGTTGCAGGGGAAAGTGGAGGAGGATCAACGCGGATTGGGATAGCGGCGAGGTGGATGGGTTTGAGCAAAGGCAATGGCGATGGTTTCGGTGGAGAACTAGAAGGCGATGGGGATGAGATGGCGGGATGGTGGTGATGATGATGATGACGAGGGGACGACGAGGAGGGTGAGGGGTCGAAGAGGTGGTCGGAGAGGCAACGAGAAGGTGGACGGCGTTGGGACGGTTTGGGTTCAAAGGGAACAGAGAGGGAGAGAGCGGGATGTGAGGAGAGAGAGGAAAGCGGCAGAAGAGAGAGAGTATAATAGATTAGAATATAATATTAGGGTTTTAAGGGTATTTATATAGGAGACCGAGATGTGGGATTTTGGGTTGCGGGTTAATGGGTTTCGGGTACGAGTTTAGGCTCCAAAAAGAGAAAAACAAATAGAAATCAATGGGATGAACATATAGCGGAACAATTCAAACTCAAAACAGGAAGAGAAAAATTTGCAATAAGCCAAAAATAGCAGAATTCAAGTCAAAAGAGTACGGAATGATCAAAAGAGAATAAAAGAACCCAAGAAAAGCAAAAAAATATATAAAAAGGAATTCAGATACAATAATCAAGAAAAGAAAATTAAAATAAAATAAAATCCAAAATAAAAAATAGAGGTTACACAACGGGTGACAACTACTATGAAATACTCATGATCAAGAGATGAAGGAACGAATCAACTAACAAGATATACATGATCATCATGAGGGTACAAAATAAATGCATGCAAGACTACTTACGGTATTTAACTTGTATGCCAAAAATTACATACAAGCTACTTGCCTGAAAACGACGATGAAGATGAAGATGAAGATGAAGAAAGAATAACGGAAACAGATCCCGAACAACGAACACAACACCGAACAGCACGAACAAGAGCAAGAATCAAAACCAATCAAAATACGAGTGGAGCACGTGTTTCACACGCACACACGATAGCAACAGCAAGACGTCGACAATAAGGGGGTTCAACAGCGGCACGGTACAGCAAGGCGACGACAGTAGCACGGTGGCGAGGCTGCAGGGCGTCGATGGCAGCGATGACAGGAAGGGGGATCGTGGCACTGCGGGCTTGAGCGGAGACAGGGATGGCTTGGGCAACGGCGATACTAGGGACAGCGGTCGACCACAGCGATAGCAACAACAGACGAAGAAGGAGATGGGGACGGGGATGAGGCGTGACGGGGATGGGGTAAGGAGAGCGGAGACAGGGTGTCAGGGTGTTGAGGGGAGCACGGGGATCGGGACGACGATGAGAAGGGGCTGCCGGCTGATAGGGAGAGAGAGAGATGATTAAGATTTGGTAATTAGGATTCGGGTGTTTAATGGGGTTATATAGAGTCAAATCGGGTTTTAGTTAATTGGGTAGTATCCGATAGGAAGAAAAGAGTCCAATATGAGACAAATAGGCCATGAATTAGGTTTAGACAAAACACAAGGACAAGAACAACATGTAGATCAATCAAATAGAGAATTAAAGACTGAATCAAAGCAAGAAATGAATTATAAGGAGAACAACAACATACAATTCAAAAGGGACGAAAAGGGATATAATCAGAAATAAAATAAATAACCAGGAATTTAATTAAATACAAATGAAAATACAAAAATGAGTCACCGGAGTTACAGTTTCTATTAACAGAAAAGGAGGATCTCAAGTTTTATAAGCTGTATGCTGTAGTTGAAGCTTTGATTCACCCAAATTTAACTAGTTGATTTTTACTGATTTGTTACTCATATTTTTCTAGTTCTTATTTTGTGCAGAGATGATTGTTATTGATGAGTGAGGCTGACTTTTGTTGTTTTTGTGATGTTTCGAAGTTCTATGTTACTTTCTGATGATGGATCTTTTTCTGTTGTTCTTTTGGCTGGTGTTTCATGCTCTTATAGTAGTGATACATCTTTAGATGCTCTTTTGGCTAGTGTTTCATGTTGTTGCTGTAGTTATATTTCTACTTCAGCTTACTCATTATCTGGAAGATTTTATTTTCTGTATTTGAAGTTTGTATCACTGCTTATTATGTTTTGATACCTTTTGAAAGAACTGTTATGATGGTGGTGGTTTGCTAGTGTGTCGTTTGTTGTAAGACACCTAGTAATTTTTGGGTTGTTACTACTACAGTTATGCTTTATATATATATTAGGGGTTGGAGCTTGTTTCTCTATCTTTATTATAAAAAAAAATACATATGGAAAAAAATTATTATTATTTAAGATTCAACATTTCCAATTGATTGAAATAGGCTATATTTCTTATGTTATCAGGCCTAAGAAGGTGGGACAAAAGAAATCTCACAAAAACAAATCCATTTGTTTAAATAGGCCCTTAAAAGATTACATTTATGAGAAAGCTAAATGAATTGTAGCAATTTCCTTCAATGGCATGTTAAAAAATCCTACCCCCACCTACCAAATACATTATCTATACCGTTCAAAGTGTTCAACATGTCATAAAATATAAGAGGATAAAATATAATCAAATTTGAATGTGTTTTGTCTATATTTAATCATCTCAATAGTTGTAGTGCTCACAAACTGTTCAAATAAATGGGCAAAACATATCCAAATTTAGCAACTTTTCTTTACTATATGTTATATGAAATGAAGATCAACTTAAGTAGTTTGGATCGTATTTTTCTTGCAGAGAATGGAATTCTAGTGCACCATATGAGAAAATTTCCTCCTATGGCATAGGACCCCTCGTATACTCTACATTTATCAAGTGATTCATCATTTAACAAGGAAAGTAACAAAAACAAACAGAAAATATGTTTCGGACCAAAAGAAAAACTAGTCCAAACACTAACAATATGTTACAACAACAACAAAGCCTTTTTCCCCACGAACACAAATAATAAGTTAATAACTAAAAACAATGACCTCTAAGTAGTTCAGATGGTAAAGAGTTGGGATGGGTAAAGGAAGGTCATGGATTCAAGGTCAAGCTACGATATTGCTCTATATTAAAATAAAAAATAGAAAAAATACTAATAACTAAAAAAAATGTGATGGGCAATTAGAATTCCATCATGGAATCATCATGGACATGCATAGTTGCACATAAGAGAAAGAAAAGGAAAGATTTTATATTTCTTACTTTTGAATGAAAGCCTAGTCATAGCTTTATTCTGACTTTTTTTACCCATCTTAATTCTTCGAAACTTGTGTTGGTTTTATGTCTTGCATACTATATTCGATGTGAAGAGAACTCGAGGAAGTGATGACATGATCGACACTATAATGGACGAAGAAGAGCAGCAGCAGCATAACAGAGCAATTGGCGGTCGACCACCTAGGCACATGGGTTTGGTAGTAGCCAAACACGGTCGACTACCACTTTGGGCAGTCGACCGCATCAATGTAGGCAACAACGTGTGTCAGGTCTTAGAGATTCGATTGAAGCCCAACTTGTTCTCCAGGTTATATCGTAGGGCTCTTATCGTATGGCTATCTCTTCAAGATACATCAGATGGTTGTTTTATAAAGATATCAAACTAGGCTCTAGATCTTTATATATTCAATGTAACAGCTCAATAAAGTATAAGAACCAAATAGAAAAAGAAAGTACTTCATCTGATAACTGAGAGATTTCTCCATTGTAAACAGCAAGTATTTCGAATGAGGCTTGAGAGAGGGTCGTGGTGAGAGTTGTAACTCTTGAATATTTCTCTAGTTGAATATTATCTCAGTTTTCTCTCCTGGAATAGGGTTCGCCCAAATTGGGACAAAATTGTGTGCTTTAGTGTGTTTGATTTGATTACTAATTGGTTAGTGGTTGTTCACAGTGATTACTTCGTAAACTCAACAGATCCAACAAGGGGAATTCCCAACAATTGGTATCAGAGCTTCAGATAGCAGGGTTGCACGAGTTCCTTGAAGAAGATGGCAGATCACAACATGAGGATCAAGTAGTTCGACAGTAAGATCAACTTTAATCTCTGGAATGTGGACATGTATGATGTACTAGTTCATAAGAGCTTGCATCTTGCTCTAAAAGTATATAAAGAGAAGTCATCCAACATGAAGCAGGAGATTTAGGATGAGATGTGTTTGTAGGCCTTGAGTTTAATCCGGCTATCGTTGGTGGATGAAGTCAAGTGTAATATCCTTGAGGAGAAAAACGCGCCGAGTCTATGGGCAAGGCTTAAAGAAGACTACTCAGGGTCGTCGCTACTGGATCAGATGTACTGGAAGAGAAAGTTGTTTCATTTCTCAATGAATAAAGGTACCCACCTTCAAGATCATATTATGGAGTTCAATGAGGTATTATCTGAACTGAAGGCGATTAATGCAGATGATCTAACCGAAGAGGATAAAGCTTTCAACTTGATATATTAACTGCGAGATTCATACGGGCACTTGATAACTACCATGCTACATAGAAAATTTGTCAAGGAGACACTTATTGTAGCTGGGGTGATCAAAGGTCTGAAGGAGGATGAGCTTAGGAAGGAAACTCATAAATCAAAGTCCACTTCTACGGGTTGCTTGACGGTGGATGGTACTTCAAATGTAAGGGATAGGGCGTACAAGGTTAAGATCCGTTGCCTCCATTTCAGAAGGATTGGTCGTTACAAAAGGGATTTTCACACATGGTTGAATCAAAAGGGTGCAGATGCCTACGTGGTGGGCGCCATTGAATCAGGTGATAACTTTGAATGTCTTCTTATTTCAAGTTCTTCAGATGTGAATTCGGGATGGTTTTTTTATTCGAGGAGTTCTTCTCATATTTTTTAACGCCCCGAATTCCAAACACAAGTAATTCATAGAAAATACATGATCTTTTAATTCAAATTCATACAAATTTACAAGGAATTTAAAACTTTTTATTTACATGTTCTTTACAACAACACAGCGGAATTAAATGAATACAATACAATCTACGATAATGAAAATTCTTCAATCTTGTAACAACTCATCATAGTGACTTCAAGCCCATGCCAAGTCCAATCCTGCAACTGAGAAGCACGTCAGTGGCATACAACTGACGCAATGCTATAATACAACGATTCTTTAACTTTAGCAAACACAAACTTGGATACACAACAAAGTGTGAAAAGTGACTATCCTAAACATGTCAATGTAAGATATGACTTAATACCTGATGCAGACATTCACACTACGATGAAACTAATGCATACTTATTCGGATTCTATGCATCCCATACTACATACGTCCGAGAGCAAGCCCTTAACGTATTCCAAAATATAGAGTTCAATCCCTCGTTATGAAAATTTTACTACGGCAACAAAATCAAGGTTTAGACATTTCACGAGTACGGATTCCAGTCCTGGAATCCACCGTTAGACTATACAGAATCCTCGTCGTGCGAACATCCCGCAAGTGCCGCTCTAGCCCCAGTATATACATATGTATTGGTGATATGCCTCTCATCCGTCCGACTATTCATGATCCTGGAATTCTCTGTCAGATCAATCGTAGTCCCGGATTTAATTGAGGCTAGTCTCATCCCGTAAGCAACCACAGTCCTGGAGTCCACCGCCAAACTGGGTCTATAGTCATGGAGTCCACCGTCAGATTATATAGAGGCGCCACACTTACATTTGTCCAAGTTTCATCACATCTTCTTCTAGTGTTTATCCTTAAATTTAAACATGAATAATAATACCACATAGATCTAGCTTACCCTCCTACCGGTCTTAAATAATATACCGAGAACGACAGCCCATATTGGCCACTTCTCAAATCTCAATAATCACTTTCATCACTTTTCTGGTACCTAGTCTCACTTAGCACCTAGTATCAACACAATTCATGTTCACAACATTATGGGTTATCCATATCCTCTTTATTCACATTATGAAATTCCATTCATTCACATATCCATTTATTCTCTTGTTCACACAACTGAGTTATATATATAACTAGTTTCATAGTCTTATTCAACATTTCAAATAAACATTCTCTATGTAGAATAGATGGTTTATTCACCCCCTTCTAATAGGATTCTCAATGAAGTTGTAATTACATTCAATAGATTCTTTTTCTAAACAATATAATAATCAACTTTCAATTTTATTCTTTAACAAACTCAAATTAACTCTAGATCGAGTTTAATCCAAATGATATAATTTTTAGAGTACCTCTAGTCAAAAGAATCAAAATTTTCATCTTAATCAAATTGTAATTTAGTATTTATTTTGTTTCAAACTCCATTTTTATATTCAACTCAATCCCCACATTTTCTCCTTAATTCACATATTAAACCTCATAATACAACCCTTGACAAGATAATTAAATGCCTCTTAATTCCTCATAAGGTACATCTTACTAACATTCCAATTTTAAATCCAATCATATACGTTGTAAAAGTTTTAGGACAACTAGATAAAAGACATCAACCCAATGGTATTGAAGAAATCATATAAATTCTAATACTACTCCAAAAATTGGTTTATTAGTTTCATAAGAATTATAAATGAGTCTACTACAACTTTGTAGTTAAGACCATCGAAAATCATCCTCAATCACTTCGTCTAAACTCATTTGCAAAATAGTAGGTTCAAAATCCAAAAACTGCAGCTCATGCTACTCGTAAAAAACATAGAAAAATCTATACTTCATGAAACTTTGTGTTCTTTAGATCAAATTAAATGTATATAAGTCTATTATAACTTTGTAGTTATAGGCTTCCCCAAAATATTGTGTCAATAAACCTGAATTCTTCGAAATCTACAATAGGGTCGAAATATTATATAGACTGTTATTGTTCAAACTTGTAAAATTCATTATAAATTCAATTCTTTATGAAAAATTAATTTCTTATACTCTAAAGAAACTTTAACGAGTCTACTTCAACTTCTTTGTTATGACCTTTCTCAAAATACTGCATCTAAGATGCCGAAATGATCAAAATCCGAGATGTGTATAAATTTTCAGCAACTAGCCAACTGCCAACCAATCCTAAATTTGAATTTTATTAAAATAGTAAACGACATCCAAATATTATGAAATTTTAAGGAGATGTTCTAGACATATACGAGATGCTCCTATAAAAATTTTAGCACTATATTTCATCTAGTTTAATAGATATGATTTTTTTGAAGTGCAACTAAAACTTAAAACAGAACATTATGAAAATGCCCTCAAATCAATCATATCATAATTTCACATCTTCAATCAACAACAAATAATCTAAACATGAATACTCAATCTATATAAGTTATCATATATCTAATAATTCACACATATCTAGCATTCTACTAATAAAACTCTATTAGAAAGTTGGAGAAACGCCCACCTAGTTGAATAATTCCCTAGCAAATTGAACCTCTAACAAAATCCTCCAAGTCTCCCTCAAAACCAAGCTCCCAAAGAAAACCCACAGCAGCTATTTTCGGCAACAAAGGCAATAGTGAACACTTCTTCATTTTTTTTCATTTTGTCTTTATTTTTGTTTAGAAATAGGATGGGGTGGGGTTTATTTAAAGGAATTTAATTAATGGGTATTTAATTAACTAACCACTAATCCAATTAACTAACCACTAACACATCCCACTAACTCAACTCACCCCTCCACTCACATCTCCCGGCCAGCAATCAAAAGAGTGAGAAAAACAACGTGTGTCGAATGTGTGTGCACAATATTTATTAAGAATTTTTATTTAAATTAAATGCATGTGTTATATATTGTAATATGTATTTAATAGAACTAGTTTAATTTAATTATAATTAGAGTTTTCATGCAAAAATAAAAATAAACACACACACACACACTTCATAAATTTTATTTTGAACGAGAATGCAACCAACACGTGCACTGCAAACAAATGCGTTGCACGTAAAATAAATATTCAAATACGAAAACATATTTGATCAAAGGGGAAATATTTATAAATAATCAAAATATAGCATACAAAAACTGAATTTGATTAATTTTATATATTCAACAATGTAATCCGCACGTACATAGAAAACACATGCATCGCACGTAAAAATATATCTGAGTCAAAATAGGAGAAAAATTAATTTCAATCAATAAAATGAATTCAAACAAGTTATAAAAAGAAATAATTAAAATATATAGAAACATTATACGTAACGGTGGAATATACGCAATCGTCACGTGTATTGAAAATACGTGCAATGCACGTAAAAACATCAAAATTAAATAAATGTTTAAGTTGGCTCAGAATAGGATAAAAATGAATTTTGAGAAGACGAAAAATATATAAATAGCCTAAAAACAAAATACGTATGATATTTATATTAAAATACATTATGGATATTACCCGTAACGGTACAAATACACGTGTGTAACTCACGAGAGGCAAAATTGTCATCACTCAATTTTGCGGGCTGTTACATATTTGTTCCGAGAGAGAGTGAGATATAGATGTTTTCTACTTTTTATGTCTACAACATGGTTTCTACTCATAAGTCTACAACATGTAGTATTGTGAGAACGGCAATTGGTGAAATTTGTGAAGTAGTGGGTGAGAGAAAAGTTGAATTGGAGACGTCAGATGGTAAAGAGTTCACACTAGAAGAGGTCATGCATATTCTTTTGATCAAACAGAATCTAATATCCTTAGGGACTCTGGATGCTCGAGGCTGCAGGTACACAACTCGAGATTGAGTTTTGATAATTTGGGAGAGTCCTCGTAAGGTGAGGAAGGGTAAGAGGGGAATTGGGCAAGGTCAGCACAACCTCTACCAGTTTTTTGGGAACGGAAAAACTCGTGTGAATGGACTGAAGCCTTACATTCCTAAAGCACTATCTAATTTGTTGTCACTAAAATCACCGAATCAAGACCGCGACGTTCGAATACCATTAGAAGCTGGAGAGAGCCTTGGTGTAGGTGGAGTTCAAGCTGGAGAGAGCCTTGGGGTAGGTGGATTTTGTGTGGAGGTTGACACCTCCAAGATAACATCTACTGGGGTATGCCCTTGAGGGGTCATACAGTTGGAGAAAAATAGGTGGAGGTATGTTCAACTAGCAGAAGAAGCCATTGAACCGATTTATTTACAAGAGAAGAAATAAAATAGTCTAGAATAGTTAAATCCCATAGGTATAGGAGTATGAGTATGCAATCCAAGGTAGACATTGTTGGGTTTATGTCTTGCATACTTTATTTAATATGAAGAGAAGACGAGGAAGCGACGAGAGGATCGACACGAATAATGAACGAAGAAGAGCAGCAACAAATAGAGCAACCGGAGGTCGACTGCATTTTGGGCGGTCGAACTCCCAGGCTCTTGGGTTTGGCAGCAGCCAAACACAAAGCAGTGCACCGCATCGATGCAGGCAGCACCAAGTATCGGGTCTTAGGGATTCGACCGAAGCCCAACTTTTTTTCCAGGTTAGATCATACGGCTTTCATTGTATGGCTATCTCGTCAGGATACATCAGATGGTTATTGTATTAAGATATCAAACTGGGGTTTCTCTAGATCTCTTTACGTATTCAATTAAGGGCTGAATGAAGTATAAGCACCGAATATATAAAGGGAGAGTACTTCATCTGAGAGGTGAGAGATTTCTCCATTGTAAACAGCTGGTATTTTCATTGAGGCTTAAGGGAGGTTCATGGTGAGAGTTGTAACTCTTGAATCTTAATCTAGTTGAATATTATCTTAGTTTTTCTCCTCCGGATTAGGGTTGGCCCAAACCGAGACAAAATTATGTGTTTTAGTGTGTTTGATTTGATCTACTATTTGCTTGGTGGTTGTTCATAATGACTGCATCATAAACTTAGCAGATTAGACAAGGGGAATTTCCAACAACTTGTGCCATGTTTTCCGACTTAATGACCACGCTACAGCAAACAACTCGCCCATCAGATCCATGATTCTGACTCACATGTACATCTACCCTATGGCGGCAAGTCGCACACATGTCTACCCACAATGACGACTTGCAAATCAAGCCGAACGATGGTGATGACTCACTATAATTTATGGCAATGACTCTCATGTCTACCCCATGACCATAACTCCCACATCTGCCTTATGGCATAACTCACACATTTAACACAAGGCAATGACTCTTGCATCAAACATACGGTTCCCACTCGGCAATCACAACTCGCACATCCCCACACTATGTGATTCACCCCCACGAGCAACCCAGATGTGGCCCTTCAACATTCAGTCTCAAATCTCACTTAAGGTATCTGAGTCAAACTCAAAAAAGGAAATTTGACCTTCAAAAAGTCCATAACATCCTCCTCTTTGCACAAAACTCTAAAATTTTGTGCACGACCCATCACATGAAATAGAAATCCAAAATTCAAATTTGAATTGCATCAGTGAGCAAATAAACCCAAGATGTGGTACCCCACACTCTCCACCAATCACATGGATCCACCGCACAATCTCGTATACCTCACCGTCACCAAGACCAATTTCTCCCCGCCACAACACGGCCATGTTCCTCACTGTCACCATGGCCATCCATCACGAATGCTACTGAGAAAAGATATCCCACTCTTAGATATACACATGGATCATAACAACCCTCGTCACGGCCTTCCATCACACTCCCTTTGCCTATACACCTTGACATCAAATGTTGCACTCACACCTTCTCCAGAGCATCACTTTCTTCAACGGGAATATACACACACTCTGCTTTAGATTCTTTGTCTTCTTCTTCTACTGTGTGTGATTGATATATATATATATACATATATATATATAAATCTGGTTAGCACTCCGAGAACACTCACGAAATAGAGAGGAATATACACACACTCTGCTTTAGATTCTGTCTTCTTCTTCTTCTACTCTGAGTGTGTGTGTGATTGATATATATATATATATATATATAAATCTGGTGAGCACTCCGTGAACACTCACGAATTAGAGTACCTATGACAAATCTGAACTGCTCATATTGTTCTATATACCTTAGATAGCCTAACAATAAAAAATCAATTAATTTGAAATTCATTTGTCCATGATTTAAATCATCACAAAATTGTATGGCTGAAAATTCTAACAGCATGATGGATGGGCAAATGAACTTCAAATTACTTGATTTTTTATTGTTAGGCTATCTTAGGCATATAGAACAATATGATTGATTCGGATTTTTTATAGGGTCTTTATTTCATGAGTGCTCACAGAGTGCTCACCAAACGTAGTGTGCAACCGAAGGGGATATATATATATATATATATATATATATATATATATATATATATAAGATTTTATAACTATAAGTGGATGTTGACATTACTTAAAATATATATATATATACTAGGTTTGCCCGTTGACACGTGCCTACGACATGTCTTCGGAACGGTACACCTTATTTTCTCATATAAAATAGTTTTGGAGGTCCAGCAAATTAATTGAAATAACAAACATATTATATGAGAAACTTTTGGGAGTCCAGCAAAAAACATATTATATGACTTTTTTGATTTTTTTTGAATTATTTTTAAAGTTTTTAAATTTTTAAATTTTTAAATTTTTTTAGTTTTTAAATTTTTTATTTTGTAAAAATTTTTAAAATTATCATTTTCTTATTTTTTTGAATATAAGAGGGAGGGAGAGGGAGAGAGAGAAAAAATAATAATTAAATAAATATAGAAGTTGTTTTGGGTGGGGAATTTGAATTTAAGTTTTGGAGGGAAACTTTTTTGGGAGAAAAATATGTTTTGTGAAGTTAGGTCTGGGCCTTTGATTTTTTGGGGAATTGAAGGAGAGCCACCTGATAGCTTTCTTTGTGTTTTATTATATAGATATAGTGAGATAGAGATCGTTATTCTTAACACCCACTGTTCTCAAACACAGTAAAAAAAAGATTTTATAACTATAAGTGGATGTTGACATTACTTAAAAGGCAGATGATATTACATAGAATTTTAAAATGTGTGGTGGATTCATAACTTTGGACACTGGAGCCTACTCTCAGGCCCAAAAATTAGAACCAAGGCGAAGATCGTAGCTATTGCTGCTAATTTTTATGTCGGAGCAAACAGATATGTGAATTCTTTTAATGAAAACAATAAAGATCTAACTTTCGCTATTCGATGGTGTTGACCGTCATAAACTGCACTTGACTTCGAGATTTGATTGTTGGGGACGAATGTGACGTGGACCTGCAAAACAGCCTGAAACACCGAGGTTGGCCCCTGCGTCAGACCCTCTGAGCCCCAAGTCAGAAAACTTAGAAATATGAGAGTATGGATAGCAAAATTTGCAATTACTTTGTTTCTGAAGAGGTCAAGATGTATATATAGTTAATGGGGGAGGCCAATTTCAAGATATTGATCTATCTCTACTTTCTGGTGTTTTGATAAGGTTGGTTACCCTCTCCACTTAAAGAGATCGAGTCATGACTCTTCTTTTGATGAAGTGATAGAGTTTTCAAACTCTCTTATGAATGGGAGGATAGAAGCGGTTACCCTCTAAAGATAGGGGATTTAAACTAGCTTCTTGAGATGAACTTGGACTCCTTTGCATTAGGGCTGCTTTGGCAGCTCCTCATTGCCGGTCAGATCAGGTTGATGGGCCTGAAAGCGGCCAAGCTTCTTCTGTACGGCCTTTATCTACTGATTTTTACTGTTTTATCTCCCTGAGAGCTTTAAGATTCGTACCCAATATAAACGGTCTAGATTTGGTTCTATTTTTACCCTCATCACAAGCCTCCCTATAGCACCCCAAAATTCCATAATAGAAATAAGAGACACAAATCCAGAATCTTTATATCAATGTAAACCAAACACCGTACAATAACAGGGAAATTAAAACTTTCTTTACAATAGTTCTTTTTACAATGCACAACGGAATTTAATACACTTATATTACAACACATTTGAAACATTCAAACTCCAGTCTTCACTTAAATCTGAGTTTTAACCCTTGTTCAAGCCACTCGCTTTGCAATCCGACAAAACTGTTAAAAATTGTGGGTACGTCAGTTGAATACAACTGATGCAGTGCTAAAAGCAACGACACTCCAAAGTCTCACAACCATACACTTGTTACACAAATAAAAACAATAATAAGAGAACCTTAAATCAACAATTAATACTAAAACTGGGAGAATAAATGTGTGTCGGGAAAAACAAGCAAAGATTCATAAAACAATGTTCAAGAAAACACAATGTACACGATACACACTAATGCATACTTGTTCGGATTCTATGCATCCCATACTACATAGGTCTTAGAGCAAGCCCTTAGTGTTCACTTCATTTAGGGTTCAATCCCTCACTATGCAATCCTACATCGGTGACAGAAGCAAGATTAGACACTCCGCGAATAGAGCCCAGCCCCGGAATACATCTCGCCAGACTGTACAAGTGTAAACACGCAAGCATCCCGTAAGCATCACTCTATCTCTAGAGAATTACCTCCCCGCCATACATTCTGCAAATAGACCCCAGTCCCAAAACTCATCCCGCTAGAGTGTACAATTGTACCGCACGAACATACCAAATCTGTCTCACTTCTAGACATTCCGCAAATAGACCCCAGTCCTGGAATACATCCCACCATACTGTACAAGTGTACCGCACGACCATACTAGAGAGACATAAAAATCACACAGTCCCAGAATACATCTGCCCGACTAAACAGAACCCATACTTACGTTGCCCAAGTTCCATCACAACTCCCAATCTAGTGTCTGTCCTTAGGTTCAAACATAGGTAACCATAGCCACCTAAAGTTAGCTCACCCTACCAGACTTAACTCATCAAAATTAGGAACACTAGCCCAATTGGCTAATTCCTACAACCAAATAACCAGTGCAGTTACCCTAGGGATTCGCTCAGCCTCTAGTGCTCACAATTGTATGCCTCAAGCATTCATCCGGGGTTCTCACATTAGCCCCATTTTTCAAAACAAAACCATTACATAGCTCAATCATTAAAAAACATCTCTATTTGCTCTTTTCTAAAAACATTACTTTTTTCACAACATCACGATTTTAGATCAACACCTCAAATAGGAACGTCTCATTCCAAAATAAGACATTCGTGCATCCACAAAATCTCTTCAACATTGAACTTCTCATTTAATATACCATTATTTCTATAAAAGACCCATTCTTTTATGGAAACAAAATCCAATCAACTATAATCCTTTAATTCAACTTTTAAATTTTCTCTTTCCATATATATAAAACCACAATCAATTTGTATGGAATTTAAATCAATTTATACTAAAAACATCCCTCTTTAATTTCTGGGAATTATCCTTAAAAATCTGAAATTTGTATGTTTCAAAAATCTGAAACTTTCACCACTTAAAATTTGAAAATTATATCTTCGAAATTTGAAACTATATCGTTCGTTACTGGACATTAAACTCTTCAAAACTGAGCATTACACTTATTCAAAATATAGAATCGCATCACGCGAATTCGCAACTCCAACATACACAATAATCTGAAACTTCATTCTCAAAAATTGAAGCTTATAAAATCGGTAAACATAGCACTCAAATTATACTAAATCCTCATCCACATAATTCTTTAAAATGGAGTTAAACACCTAAAAATCCAACGAATTATATAACTGGCCACACTGTGTTTCGAACCCTAAACCCAACAAACCCCAACCTGCACCCGTCGACCAGAAAGCCAATCGCTTTCTATGATAAACAGCGAACATAAACCCTTATACCTCATGCCAGTGCACTGTGCAACCCTTGCACACTGTGCAAACCCGAAACCCTAGTTCTTCCTCAAATCAAAATTCACCTCCATACATATGTCAATTCATGTAGAAAATTTCTGGAAATTGAACCATAAAATTAAACATAAAAATAGTAAATACATATCAAACATTTCATCTTTTAATCAACTAAACATGGATTTAAACATTATACAACAAAATCTATACTTCTACATCAAAATATATTTTCTTGTAACCAATTTCCAAGGATAAAAATTTGATCTTTTATACATGACATCATCCAACCACTCAAGAACAATCAAAATAAGATCATCATACAATCTAGGTTTAATTTTTATCTCATATTGTCAACCAATCTTTGTCGAAGATTCATCTCTACAATGTTCTCATGATAAGTATTACAATCATGCTAAAACATAACCATAGATTCACAAATCAATTCCTAACATGATACTACAACACTCATGAGAAAAAAAATAACATAATAAGAGAGGTAGAGAGACGCCCACTGATATGGCTAAAAATGGGATTAAATCGGAACCATCCAAATCGGGCACGAATCTTAAAGCCTAGGGGCAAAATGGTAATTTCACTCGACAAACGGTTCTGAAGTGGGTCTGGGTCTTCTCCCCAAAGACCCAATAACCCCCAAACGGATCCATCTCAGCTGGGTGCGGGTTCCAACCCGCGATGAACCCAGTCCATCAGGATGGAATTAGGGTTTCTGATTGCATTCAATCAACGGCCCTGATTCACTCTATCCTTTCACTGGGAATTAGAGATTACATTCCTAATCTAATCCCAACGGCGGCTATAAATACCCCCCATCCACCACCATTAAGAGGTAATCAATCTTTTGCCAATTTATGCTCTCTCATAATCTTTCTGATTACTGACTTGAACGTCGGAGGGTGCGTCGCCGGGATCAACCCCGGTGTCTCGCACTTTTTGCAGGTGAACGGCGGGAGTCAGCGGTCCAACTCCGACGAAGAAGGTTAAGGTTTGATTATTCAGTTTCCCCAAGAATCCACAAATACTATCTGTTTACTCCCACACCAGATTCAGCGGTAACAGATTGGCGCCGTCTGTGGGAACAACAAATAGCAGCCCTTCCTCTTCCCGTCAGGTCAGACCTACCCAGCCATGCCTCCCCGAAAGCTGAGATCCCGAGGGTCCAACCGCGGACCCACTCCCCCTCAACCACAACAGGAGATCCCTCTCCAAACCGTCCAGCCGGCAGGACTTCCCCTTCAACCTGATCAAGCCCGCGGCAGGACCAACCTCCTCTATAGAACGCCAGTGCGGGGGGCTCCCGTCCCAATCCTCAGAAACAATCTCTTCAACATGATCACGTCTCCGTGCACAACCCCTCAACTGATTCCATGGCATCTCACAATCCCCGGGCCTCCGATGACCTCCGCAACACCCTTAACAATCGACATAAGGAAGAGGATCTTTGCCGCCGTTTGGATGAAAGACGGGCCCGAGAGGGAGTCTCCCGCCAACAACGTCCAAATGAGCGATCTCCTTATCGCCGAGAACATAGGAGGTCCCCGCCTCACCGAAGACGGAGAGAGTCCCCCGAGCACTATAGAAGAAGGCCTCGCTCACTGAGGGATGATAATGCTCCTATCACCCGAGCCGAATTCCAGCAATTCTAGGCAACCATTTTGCAAGCCCTCCATCACCGACCCAACAATAATGATGCTCGGAGGGTCCCCACTCCTCCTCCGATCCAAAGTCCTCGCCAACATTCCCTAACTCCTCCTCCAGCTCCTAGCAACCCCCAGCACATTCCTAGTCCTCGCCACTCCCGGGGCTACCGTCGTCATAGCCCCCGCTCTCCCTCGTACGAAGATGAGTCCAGAGGCTCGTTTGAATATCGTCGAAGGGATGACATTGTCTACCGTCGTCTCCATGAAATGGAGAGGCGCTTGGGTCAGCTAGACAGAGAAGAAGAGCTTAGAGGAAGGACCCTCCGTCCGAGCCGACCTCTTTTCTCTCGTACCATCATGGAGGCGCCCGTTCCAATAGGCTTCAAACCTCCACAGTTTGAGACTTATTCCGGGGAGTCCGACCCTGTGGACCACATCGAAAGCTTTAAGACCCACATGCTAATCCACCAAGCTTCTGATGCTCTGCTGTGCAAGACCTTCCCCGCTACTCTCAAGGGTCTGGCCCGGAAATGGTACCCTCGCCTCGCCCCATCCTCAATATTCTCCTTCGAGCAATTCGAGATCCTCTTCGTCACCCACTTCGTGAGTAGCCGCCGAACTGAGAAGACCAGCATTTCGCTACTCTACCTCAACCAGAAGAAGGGTGAGAAGCTAAGAGACTATGTGAAAAGGTTCACCGCGGAAGCTAGGTCTATCGCTTCCCTTGACCAGTCGATCGCTGCAGCAGCGTTCCAATCAAACGTCCTTAATTCCAGCCTCCGCTCCTCCCTTGCCAAGAAGCCCCCGCAGAACTTCTCCAATCTCCTTCTCCGAAGCGAGAAGTATATTCGGGCCGAGGAAGCTGAGCACCGCCCCAACTTTGAGGGGCCTTCCTCCAGGTCCAAAAGAAAGGGAACAGAAGAAGAAGAAGCCAAGAAGCTCCAGAAGGACAATGGCGGATATCGCCGACCTCCCCCTAGATTCGAAAAGTTCACTCCTCTTAATGCCAACATTTTCACTATTCTCATGGAGGTTGGGAAGGAAGGGGTGCTACCCCCTGCTCCGAAAATGAACACCCCTGGCAAGAAGAGGGACAAAGAAAAATGGTGTCGTTATCACCAGGACCATGGCCACGACACCAATGATTTTCGGACCCTGAAGAATGAGATAGAAGCCCTCATCCAGAGGGGGAAACTGGCCAAATTCGTGAGAAAGGACCAAACCGACCTTCCGCCTCTCCCTCTGGGGGCTAAAAAGCGTCCTGAACAACACGATGAGACACCCGAATTCGAAGAGGAGCGTGTCCTGCACCTCATTCATGGGGGCCCAATGGGGGGCTCCTCCAACTCCTCTCGAAAGGCGTTTATAAGAGAAGTTAATTCGGTTCGTGGCACGCCTCCTCCTAAAGGCCTCGGAGTACCCGTGACATTCTCAGATGAAGACCTTGAGGGTGTCCGAACCCCCCATTGTGACGCACTTGTCATCAACCTCCATATGGCGAACTATAAAGTGGAGAGGATCCTGGTGGACAATGGCAACTCCGTTAACATCCTCTTCCTCTCCGCTTTCAAAGGTCTCAAACTATCTCAGAACAGACTTAAGCCCGCCGGCTACACACTCCATGGGTTCACGAGAGTGCCAGTGACTATTGAAGGGGTGATCACCCTTGACGTAACCGCTGGCAAAACTCCTACTACCCGAACGGAGCCGATGGACTTCATGGTCATCGATGTCCCCGCTGCTTATAATGTGATTCTGGGCCAACCTGGCCTAGCTGCTCTCGAAGCCGTCCCTTCTGCTTATCACCTCAAGATGAAGTTCCCCACCCGGGCAGGAGTAGGGGAAGTAAGAGGCAGTCAGGAAATTGCCCACAAATGCTACATGACCTCTACTGGGGGTCCAGTCCTCTCCCTCAAAACCCTTGAAATCCCCCAAGATGGTGTCCAACCAACGTCCGAGCTGCAAGTTCTTTATCAGCAAGACCCTTCCATCTGCCCTAAGCTTAGACATAGTTCAATGTATTAGAAAGAACCTGCGACCTCTTTGCCTGGTCAACTGCCGACATGCCTGGAATTTCCGAAGAGCTTCTCGTCCACCATCTGAGTGTTGCACCGGGGTCCAGACCGGTTCAACAGAAGAGGCGCAAATTTGCTCCCGAGTGCCAACAAGCTATAAAAGAAGAGGTGGACAAGCTCCTCAAGGCTCAGTTCATACAGGAGGTCAATTATCCTGAATGGCTCTCAAATGTTGTGATGGTAAAGAAGGCCAACGGGAGTTGGAGAATATGTATCGACTTTACCGACCTGAATAAAGCATGTCCCAAAGATCCATTTCCTCTCCCAAGTATCGACACCCTGATCGACGCAACTTCGGGCCATGAACTCCTCAGCTTCATGGACGCCTTCTCTGGCTACAATCAGATTCGTATGTTTCCCCCGGATATCCCAAAGACCTCCTTTGTAACCGATCAGGGCCTCTACTGCTACAGGGTAATGCCTTTCGGGTTGAAGAATGCAGGTGCCACTTATCAACTCCTCGTCAACAAGGCTTTTCAAGCACAGATCGGCCGAAATATGGAGGTATATGTTGACGATATGCTTGTAAAGAGCATCCATGGGGCCGATCATGTGGCCGATCTGCAAGAGGTGTTCGATATACTCAGGGACCACGTTATGAGGCTCAACTCGAACAAGTGTGCGTTCGGAGTCTCGTCGGGGAAATTCCTAGGCCTTATGGTCAGCCAAAGAGGAATCGAAGCTAACCCCGAGAAGATCAAGGCCATATTGGACATGACTCCCCCGAAGAATGTTAAAGAGGTTCAGAAGCTAACAGGTCGCCTTACTACCATAGGGCGCTTCCTTTCTAAGTCAGGGGAGAAGTGTCTTTCCTTCTTCAAAGCTCTCAGGGGGGCTAAAGGCTTCGAGTGGGGTCAGCAGCAACAAGATTCATTCGACCAGCTAAAGGCTTACCTAGTCAATCCTCCTTTCCTCAGCAAACCTGTTTCCGGGGAAGCCCTCTACCTCTACTTAGCCGCCTCCGAGTAGACCCTCAGCGCTGTCCTAGTAAGGAAAGAAGATAAGACTCAAAATCCCATCTATTACGTGAGCAAGGTACTTTGGGATGTCGAGCTCCGCTACCCAAGGATAGAGAAGATGGCATATGCCTTAGTCATGGCCGCAAGAAAGCTTTGCCCATATTTCCATTCCCACTCGGTGGTCGTTCTTACCAACCAACTGTTGAAGCAAGTCCTTCACAAGCCGGAGACTTCCGGTCGTCTCATGAAATGGTCTATCGAGCTGAGCCAGCATGATATAACCTACCAGCTTCGGACCGCGATCAAGGCTCAGGCCTTAGCCGAGTTCATCGTCGAGAGAAACCTATCCGAGGTCAGCCAAGCAACAAACGGACCTCCTATCCGGTCGGTATATGTAGATGGATCTTCTTACAACGAGGGAAGCAGAGCCGGGGTCATTCTGGCAGGCCCAGACGACTTCATCCTCCAATACTCCCTCCGCATCAACTTCAAGGCCTCCAACAATGAAGCAGAATACGAAGCCCTTATAGCTGGTCTCAGGAATGGCTCGCAAGGCAGGGGCACGATGCCTCCGCATATTTAGTGACTCTCAGCTGGTCGTGAATCAAGTCTTGGGCGAGTATGAAGTGCGAGATGACCGAATGGCTAAGTATCTAGCCAAGGTCCAAAATCTCATGGCTCTCTTCGAAGAGGCGCTTATTCGGCGAATCCCCAAGGAGGAAATGCCCAAGCAGACGCTCTTTCCAAGTTAGCCTCTTCCTCCCTCCAAGGTCTCGAGCAGACCGTCTTAATTGAAGTGCTCCTGAAGCCGAGCATAGAAGAAGAAACTTCCGACTCCATGGAGTCGCTGCCGGTTCAACTTCAAGATAATTGGATGAAACCCCTGGTAGAATTCCTAAGGGATGGGCTCCTCCCCGAAGACCTTATGGAAGCTCGCCAAGTCAGAACCAAAGCGGAGCGGTACGCCATTGTTGAGGGGGTCTTGTACAAACGCTCCTTCACACAAGTTGACGGCAGACCTTATCTGAGGTGCCTCTCCCCCGAACAAGCCACATACGCCTTGCAATAGCTTCACGAAGGCATAGGCAGAGCACATTCAGGGTCCAGGTCCCTTGCCCGGAAGGTGTTGAATTATGGATATTTCTGGCCTACCCTCTTACAAGACGCCGAGCGACATGTTCAGCAATGCAGCTCTTGTCAAAAGCACTCCAACATCCGTCGCCTCCCACAAGCTCGGCTCGCCTCCCTATCAAGTCCTATCTCTTTCGCAATGTGGGGGATGGATTTACTAGGACCGTTCCCGCCAGCTCCCGGCCAACTCAAATTTTTAGTCGTGGCGATCGACTACTTCTCGAAGTGGATAAAGGCCGAGCCATTGGCCGCAATCACTGAGAACAAAGTACTCCAGTTCTTTTGGAAGAACGTCATCTGTAGGTTCGGCGTCCCTCGAGTCCTCATAACCGACAATGGAATACAGTTTACAGGGGCCTCCTTTCGAGCTCTGTGTGAAGACCTCGCCATCCAACAACGCTTCTCCTCTATCTCCCATCCTCAATCGAACGGCCAAGTGGAAAACGCCAATCGACAGATCCTCTCCGGTATTAAGAAGAGGCTGGATAAGTCCGCTAAAGGTTTATGGGTTGATCAGCTCCCAAACGTACTGTGGAATTACCGCACTATGAAACGGACCCCCACAGGAGAGTCACCGTTCAACCTCACCTACGGGTCCGAGCCTGTAATCCCCCTGGAAGTCGGTGTACCCTCTCCTCGTCTTATTGCTTATGAAGAAGAGCAGAATGCCAGAGAGCTCCGAGCAAATCTGGACTTGATCGATGAGCTCCATAAAAGAGCTGCCATTCCTCAACAAAGCTATCGGAGAAGGATCGAGCTGGCCTATAATAAGAGAGTCCGTCCTACCGATCTCAAAGAAAGGGACTTAGTCCTCAGAAAGTTAGCTATCTCCTTCCCCAGTTAGAAGTGTAAGCTAGCTCCAAATTGGGAAGGACCCTACAAGATCACCAAAGTAGTTTGGCCTGGAGCCTACCATCTAGAAGATCTTGAAGGCAGAGAGATCCCAAGGACTTGGAATGCCGACCATCCCTTGAAGTACCAAAAAAGCTCATCAACGCCTCTCTAAGTACCTTCGGATGCTGAACCGTTCCATTCCTTTCACTTGTATTTTGATTTTGTTTTCTCCAATGTAATAACGGCTCGCAACTTAGAAGCAGCCGGCTAGTAGTTTTCAATAAAGGATATTTTTTCATACTCTACTTGTGAATTGCTTGTATCTCTCTGTTTTTACGTTCCTCGTACTCAAACGACAAGTTCGGAGTCCAACACTTGGCTCGACTCCACTTCGTAGGCTCGCTCTAAAGCGAGCTAGAAGTGGTTCACCATTCGGAATTGCTCCCACAACCGTTGAAACAAACTCTAATGACGAGTTCGGAGTCCAACACTTGGCTCGACTCCGCTTCGTAGGCTCGCTCTAAAGCGAGCTAGAAGAGGTTCACCATTCGGAATTGCTCCCACAACCGTTGAAACAAACTCTAACGACGAGTTCGGAGTCCAACGCTTGGCTCGACTCCGCTTTGTAGGCTCGCTCTAAAGCAAGCTAGAAGAGGTTCGCCATTCGGAATTGCTCCCACAACCGTTGAAACAAACTCTAACGACGAGTTCGGAGTCCAACACTTGGCTCGACTCCGCTTCATAGGCTCGCTCTAAAGCGAGCTAGAAGTGGTTCCCCATTCGGAATTGCTCCCACAACCGTTGAAACAAACTCTAACACACGAGCGCCAAAAAAAAAGGAACTTTTATTAAGGAGTACAACGGACAAAAACATTCAAGTTACAAGGCCAAGCTATTACAACGAGGTGCTACAAAAATTCCAAAGTATAATACAACTCTTTCAACGCTTCTTCGGGACAGGGACGTTCCGGTTTAGAGAAATGCGAGGGCGGGCCGCTTCACCTCCGAGCTCGTCTCTACACCAACGAACCGAGACGCCTCCTCGGCGCTGCCTCTGAAAGTGGCTCCAACCGAGGCTCTGCTAGACGAGATGGCCACGCCACTCTGAGCGTTGGCTGGGCTCTGACGAACGATAGGTGGACGAGTCGCGAGCTCGTAGAAGGAGATCCCCCTCTCACTCTCCTCGCGGGTGCACGAAGTGCTTCGGACGTTAATCCTCACGGGCTGAGGTTTAAGGCGAGCGACTTCCTCTACAAGTTTGACGATCCTATCCTTCAAAGTATCGTCTTTCACCAACATCTTGAACCGAGGAAGTTTCGCCGAGCTTGCGTCCCCGATACAGTCAGCTATGATTCGGCGAAGGTTGGTCACTTCGATGCTTTTGTCGACCGTAACCCTCTTTAGCTGCTCAACCTTCGAAGCTAGCTGGTCACGCTCGGCCAGCGCCAAGGTTAACTCATCCTCCTTTGCCAAGAGTTCTCCTTCGACTATCTACAAGTGACGAATCTCAGCCAATAACTCGCTATTCGTCTTCTCCACATTGAATAAAACCCTCCTGATTAACTCAATCTCACCCTCGAGACGAGCTTCGCGTGATCGCTTAAATAATTTTGTTCTCTGCTGAGCCGCTGCAGCATCCGAACCGAGTCCGACGATCTGAAAAACCAAAGCATTTCATTGGAAGACGGGTCCTGAGCCAAACACTTGGAAAAATTCGAAAAAGAAATCTTTCATTCATATCAAAAAGAAGCGGTGGCCAGTCCGCTATAAGGCTTTACAAAAAAAAAAGAGAAGAGGGTTTATGCAAAAGACGGGGAGATCAAGGATCCACCTGGGGCGGCGGCTCGGTCACAGGCACCTCGCCAGATGGTCCCTCACCCACCGTCGCCCCGGCTTGGGGGTCGACCGCCACAGTCTCGGGGTCGGCAGGCACCTCCCCGTCCCGCTGGTCACCCTCCTCCTCTTCTCCTTCCTCCTCTTCGTCGGGCCACAGGCGATATCCCACTCTTTCGAAGCCAGGGACATGAGTCTCGACGTGGTCAAGCGCTCTCACATAGGACAGCTCCATGTTCCTAGCCATGTGCTTCTTCGCCTCGGCTTCAACCTCCTTCCTGGCCACCTCCGCCGCGGCGTCCCTCTCTGCCTTCGCTACCTCCAGGGCCTTCGCCAATGCGGCCACCTCCTCGGCAGCTTTAGCAACCTTGGCAACCTCTGCGGCGAGCTGCTCATTCGCCCGCTCCAAGGTCGTCTCAAGATCTACAACCCGAGCCTCCAAGCCCTCCAAGCGGCGCTACTCTGCCTCGAGCTGCTTCACTGCCATCGCCTTCTCCACCCTGTCCTTGTCACAGAGGGCTTTCAGCTCCCTCTCCTGCTCGGCGAACTCCTGAACAAGATGGCCCAAGTGACAAGTGGCCTGCAATAAATGAGCATTGGGTGGTTGTAAAAGCCGAGCTATGGACTTAAAGAAATTTTCAAAGAAAAATGCTTACCGACATGAGCGACCGAGCGATCTCGAAGGTATCGTCCCCGGTCGTCCCCACCATCAGAGCAGGCTCGTTCCTTTGGGGTCGTGAGATGCTTGACGGCCTGCATGCACATCTGCGAATCACCAAGGAAGCCGTCGTGGTTCTTCACCCGCCAGTCGGGGACGAACAGCTTCTTATAGGCCTCGGTCAAGATCTGCTCGGCCTGAGGCATTAGAGGTAGGGCCTGCAGAGCCAGTGCTGCCGAAACCGAAAAGGTTTCACTGCCCGGGGCAGAGGCCGGGGCAGACGGGTCTACAAAGACGGCCACCGATGGAGACGGTGCCTGAGGTGCGGGGGTAGGGTCGGCAACTACCGAGGGGGCCTTGGAAAGTCGGCCGGATGTGAGCCCAGTGCTCGGCTTCTTCCTCTTCCTACCATCGGCGACCTTACCTCGTTCGGACATCATTCCCATAAAGTCCATCTTCGGCGCCTCTTTTCCAAACAACGAAACCAAAAAACAAGTTAGAAAATCGCACCCAAAAAAATGCAGCGAGATGTCAGGAGCATACTCGGGTCGATCGGACTAAGGCCCGGCCCGTGTAGCACCTCCTCAGTCATTCCTCTCCAGCTTAACATTGGGAGAGCAATGAGCTTCGCCGCCACCTCCTCCTCGGGTCATGACAGCTTCAGCCCAGAAAAGACAAGGAACAGAGGAAGAGAGTAAAAGGGAGAGAGTTATCTCAAGAATGTGACGATGCTTGCGTTCAGCTACACCATTCTGTTCATGTGTGTGAGGGCATAACTACTAAAAATGGTGTCGTGAGACTGAAGAATCGAACGCATAGTAGTGGAAGTGTACTCACAAGCACCGTCTGAGCAAAAATCTTGATGCGCGCACCAAACTGAATGTGAATTATGGCCGTAAAGACCTGGTAAATGTTAGGAATCTCAGATCGATGGTGTATAAGAAAAACCCATGTGTATCGAGTAAACTCATCTATGAAGGTAACATAATGAAAATTGCATTTGCTAGAATGTTCAGGAGAGGGTCCACAAATATTAGAATGAATAAGCTGAAAAGGGTCAGTGGTCTGAGAAGCGCTTTTGTTAAGAAAATGAATTGCTATGTTTGGCTAACTTCTAACCCTTACAAACAAACAAACGTGTAAAAGAAAGATGACCAAGAGCACCACTATGGGCTAAACTCTTTAAGCGAGATTCACTAACATGACCTGAACGTATGTGTCACGGATCGACATCAGAAGACACAGCACCATCAAAACATGGATGAGATCTATGTTCATGTAGAAAATCTAGGTGATATAAACAACTGTGTCGACTAGCACACCCAAACTTATGTACAATGTATGGATCATTAATAGAACAACCTAAAGAATCGAAGGTAACGGCAAGGCCACTCACACAGAGAACTAATGGAAATAAGGTTCATGAATAAATGAGAGCATAAACAACATAGGGCAATGTGAGTGTGGGAGAGCTAATAGACCATGAGTGTATAGTGAGAAGTAGTGAGCCATCGGCTGTGTGAAGTGATGGAGAGTGAAAGGAAAGTGTAGTACTAGCGGTAAGCAGTGTATAATTACTAGTAAGATGATATGATGCACCAGAATATAAAATCCGGAAAGAATTTATTCCGGGAGTAACACAGAATGCAGGGGTAGAGGAGCCAGCATTAGTAGACTGACCCAAGTGCTTGAGTTCCAGCTAAATGAAGTGATGCCGAAGACTGGCACAATCAGCAGGAGATGGAAAAGCTGGATTATCGGTAATGGCAGAAGATGTAGGGGAAGGATTTCGGTAAGGAGGAATGGGAATGGTGATGCTATGGCATGGATCGAAATGATGATGGTGATGATGTTGTTGTCAGGTTTGGGATTTTGCGACAGTCGCTGACGTCGGAAGGACGGAGGAGGCAGAAATTGGGATGGTGCTACTATTGCTGACGCCAGGGAGAAGGGATGAGTGAAGGGAAAGGAGTGTTGCGATGGTCAGGAGGAGGAGGCAGGGTGGTGTTTTGAATCCCGAGGGAGAAGGTGGCATCTGGGAAGCCAGAGGAGATGTGAAGATACTGAAGAAACTGAGGGTCCATATAGGAGCATTAGTACCTACTTTTTTATGTCTTTTTTTTGAAAAAATCTTTTTTTAAGCTGACAGCGAACGAATGTCGATTGCGTCGGCAGCGGCGATTGGCAGTCGAGCTGGAGGAGAAAGAAGTGTGGTTTTGGGTAATGAGTTTTGGGTTTGGGTTTGGTTTAGATCTGGTTGGGTTGGGATTGGGTTTTAGGTTAGGGCTTATGGCTTTGGGTTGTGGTTGAATGGAAAGGGTTTGGATTATTATTATTATTTTAGGAGATTAGGGTTTGGATCTGAGAAGGAGATGGGGAGTTGGAGTTGGAGTTGGAATTGGAGTTGGAGATAGAGTTGGGTTTGGGTTTGGCTTTGGGTTTGGGTCTGGGTTTGGATCAGTAAAGGGGAAGATGATGAGGGTAATTAGGAATAGGGATTAAAGTTTAAGATTTGATTACTTACCATTGTTGTTGTTGCCGCTCTTACTGTTGTAGATGGAGGGTATGTGTAATTAGGGTTAGGGATTAGGGATTGGAAGGTAAATTAGGGATTAGGGTTTGGGATTAGTGCTCTGAAACCATAATAAGGTTAACAAAGAGATTGAGATAAGATTATTGGATTGATTATAATTGAGTTCAATGTCTCTTATATATATGAGAGAAATAAAGGGTAAACTAATACATATTTCGATATGTGACTAAACCAATATAATATGTGCCACTGGGGAACTATGGAGAGAAGATTCACTCCGGAAGAGCTGTGAAGAGGAGCTTCGCCACCGCTGAGATACGAAGATAAGCTTCAACCCCGATGGGCTATGAAGAGGAGCTTCACCATCGGGGGAGTTATAAAGAGGAGCTTCGGCATTAGTGAGCTACGAAGAGAAGCTTTGCCATTGGGAGAGGTCCAAAGAGGAGCTTCTCTATGAAGGGGCTTAGAAGAGAAGATTCGAAGAGGAGCTTTGCCCCGATGGAGTTATGAAGAGGAGCTTCGCTACGGAGGTGCTACAAAGAGTACTTCACCACGGAGAAGATTCGAAGAGGAGCTTCGTCCCCATGGAGTTATGAAGAGGAGCTTCGCCATCCGGGGAGTTACAAAAAGGAGCTTCACCATCAGTGAACTACGAAGAGAAGCTTTGCCAGCAGGAGCGGTCCAAAGAGGAGCTTCGCAATGAAGTGGCTTAGAAGAGGAGCTTTATCATGAAAAGCTTCGAATATGAGCTTTACCACTGGGAAAGAACCAAAGAGGAGCTCGCTACGGAGGAGCTAAGCTTCGAAGAGGAGCTTCGCTCCCAGGGAGCTACAAAGAGGAGCTTCGGCATCGGGGAGCCACGAAGAGGAGTTTCACCAACGGGGGAGCCACAAAGAGGAGCATCGCTCCCAAAGAGCTACGAAGAGGAGCTTTTCACCGGGAAGCTAAGTAGAGGATTTTCGCCATGGAAGAGCTACATAGAGGATTTTCGCCACGAATGAGATACAAAGAGGAGTTTTCCTCCGGGGGAGCTTCGAGCTAAGAAGTGGGGTTTCGCTCCCTAGGAGCTATGAAGAGGAGCTTTGGTGACGAGGCACTATGAAAAAGAGTTTTTCCCCCGGGTGAGCTACCAAGAGGAGTTTTGACTCCGATGGGCTAAGAAGAGAAGCTCTGCCACCAGGGGGCTTTGAAGGGATGCTTCACCTCCGAAGAGCTGTGAAAGAGGTGCTTTGTCCCCGGGGGGGCTACGAATAGAAATTTTGAATCCGATGGGCTAAGAAGAGAAGCTCTGCCATCGGGGGGCATTGAAGAGAATCTTCGCTTCCATAGAGCTACGAAGAGGAGCTTCGCTCCCGATGCGCCAAGCAACTGGACTGGAATGTTGACTAGGGTTTCCCAAGTATTTTCATCTCAAATTCTGCCTTCTTTGTGTTGTCACCTAGTGAGTTGATCCGGGGAGTTTGATGGAGCAAATCTAGGGAGTGGTTTGGACTCTGAATTTGTGGCTTGGAATTGGATAGCTTTGGAAGAAACTCTAGGGAAAAGCCGAACTCTGAACTTGTTGCTTGGATTTGAACTGAGTTGTTGGAGTAGCTTAAGCAGCGAGTTTGTCATGGAACTCATCGTACAGAGTCGATGAACTATTGGAGAAGCTCGAGCAAGGAGCGGAGCACCGAACTCCTTACCTTGAGTTGATGAGTTATTGGTGCTTCGAGTCTTCTTAATGTTGCATCGAAATCTTTGGTGTTTGATAACGTTGGATCGAAGTTGAAGTGGCACCATCCTTCTCTTTATTGATAGATCATCGTATATACTGGGGGAGGCCCTCGGGATGTTGAGCATGCTCTGCCCTACAACAAGTTGCGTGTGATGGAGTTGGAGCTCGCCTGGCTAAAGGCAGTATTGGTTGGAAGAGACTTTGAGTTTGCCCGTCTAAGGAAGGCTCGTCTTGATGGTTCAAGATGTCTTGTGTATCGGGGTAGAGGACTTCAGGTGAACGGATCCCTGGGGATGCCCAAAGTGAGTGGTCGGGACCTCAAAAACGGTTTCTGGCAAGAAGGCAGGGGGAGCTCGTGGTCATGAGGCCAGGTTTCGATGCGCGGGGTTGGAACCCCTCTTGGGTAGCTAGGGCGACCAAGGTGGCTCTTCAATGGTGAAGAAGTGTCTCAATAGGAACATGTCTCTGAACCGAAGTGTCCACCTTCCGTGCTATCGTAAGTGATCAGAGTGGAGAATGTGTTTTGCTTTTAGGTTTGTGCCAAGAATAAAGGACTTTTCATATACTCCCTATCTCATAGTAGGAAATTGATATGAAACAAAGGTCTTCCAAGTGTATTTGTCCTGACTCGAGGCTTCTTTCTGTTGTGACTCATTGTTTGGAGCAAGTCGTGGGATTAGCTTCAGGGGAGAGATGTGCTCCAATCTTTCTTGAGAAGTTAGTTGGTTGTAGGAGCAATTCGAGTGGCAAGTCAAGCTTCGAACCCGCTTGCAAGTGAATTGTGGGAGCAATTTCATATATGAGTTTGGACTCCACACCTGATGTTTGCGAGATAGTGAGTTGTTGGTGTATTTCATAAGAGGAACTAAGCACTGAACTCATTGTTGAGGGTTATCGATCCGCAGGAGCAGCTCTAAGGGCGAGCATGATCCTAGATATTGTAATACCCTGATTTTTATTTATGAGAATTATTATTTTGTGTTATTAATTTGTACGTTTTGTGCACGTGCAATCTTGTGATATAAAATTTTTTATAATTATTTTCATTACATAAACAAATGAGTATATATATATATATATATATATATATATATATATATATATATATATATATATATATATATATATATATGTCCTTTCTATTGTTTTTATTAAAGCCTATTTTTAAACAAACATAAGTACTCTTTTATTTTGAGTCCAATTTAATTTATTTTAAATATAGCCAATTTGGCCCATTAAATAAAGGCCCATGAATTTATTTTCTCTTTTTATTACAACTTGTAGTGTAGACAATTTTTTATAGATTTTTTTTTATAAAAAATAAATGTACAACTTTTTAAAATGGGGGACTATGGAAACACTTGCATTACACGTGCACGTGTTTGTGCATTTTTTCATTGTGGCCGGATGGCATGGGAGGGAAAAGGAAAGGAAGTGGAGTTGTGGGAGGTAGTTTTTGTAGTCATGGTTGGTTACTACAACTTCCCCTTGAATCGCAGCCTTTATTTCTTAACTCCTAGATCAATCCTAGCCTTCTATTTGTCCCAAAATTTTGTATAAATACCCCCCGCCCCCCCTAGCCTAGTTATCCTTACACTTTTCATTATCTAAACCTATAGTGAAAGAATACAATTGTTAGTAGTAGATTGTTAGTAGGAAGTGAGAATAAAAGATTGAGAGATTGAGAGTGTGTGTGCTTGCAAGCTAGGAGGCCGGCTACATCAACTTGGAGCTCTCGGGTTGCACTAGGAGCAAGGAGTAGGAGCACTCGTTTGGGCAAGCTCAATCTAGGAGGAGAAGGGCTCTTTCATTTAGGAGTTGTTGTGTGATTTCTCTCCAATTTAGGGGGGTGGTTTTCTATACTTCTGATTTAGATGCCATGCTAGGAGTGTTAAAATAATGATGCATGAAAGAAACTAATAAGAGTACACTTAATTTGAAAAAGGACTTACTAGTTGATTAAATTAATGCTTGATAGATTGTTTGTTAACTTGTCGTGAATCTTAATATTGTGTGCAAATTGCTTGTAGTTATGAAAATATTGAATTGGGATTGTTGATAGCGTCAAAATTGAGTACGAATGCTAGTAGATGAAATTATTGTTTTATGTGCTAAATGGACTATCGTGATATTGGTTCAAATGAATAAGATTGTCCTAGGCATTTGGGTTTATGAAAGAGGGAAAAACAGGGAATTATACTTATAATGTGAATTTTTAATACCAAGTTGTGTTGAGAAATGTCAAATTGAATTATGGAAATAATAGTATGGAATTTAAATTATTGTATGAGAAATGTGTATTAAATTACTGAAAAAATATTTTTAAAATACGGGGTTGTTAATTTAAGTTAGAATATACATTCTGGAATTTTACATGGCTTTTGGTGCAAGCAAAATAAAGATAAGGATTTTTGAACATCGAAATGTTTTAATAAAACAGAGAACCGAGTTAAATAGAATTCGAGTTGTATATGTGACAACTTGAGCTCATAGCTCAAGTGGTCGGTGAGCCTTCTGGCGCTACTGTAGCGCGGCGTGTGGCTCTGTGGTCGCTGGTTCGATACCTGTGTCCACCTTTCTTTTTTGGTGCGGTTTAAAAAAATACCAATTACCGAACAGAGAGTATATAACTCTCTGTCGCCTCTTCATATCGCTGGGCGCCTTCGGCCAGTCGGCTAGCGCATGCGGCTGTCTTCTTAAAGGTTGCGGGTTCGATTCTGGGTGTAGCCAGAATATAAATTTTTTTGATAAATTGATTTTTGGGGTTTTCTTGATGTATAAAAATTCTGAAAAAAATACCGTTATTATTCAAAAATCATATACAACCTATAAAAATTAATTGGGAGTTATTGGACTAAAATATAGTGTATTTTTGAGGTAAAATCGTATTCGAAACTATGGTTTCTTACTCGTATAATTTCATAAAAATGTGTGATTTCACGAGGTGATTAAGATGAGTATTAAAAAGAAAAATTGATGGAAAGAAAATATAAACGTGAATTTTTGTATGGGTTATTATGTTAAAAGAATAGCATGACAATGGTGATTTTGGGAATATTCACTTTGACTAGATGTTTTCATAGTATGATTTTAATGTGGAAATAAATATTGGTTGTGGAATGCATGATTTATAATTGAACTCCATGTATGATAATTGACTCACAAAAAGATTGGAAATCATGTAATTGGAAAAAAGAAATTTCTTGAGTATGACAACTCAAATATGTGAATTGTGAATTGAAATTGAAAATTAGGGTGTAGCCAAGACTCACACCGGCAATTGAAAGTAATGAGATATGATAAATGAAATTGAAAAGACCAAGTTTGGGTCATTGAGAAATGAAAGAAATAAGACCGGTATTAGTGAGAGTGCTGACTCTAAGAGATTGATTTTGTTCATGATTTCATTAAATTAAAAATTAGTACATAGTGAAGAGATGATGAAAGTGAGGAAAAAACACAAGTATGAGGGCCTCGAGTCTACGATGTGGGTGTGATTCACAGTTTTTCTTCACGATGCGTCGTGACATGACGTGGGCACTACTCCGGAATTATCGGGATCTTGGTGACGCTTGTGGGATGTTTGGTGACTGCGAGAGAATCGTGTGCCATGAAGGAGGCTGAATTGTCCATAGGTTGTCTTCACGATGCTTCGTGACATGGCGTGGGATTCCCCTCCAGTTTTTCTGTTCATGAGCTTGTTACTCATAGAACATCTAGGATACTTACCGTAGTTACAGTAGTAGAGTAAGTCATGACGAGGGATTGAACCCTACAAGATGAAAAACGATTAAGAGGCTTGCCCTCGGACCTATGTAGTATGGGATGCATAGAATCCAAACAAGTGCGCATTAGTGTCATGTAATATAAATAACTGCATTAAGGACTAAGTGCACAATCACAACACAACATCAATAGGATTTTCCCCTTAGTTTGATTTGTGAACAAGTTTGTGTTTGTTAAGTATGGAAAATCATTATACTATTTCCGACATAGAGAGGATGGTCGTGTATAATATTCGCCGTTTGAATAAACTGACGTACCCACAGTTTGTATGCAGGATAAATGACATGACAAAGATTAAAGAAGAACTGATACTTAGAGATTATTCAAATGTTTTTGTACTTTCATTTATATAAATGTTGTAATTTTGCTTCTGCTGTAAAGTGTAAAGATTTCTTGTAACTCTGATGTAAAGCGAAAAGTTTTAAATTCCTTGTAAAATTGTACGAAAGAAGTGTAAAGATCCTGTGGAATCCCGAATTCAGTTATTTTTTGAATTCGGGGTGTTACAGAGTGGTATCAGAGTCACGCTTCACAAATAGTACAAGTTTGTAAGGAACGACACCTTAGAAGTGGACATTAGAGTGTGTGTTGAGTCTAGAGATTTAAATATAAGTCACTTACATTTGTGTTGCTCTACGATTTATGCTTCTCCCCCTTTTTCTAAGATGGCTGAACACTTCGACCCTGCTAGAGACGACAAATGGCATATCATAGAGGAAGAATACTATCCTGGACAAGCGGATTTTGAGTAAGAGTACTACCCTGGGCAAGCAGACTCCGACGGAGAGGAATGGCCTGAGTCCCGAGAGATCACTCCACCTCAGGAATCATCTGATGATTCTTCTGACGAAGAAGAACCAGTTCTGAGTAGTCTTGTGGTATCTCTTCAGAGGCAGGTAGAGACTTTGCGAGAGAGAGTCGGACTATTGGAGGCTCAGTTGGCGAAGCGCAAGGATGATTTTGCAGTTCTCAGTCATCGTGTATGGGAACTCGAGAAGAGAAAAAACATGATCGATGTACTGAATAAGGAAGTGGAAGAACTACGGGAAGAGCTTCGTGAAGCCAAGAGGAACCATAGGAGTTAGACCGTTGTATCATCTACTGCTTTCATTTTGATGTCAGAAATATTTTAAATTCAAATGTATAAAGTTTGAAATTTAATGAAATGGAAATGTTGACTTAAAAGTTCATTTTTATACTTCGAATTTAATGGATCTTTTGCATCAGAATATGGCTGGAAGACGAGCTTGAAATGGTAAAGGTCTGGACTTGGAAACAGAGCTAGCGAGGGTCTATCAGACACTCAATGTCGTTTCCATGAATCAAAATCAGGAAAGGGTGCCTGCGAATCCGGTACCGGAAGCAATCAAACTCGTGGAATCATTTAAAAGGATGAAACCACCGGTGTTTGAAGGGAAGTCAAACCCTGACACGGCTGACAATTGGATCCGACAAGTAGAGACTATCTTCGAAGTTTTGGAGACTCCAGAGGGCAGCAAGGTGAAGTTGGCGACTCTGCAATTCGAGAAGGATGCGGCTGTGTGGTGGCAGTGGATGAAGCGGACGATGGGAGGCTTGGTTCTTGGCTAGGAGGAATTTTTGGAAGAATTCCGCAGTCATTATTTTCCTTCAGACGTCCAGGAGAAGAAGGCCATGGAGTTTCTGTCGCTGCAACAAGGTGGCATGTCAGTTAGAGAGTATGAGACCAAATTTACTCAGCTCTCAAGGTATGCTCCCGAATTGATGATGGATGAGGCGAAGAAGGCTTGTAAGTTCGAGCATGGGTTGAGGCCAAGCCTGAGATCCAGGATGATACCCCTCGGTATCAGGAGGTTTGACAAGCTGGTCAGGCGCGCGGCAGCTACGGAAGCAGACATGGAGCAGTTTCATGTTGTTCAGAATCGGAGGAACAACTGGCAGGTTGGGAAGAGGCCCGCAAATTCTGGAAATTTCAAGGGACAACCATCGGCACAAAGGTTCAAACTGACAGGGACGAACGCTATCAGTGTGGTTAGAGGACCCGAAAATAATTTTGTGAGACCTCCTGCGGTAAATTGCTATAATTGCGGTGAAACGGGACATTACCAATCTCAATGCCTCAAACCGCGAAATGTTAATCGCAATGTACCAATGCAGCAGACTGGAAAGAAGCCGTACCAGCAAGGGCGAGTATTTACCTTGACGGAAGCTGATGCTGATGAGGTGGATCATGTCATCACTGGTACGAGGACGGATGTTTAGAGGTTTTTATTGTTTCTTTTTCCTCTTATTTAGTGAATTGTTACGTAATGAGTGTGTATTATGTAACATGAGAACTTTATTTGAATGGAATGAAAGCTGTTGTTTTGTTCGATACTGGATCCTCTCATACTTTTGTGTCTCCTAAATTTGCTAAAGTATTGGGAGTTGAACCAAAAAATTTTCCTAGACAAGATCTTAGCAGTAACTACTCCATCAGGGGATACTTTAACCATTGATCGGTACTATGTGGATTGCAAGATTGTAATTGGGGACAGAATCTTCGGGATTGATCTAATCGAGCTGACTATCTTGGGGGTCGATGTTATCATTGGCATTGATTGGATATCGGTGTACAGTGCAAGCATCGAGTGCAAGACCACGACAGTAACAGTGAAAGCTCCAGGTGGACCTGAAGTCACTTTCCAAGGGAAGAAGAAGTGTTCCAGGCTGGTATGACTTATATGTATTCGCTGGATTCGGTTGGAAGTCTATTTTCTAGATTCTCTGACGGATCTTGGTTTTGATATTTGTGGTAACGAAAATCGCTGTTTTAGTACTGTACTGTCGTGCTGTCCTGAATTAGGAAGTACCCTATTTTGTTTTGTTATGTGACTATCTTGCCATCTGTACAAGCTTATCTGCTATTCTGAACTTGTGGGTCGTTATATCATGCTAGATTACTCTGTTTCATGCATACACACATCTGTCTGATAATAATTATAAAAGGATCAAGCTGGGGTTTATGGGAAGATTTAGTAGTGGGAAAGAATAGAAATGTGTACTTAGAAGGAGGCCCATGTTTACCATATGATTATCTGTTATCTGTTATTCTGTACCCTGTCTACATTACTTCCTATAGGAATGTGTAGGGAAGAAGAGAACCACTAGGTTCTATCTGTCGTTCTGGGTCTATTATCTAATATCTGTCTATCTGAACCCTGAGTACACGGTCCTATATGATCTCCTATGAAATCTACAAACGTAACTGTTTTGAATGTAGCAACCATGTGATAAAAGGATGTCACATGAAGTGCTACATAGTAATTATTACAAGACTTATAAGAATCCGACATCTGTATCTGTATCTGATATCTGAATCTGTTATCTGATTTTCTGGTTATCTGATTATCTGAGTATCTGTTATCTATCTGAAACTATCACTTGACACTATTATTTGACACTATCTGTATATCTGTCTGCATGCTATTTGACTTTGACACTTGACACATGTTAGTATACCATAATAGTTGATTCTGTTATACCATGTTATATCTGTTTCTGCTATTATTTAGATTTGTTAGTTTTTCCATGTACTTGTATCCTGCATTACAAGTGGCCCATAACTTGCATTAACGGGTACTTGTTTTCTTTTTCCTTCTCCTGTAATTTAGTGATTGCAGATCAGGATGGCCGTTTGCCCGATGGTATTGGATAAATGAAATATTAGTGCTGGAGTTCTTTTGCTATTATTATTATCTGTTGCTTTTGAACAATGTATTTGAGTATATAGATTTTATTTGTATTTGGGCAATATGATCAAGGATATTAACTTGTTCGGATCTGTTTATTTGAGATCATTATATTATTGGATTTCAATTAATTTTTGTTGGCACTTTGTTTTGTTTTGAGATATATATGTCTATGTGAGGATGATTCTTTTGGCTTCCGACACTGATTATTCTGAGATTTTTTGTAAAGATTCTGAACAGCTTATGGATGATGTGAATCATTCACTGGGTTGAATCGCGTATTCGTATTTCGTATTCTTTTTGGGAAGCAAGGCGTGACACTTGTTTTTGTTTTGAGATGTGTTGTTCATGAAAAAAGTATGGACTATTTATAGGAAAATTGTGTAGTCAAAATAACTCTGCACTTCCCACTAACTCACACCACTCTCCCTCATTCTCAACCATGGTAAGAAACACGTGCACGTGTAGTCAATGTGTGTGCACACTCTTCATACAAATTTTATTGTTAATTTTTATTAGGTTATATATGTGTGTTACTAACTATATTTTAAATATACACTTCAGTGCACACAAAATCAATCATGGGCATTAAATTAATTTTAGTGGGCTACAAAATGGATTTAGGCCTAATGGATTTTAATTAAAAATAAATCACACAATTGTGACTAGAAAAATGAGAAGAAAAATATTCATGACTGAAGAAAATTTTTGGCACCAACATGTGCACTGAAAACACGTGCGTTGCATGTATCAATACAAAATAAATTTGAGAGAACGAAAAACAGTCAAAATATAAAATACGTAGAACATGTATATTAATAATGTTACGGATATTTCACATAATGGTAAAACATACGTAATCGATACGTGTATTGAAAACATGTGCAATACACGTAAAATGACAAAGATTAAAATTAATATTTGAGTTGGCTCAAAATAGGATAAAAATGAATTTCGAGATGCCGGAAAAACATATAATTAAAATAGGTAGAATATTTATATTAAAATACGCTGTGGATATTCCCCGTAACGGTACAAAATATAAGTGCGTAACACCCGTGCGCAAAATTGTCATAACTCAATTTTGCGGAATGTTACAGAATATCTTTTCTGTTTCTCACAAATTGTGCCAATCTGTTGCTGCTATTTTTGTTTGGGAACAAACAGATATGTGATTTTTTTTAATGAAAACAATAAAAATCTAACCTTCGCTGTTTATCGGTGTTAACTGCTGCAAACTACACTTGACTCCAAGATCTAATTGTTGGGGATGGATGTGATCGCTCCAGTGGATATGCAGAATAGCCTGAAACACCTAGATTGGCCCCGGTGACAGACCCTCCGATGCCCAAGTCAGAAAACTCAGAGATCTAAGAGTTTTGAGAGTGGAATTTGCAATTTTCTAGTTTCTGAAGAGGTCAAAAGGTATATATAGTCCGGGAGGAGGGGGGCATCCAGATATTGATCTATCCCTATTTTGCGGGGTTTTGATCAAGTTGGTTTCCCTCTCCACGTAAAAAGATCGAGTCAAGACTCTTTTCTTGATGAAGAGATAGAGTTTTCAAACACTCTCTTATGCATGGGGGGATAGAACTGGTTACCCTATAGAGATAGGAGGTTTAAAGTTTAAACTAGCTTCTTAAGATGAACTTGGACTCCTTTTGCATTAGGGCTGCTTTGATAGCTCCTCATTGCATGCCAGATCGAGTTGATGGGCCTGAAAGCGCCCCAGCTTCTTCTGTTGGATCTATATATGCTGATTTTTACCGTTTTACCCTTGAGAGCTTTAAGATTCGTACCAGATTTAAACGGTACAAATTTGGTTCTATTTTTACCCACATAAATAGCTAACCTCATTTCTTGGTGGTCCTGAATTATTTTTCGTGCTTATTTTGTATGTTGTGGAGTACTTAATAATAATTTGGTGGTTGTCCAACTCTCCTTATGTGTAGTGCAGTAAACAAGGCTTCTCAAGGTTAAGTGATGATCAATAACAAGTTTTTATTTTGGTCTAAGACATAATTAGTATGGGATGTTCGCAAATTCTCGCTCTAAATTTGATGGGGCTGAAGAGGAAAAAAATCATTATGTATAGCCAGGGGTGTATCTGAGTTTCAGGGGGGCCCTAAGCAAGTTTTAAAATGAGGCCCTTTTTAAGTTTACAAAATAATCTCAACAGTAAATTAATAACTCAACAGTACAATTAATTCAAATTTTTTAATAAATAATTGCATTAATTTAATAACTCAACTCTAAAGTTACCTAACACTGAGAAATGAAAACTAGGTAATTGAAAAATAAAATACCTAGCACTGAATAATTGCATTAATTTCTCCAATAATCCAATTGAAAAATGATAACTGAAAAATGAAATACCTAGCACTGATAACTGATAACTGAAAAATGAAAAAAAAAAATAAAAAAAAAAAACAAGAAGAAGAAGAAGAGAAGATGTAGGCTGATTACTGATAACTGAAAAATGGAAAAAAAAAACTAGAAGAAGAGAAGATGTAGGCTGATAACTGATAACTGAAAAATTGAAAAAAAGAAAAGAAGAAGAAGAAGAAGAGAAGATGTAGCGACGCCGATTAGCAAAATCAAAATTACCTAACGGGCAGGCGACGCGCGGCGACGGGCGAGGCGACGCGCGGCGACGGGCAAGGCGGCGCGGTGGCGACGCGTGACGCGACGATGCTCGATGCGCGACGCGGCGATGGGCGCGGGCGACGCTGCGTCGCTGCGAGATGGTCCCCGTCCCTCTGGTAGAGTGGTAGTTGTCTAGATTAAGAAAGATTCAATAATCACAATCAAGATGAAGAGAAATCAGGAGATTGAGAGAAAAGTTGAACTTGGGAGTTTATTGAGATGGAGAGAAATCAGGACATTAAGAAAGTAAAACGTTTAGAAATCAGGAGAAATCATGGAGACGTTGGGTTTCCTTTCTCCTTTTTTTTTTTTTTTTATTGTTATAAATAACAGTGTATAAAATTTTTTTTAAAGGGGGCCCTAAAAGATTTGGTGGCCCAAAGCAGCCGCTTGGGCTGCTTGGGCCTAGATCCGCCATTGTGTATAGCACCGAAGTAGTAAAGAGTAGAAATCGAGATACAGAAGAGATGTACGCGACTAAGGTAATGCGAAGGAGATAACCCCCGGCAGTGTAATAATTTGGGCATCGTATAGCATATAATCTTCAACTTTCTAAGGCTTCTAGACCAAGAATATTATACATGTGGAATAATATGAAATTGGAAGCTAATTTGAGTAGGATATCTAATGACACTGGGATCCACAATTAAGGGCAAGTATGAGAATTGTGGGAGTTCAAATCAGTTCTTATCTACATAGAATATAATCTAATCTAATTCTATATAGGCCGGATGTTTGCCACTTGTATACCAATCTCCATAGAAAGTGTTGTGCATCATTCTCCTAAAAATGTGGAAATTAAAAAAGTTTTGAGAAATACCTGGTTTCCTAATTAGTGGATCCAAGCCCAATAATAGGCTAACCAGATTAATGTTAACTTACCTTAAACTGTTTATTAAAAAAATAACTTATCTCAAACTAAATCATTCTCCTATCTCTTCTTTAACAAAGTAATCTATACATAAATAATTATAATTACAACAGTAAAAATAACGTATTCTTCCTAACCTTAGAAAGGGCATGTACCACGACAGTAAGTGTTGTTGTTTATTTTGATGAGGGAGCAAACAGATAGTGAGTTTATATTTTGATAACTTATTTTTCCTAACCTTAGAAAGGGCATGTATGACGACAACAAGTGTTGCTGTTTATTTTGGTGGTGGAGCAAACAAATAGTGAATTTATATTTTGAAGGAAACTACTAAATATCTAACATTTGATCGTCGCTGTAAAAAGTGATTAGAGCTCCTGAGATTGGATCCGGATCGTTGAAAGAGCACCTTGATCTAAATCCAACGATTGCTAATGCGGTCGATGGACCTGCAAAACGCCTGAAACACCCGGGATGGCCCTGGTGACAGAATCTCTGACGCTCAAGTCAGAACTAGAGGGAGAAAGAGACTTTGAGAGAGAAATTACAGGTTTCTTGATTACTTTCTGACTGAGGGAGGGTGGAGGCTTATAGGCCTGAGAAACAGTTAGGAGAATGATATGAATCTGTATCTCCTATCTGATTCTATGCCTTTTAAGAGATAGAACCGGTTACTCTCATGTTGGGAAAAAGAGATTTCACATACAGCCCTTATGGAATGGGTGTCTCTCCTAGTGGGCCTAGTCACTTTTAATGGGCTTGAAAGTGGCCCATAACTTTTGAATGAGCCTGAAGAAGGCACGGACCTGTTAAAGATGTCTATTACTGTTAATATGTCGGCAGAAGTTTTAAGATCTGTGCTGGAATCATACGACCCAGATTTGCTTTGACTTTTACCATTATCATAAGCCATCCACTCCCGGAAGACAATTTTCTCGACTTTCGAAAAGTAATTCGCCTTGTTTCAAAGTTCTGGGTTACAATCTTAGCTTTTAGGACAATTGTAGATACCTGGAACTTTTTGAAAGTTTCTGGAGGTGGCGAATATTTTCCTGAACTTATCCAAATTTTTCTAAAATTTTCCCTGAATATTTTTGGATTTCAAATAACATTTTCCCCATTTAATAATTAATTTTTGTATTTTTAATTAATTTTTTCAATTTTTTATTGTTTTTCGGAAATTCTAATTAATTTTCCCAATTTAATAATTATTTTTGAAAATTTTAATTAATTTTTTATATTTTAAATGACTTTTGGGGACTTTTTATTAATTTATATGACTTGTCATGAATTTTGGAGCAATCACACACGTTGATCACGTCTTGGATCGCCCGCTGATGAGATCGGGCGGCTGAGAAGCGAGCGGAAGAGAGATGGCCACGTGGCTTCATCTCATGCGTTGATCTCGCGCTAGCGCACGTTTTGGGGTGATCGGGCAGACGAGAAGCAGAGCTAATCTATACGGACGAAGCACGTGATGTGGCTCAATTGCGTACATCCGTCTCTAGCACGCTCAATTTTCTGGGCGATCTGATGGTTTGTAGCGCGTGCATACTTGAAACCAAAATATTATAATCTCAAATAATCCAGATCTGAATAAGTCAATATCCTGGGTCACATTGCCCAAATACAAATAAATCCGAGTACAAAATACAATTGTTCAAAACAAGCAACAAGAATATAATAATAGCAAAATCCAGCACTAATATCTTATATCACCAACTCCATCTGGCAGCTGATCATCCTGGTCTGCAATTAAACAAATTGCAGGAATAGGAAAAAGAAAACTGTCACGCCCCGCTTCCCAAAAGAGAATACGGAATACGGATACATGACTAAGCCCAACGAATGATTTTTATCATCCATGAGCTATTCAGAATCTTTACAACATCTCACAAGAATAATCAGAGTCGGAAGCAAAAGAATCAACCAAGCATGCACATATGAATCAAAATACCAACAAGAATACTTGAAACAAAATATATTAATCTCAAATAATCTAGATTTGAATAAGTCAATATCCTGGGTCACATTGCCTAAATACAAATAAATCCAAGTAATCAAGATACAATTGTTCAAAACAAGCAACAAGAAATAATAATAGAAAAATTCCAGCACTAATATCTCATATCACCAACTCCATCTGGCAGCTGATCATCCTGGTCTGCAATTAAATAAGTTGCAAGAATAGGAAAAAGAAAACAAACTCCCGTCAATGCAAGTTACGGACCGCTTGTAGTGCAGGATACAAGTACATGGGAAAAAGTAAACAAATAGTATGGAATAGGCATGATAACAAAATAAAACAACTAGCATGGCAAGATAAACAAGTGCAAGTAGCATGTATCAAGTGTCAAGTGAACAAGCATCATGTAAACAAGTAACAAGTATCAAATATCTTGTAAACATGTAGCAAGTGTCATGTATCAAGTCAAGTATCAAGTAAGCATGTATCATGTTCAAGTGTCATGGTCAAGTCTTGTAGTTATTACTATCTAGGTAGCATTTCATGCATCCCGGTTTTTACTACATTGTTGCTACATCAAACAGTTTCGCTTTAGATTTCATAGTGGATCATAGAGGGCAGTGTACTCAGGAACAAGTATCAAGTAATCGAGCTCCAAGCCCCAAGTATAAAATATCAAGTATCACATGTCAAGTTGTGCAAGTGTCAAGTAATCACGTGTCTTGCGTGCAAGTGTCAAGTAATCACGTGTCAAGTATCATGTATCAAGTCATCATGTAGGATCTGTGGATCCCCTTCCGAGTACATATCCATTACTAGATCTTTCCCTTAAAATCCCGGCTTGGTTATTTATTATTATTATCAAATAAGCATGTGCGTGTACACAACATGGCAAGAATAACATGGCATGATCAAGAAACAAGAACAGGATAAAGAATAAACATGCATAGGTGAAAGATAACTCATTAAAGAATAGATCAACGAGAATTCTAGTTCAGGACAGCAAGATGGTACTGCACTAAAACAAGGATTCCCGTTGCTACAAACATAAAAACCTGCATCCATCAAAGAATCTGGAAAATTGACTCCTGGCCGAATCCAGCGAACATATATGTCATATAGTAGTTCACAAAAATATAACTCAAAACTGAATTGATATCAGAAAATTTGTTTAGCCAGAAATCAGAAGATTGTATTCAAAGTCAAGAAAACAGCATGAAAACTCATTAATTAAATGACTAAATATAAAAAAAGTACACAAAGTTTTGGGCCAGTTTAAAAAAAATACACTAAGGTTTTTTTGTTTAAAAAAAGGACACAATATTTTAAAAAAACTCCACTGGGTTAGTTAGGGTTAGGGTTAGTAGGGTTAGGGTTAGGGTTGGGTTAGGGTATGGTTTATAAAAACCACTTTCATCTTTCATTTGTGTTTAAAAAAACCACATTCATCTTTTATTTGTGTTTAAAAAAACATCACTTAACTAATCAGATGTTTAAATAAACCCCCCCGAACTAACCCTAACCCTAACCCTAACCCTAACTAACCCAATGGAGTTTTTTTTTAAACATTGTGTCCTTTTATTCAACAAAAAAACCTTAGTGTACTTTTTTTAAACTGGCCCAAAATTTTTTGTACTTTTTTTATCTTTAGCCCTAATTAAATACACAAAAAATTTGGGGTATTCCTCTATATGTATAGTAATAGAAAATCAAGTTTCACAATTTTTCAATATAAATAAAGTAGTCAAGTAAAATCAGAAAATATCAAAATGCAGTAGTTTTGTAAATCTGAAATCACAAACATTGTAGTACGAAAACAGCAATATCTCACAAAACATAAGTCGAAATCCAAATCTGCCAAAAGGATGATAAAATAAATACAGTAGGCTAACTTTCATGTTCAGAAATATTTTAGAGACAGCAAGTAGAAATAGGTCGAAAATCAGGTTCTTTACTGAACAGTAGTAAAATTCTACATGTAAAATCTTTATTTGTGAGCATGAAAAGGTTTGTAAAACTCCTCAAATAAATCCACCAAAATTCTGAGTAAACTCCAATCAAGTCGAGAAGTACTGAGCAAAATTTCAGATCAAAATAATAATTTTAACACCAGAATAAAAATATATTACTCTTCAGAATTCATAGTAAACGTAGTCTGGAAATCTTTATACACCTAGGTAGTAAAATAGGCATAACTCACAACTCATAAAATGAAACTGAGATCCATTAAAAGGGTTGGAAAATAGACAGAATTCTCTACAAATCATGTTCACAAATATTTTCAAATACTGACCTTAATATGGTCTAACTGTAACACCCCGAATTCCAAATACAACTGAATTCGAAGTTCCACAGGATCTTTACACTTCTTTCGTACAATTTTACAAGGAAATTGAAACATTTCTTACATCAGAGTTACATTATACCTTTACATTATTACAGCGGAAGCAATTTTACAGTAATTACATGAAATAACATTTAAATCAATCTTTGAGCAGCATGTATACTTCAATTTGTCAAGCATCTTTGCCCTGCATGTAAAACTGTGGGCGTGTCAGTTCATTCACTGACGAAATATTATACACAGCCATTCTCTCTATGCCGGAAACAGTATAACGATTCTCAACACTTAACAAACCACAAACTTGTTCACAAACAATACTAAAGGGACTATTCTATAGATGTCGTGTTGTGTGGTGCGCTTAGTCCTTAATGCAGTTATTATGTTATACGACACTAATGCGCACTTGTTCATATTCCATGCATCCCATACTACATAGTTCTGAGGGCAAGCCCTTAACCGTTCTTCATCTTGCAGGGTTCAATCCCTCGTCATGACTTAAACTACTACTGTAACTACGATAAGTATCCTAGATGTTCTATGAGTATGAGCTCATGTCTAGACAGCCTGGAGGGGAATTCCACGTCATGTCACGATGCATCGTGAAGACAGCCTATGGACAATTCAGCCTCCGTCATGGGACATGACACCACCCGCAGTCACCAAACACCCCACGAGCGTCGCCTGTGGTACAAACTCCTGGAGATATATCCACATCATGTCACGACGCATCGTGAAGACAGCCTGTGAATATTCTCACTCTGTAGCTCCAAGGCCCTCATACTCGTGTTTTTCTCTTATTTTCATCACCTCTTCACTATGTATTTGATCCTTCGTTATTTGAATCATGAACAAAATCAATTCTCTAGAGTTAGCCTTTCCACTATACCGGTCTTTATCATCTATTCAACATGACCCAATCTTGGTCTTTTCATCTCAAATTTTCATTTCAGCATATCTCTTTTCAATGTTGGTATGAGGCTTAACTACACTCTAGTTCTCAATTTCAATTCACAATCAAAAATCGAATAAGTCTTTTTCATGATTAACATTAATTTTTCTTTCATGTTCATAGCATTTGCATACTCATGCTCATAAAATCTTTCATAATTCATCATAACATTCAATTTCACTTTTATGTACAACTCATGCATAAACAAAAGATTTCGTTTTTTCTAACCTGTCACATTCATAGCTCATTCAACTACCATGAAATTACCGTACTGTCATTTTATCAAAAATTCCCACTTTCTGTAACCCCTGTTTCCGATTATACGGATTTCCATGTATTCTTGTATTTCAAATTCCGTATAATCATTCCGATGCAATTATAGCCTTTTAAATCTACTATTGAAACCCAAATTTATCTTGTCTCTCCTCTTTTCAGTTTGAAGCCCATCTCTTGTTGGATTTTAGCCCATTGATTTTGATATGTGTTGTATTATTTAACGATATTTAAATGAAGCCCAAATTCAAGCCCACCTCATATTGAACTCTACCCTAAACCCAAACCCACAAATCCATACACACATCCCTATACAATTTCTCCACCTTTTCCCCACTCTTCCCACAATCCCGTAACCACTCCCCCACTTTCTCTCCTTCCCGTTATTAACAAACCCCGTTACCCTCTCTCCCTCTGTGTTTTCCCCAACCAAAACCAAACGAAACCAAACAGAACAAACCCAAAGAACCCCATTCCCATCGTCTACCGCTCGAACGCTCCTCTCCATCGCCTCGTCCCATCATCAACCTCCATCAAACCGTCTCCCCATCTTCTCGCCATCGTCGCATCCTCCCATCGCGCGCCCCGCTGTGGTGCCACTCTCCGCAGAGCCCCTCGAAATCACCTCCAGTCTCTTCCTCGCCGCAGCGCCAGACCAGTCGCCTCCATTTCCGCTCGAACGCCACGAGGCCACCGCCAGTGTCCACTCCAATTCTGCGAAGCCACCATTGCCAACCCAACCTCCAGCTTCGACTTCACCATCGACCGAACCCACCACCGCTCACCATTCCCGGTGCTCCTCCTACCGCCGAGAACCCCTCGACAGCCTCGACTACTCCCACAATCGACTTCTCCTCTCGTCCTCCTCATCGACAGCGCCGCACACCGCCGTTTCGCAGTCGTCAACCATTCCGGCACCTCATCTTGCCGTCAAGCTCATCCTCGCCATTATCGAGGAACTCCCCGGCCCTCACTGTGCCGTCGCCCTACCCCCGCTCATCTCCGTCTTCAACCTCGAGGTCCTCGTCGCTCCAACTGCAGTCACGAATCCCGAAGTACCTGGAGCTTCCGTCGCCTTCGTCCAGTCGCTTTGCCGCCGTCCCCCTTCCGCAGTCGCCATCTGCCGTCGCCTGAGTCCTCCGCCCCAGTCGCGAACCCACCTCATCGAGCGCCTGCATCCTCTCTCTCTCTCTCCGATTCGAAGCAGCGACGAAGAAGAAGAACGAAGAAGAAGGAGACGATCGGTTGGGCGGGATTTAATTTGGACCGTCCAATCGCTTCAAGATCCGTGCTCCCCAGATTGCTGTTCCGTGTTCTGCCACAGCCGATCCATCCTCGCTGTTTCCTGTTCGGCTCGGATCCGCTGCACGGACAGATCCCATTGGCTGCCACCCGCTGTTTGCTGTTCTACCCGCGCCAGATCCCGTCGCTGTGTTCGCTGTTTGTAGCTGATCCAGTGTAGGGAAATTAGCTCTTTATTGCTTGCTTTTGGAGTTCTTCGTACGTACTTTGCACGTACCTCTTGGGATTGTTCCCCGGGATACTGATCCCGTTATTCTTAAATTATTCGGATCGACTACTACAAAAAGGCAAGTCCACTTGAACTCTCTTATTTATTCTAGTTCAAGCTTATTGATCTCCTGCAAGTAGTTCCATTTTTAATCATCTTAAATTGCCTTGAGTCCCGTCTCGTTGGGAGTATTGAGGGTTTACACGAGCTAACCCGACATACTCTTAACCTCCTAAAATTGTCCACTGACTCAAAACTAAGCCATATAGATATAATCGATATGAATAAAATGAACAGAATTGTGTACAAAGGAAATGAATGGTAACTGTATACATTGATTGAATGAGACAATCGTGATTGGATTAATGACTTCATAAAGTGGATTGTACACAGAAAATGACATTCTAATCGTTATACAACATTGTAATATGTCCCATAATTTATAGTAGCACATTAATTGCCACCTTAATGAACATATATGTGATGACATTTTGTAATTCCTGCTGCCTTGCCTGTCTTGTACTGAGGTTTCGACCCAGTTATAATTGGAATCGGTTTAAATAATAAAAAGAGAATTGCTGTTTTAAACTTATTACTTCATGTTTATTATTTAGCAATGCATCATATTGTTGCATCATATCGTCCCCTTGACATTCTTATATACACTTGCATGAGCATGAATGATTTAACAGTAAAATACTAAACAAGCCGGGGTTTATAAGGGTTGACCTAGTAGTGGGAAATCTCAGAAAATGTACTCGAGGGCCTATATTGAAATGGTATTGAAATGGAAGGAGAAGTAATGAATGTGAATGAATGAATGAAAAATGGTAAATGATTGTTATTGAAACCGAGTACACGCTCTGTAGACCCCACCACTATGTCTCAAACGTACACTATTTTGCGTGCACCGAACCTGTGGTACGGCACACATGGGACACAGAAGTACGTGCACTAGATAGGAGAAATTACACTCTAATGGACATAAATTGACATATATACTTTATTAAGACCGTTGTTTATTATTGCCATTATTGCCCTTGCAAATTTGATCTTGATTCATATTCCTTCATGTACCATGTTTCCTTTACTCTCTGCTTTTCACTACTTGCTGTCCGTACTTGCTCTAAGGACAAATTTTCTTCTTTTCAGATAATCAAGCACAGGTGCATAAAGAGAACTTCTAGGAGGCATTGATTAGCAGATCTTCTACAATTGGAGCAGAAGTCTATCGAGTTATTTTGGTAAGTTCTTATATTCCAGAATTGGTTATTGAATTTCATTCTCGTTTATGTGATTATTATGTTTCCTGCGTGGTTGTGATTCATTTTTCTTATATTGTTGAGCTAAGACTGATACAGCTTATGGATGATATGAGTTGGCATACTTATATCATTCGCTGGGCCTCAGTTACGTGTCTGTATTCTCGTATTTCGGGAAGCGGGGCGTGACACTTTCATTGCCCAAACTCGTTTCAAAAACTCTTTTAAACAAGGCATGTATTCAGAGACAATTTAAGCCAATAAAATAATAAGTTCTTTCTTGCCAAAAATAATCTCAAATTCTTATTTATCCTAGGCCACAGGTTATAGAAAATTATCTTACGAAAATCCAGACATTAGTTGAAACTTCTGGGCAGTCGACTGTTATACTATGATCGGTCGACTGTTCCGCAAAGATGAAAAACTCGAAATTAAATACTCAGAGCAGTCGACTGTTACACTATGATCGGTCGACTGTTCTGCAAGATTAAAAACTCAAAAATAAAATGATCATGGCAGTCGACTGTTACACTATGATCAGTCGACTGTTCCGCAAAGATTAAAAACTCGAAAATGAATACTCAGAGCAGTCGACTATTACACTATGATCGGTCAACTGTTCTGCAAAGATTAAAAAATCGAAAATAAAATGATCAGGGCAGTCGACTGTTTCACTATGATCGATCGACTGTTCTGCAAAGATTAAAAACTCGAAAATAAATACTCAGAGCAGTCGACTGTTACACTATGATCGGTCGACTGTTCCGCAAAGATTAAAAACTCGAAAATAAATACTTAGAGTAGTCGACTGTTTCAATCTAATCGGTCGACTGATGCTGCTAGTTTTTTTTCAAATTCCCAAAAAAAATTTGGTTCTTTTCTTCTCTTTTTGAGTCAAAACTCTCCAGATTCTAATGTATATACAAATACAGTAAACTAGTATTTTTAAATTCATTATTTACCAATAACGCATGCATTTAGTCAATTTGTGTCTCATAAGTACCAATTCGTCTCACATAGCATAGTTCATGGACATAATGCATGATGATAAGATTGATTCTAGTATTTCAATTTCACATCTTTATTCATTAGCAATCATTTTAACAGTCAATCTTTAAGCTACTATTTTATCTCTAATCAACCATACATGAGACGACAATTTATCAAATTCTTCTCAACTATTTTAGCAAACATCCCTAACATGGCATCAACATTTAGAAGTATTGAGAAACACCCACCTATAGTTGAAGAAACGAATGAAAACTCCTAGAATGCAAGAAAGTAGTCTTCTCCTCCTAGAATGGATTGCAAATTGTCTCCTCCTCCTTGTGCTTGCTAGGAACCCAAGCTCTCCTTGCTTCCTTGATTATTGGCCGGCCACCTCTAGGTCAGAACACACACAATTTTGCACACTCTAATCTGTTGCTCACTATTGTCTCTCAATCTTTTGCTCGCTCTTAATGAATTGTGTAATGTACTAATGAGAAGAAATATAGGGGTATTTATACACTTTTAGGATGAGAATAGATGGCTAGGATTTAATCAAGGAGTTAGAGATTAAGGACCAAGATGAATTGAAAAGTTGTAGTAACTTCCATGATCACATAACCACCCCTCAACTTCATCCCACTCTCCCTCTCTCTCTCCACAATCCGGCCACCCCTAGAAGGGTGTGCAATGCACACTCTAGTGTGTGCATGTGCCCTTTCTAGTACCCCACATTATTAAGTTGTACAAATTTAATTAATCAATTATCTACTAATTGTGTCTACATGACAGTTGTGACAATTAAAAGATTAATTAAGTTTGTGGGCCCCAAAATAGTGGGCTTTAGGCTCATGGGCCATTTAATAAAATAATTTAATTTATTAAGGTGGGCTTAAATTAGAAAAACACTCTTAGGCTTTTAAAAGAGGCTTTTAGAAGATAAAGAGAAAGAAAAATGTTTATTTGTTCATGTTATAAGAGATAATTTTGTAAGAAAGTATACATACAAAATTTCTACGTGCACTACACGTAAAAATCAACAATTCTCATTAAATAAAAATTCAGGGTATTACACTAACATACTGATCAAAATGGGAAAACCGACAAAACTGAAAATATCTCATATGCACAAAATCCACTAGTTTATCCGAAACTCATCCAAATCATACCAAACGTGAAATGTAGTGTACTAAATGTCCAAACGACATGGCATAGGGTATTTCACAAGTATACAACAAGTCTACCACGAATAACATGAACGAGCACATGATATCACATAAACAACACACATATATACAACAAGAAGTGGTCAATCCTAGGTTATATCATGTCATGAATGTCGTGAGGCAACTATGGTCAAATCATCACTATAGAGACAATATCAACAAGGGAATTACACCAAAATTGTCTCTAGAACCCAACTACACTACAGGCGGTATTTAGTACTTATATTACACAAAGAAAAGAATACAAGTTACTTGCCTTATAACCGACGACGAAAACGACACCAAGCAAGAATAATGGGAACGGATTCCTGACAACGAACTCAACGAATGAGTACGAGTCCACGAATCAAACGAGCACAACCCACGAACACAATCACGGGAACGAACACAACCCACGAATAACAACTCGAACACCTTGAACAACGGACGAACAACGAACCAAACTCGGGATCACACGCTATCCACACAATCAACACAGCGAACACGATGAAGAGAAGGAGAGAGAAGACGGCGGAACGGGGAACGGCAGTACAGCGAGGGATGCTCGCCTCTGTCGAAGGAGGAGTACAGCGTTGTAGTGCTGTCGCAGCGATCAGATGCAGAGCAAGGCCGAGGGCGGCTCACTACTGTCACGTCGTAAGAAAAGAGGAGGACACGGGGTGTCAGGGGCTGAGTGACGGCGTGGTGCTTGGGATCACAGAGGGGGAGAGAGATGAGAGGGAAGAGTGCAGTCGGGGGTCTGCACATAAGAGGAGGGGGAAAGGGAGCGGGAGCACCACGGGGTCGGGAGCACCATGGGTTCGGGAGTCTAGGGTTGAGATGGTAGGGACAACACAGCCTGAGGAGATGCAAATATATATATGGGTAGAAGAGGTGCACTATGGTTTCCAATGATTGGTGGCTGAGTATATAGGGGATCGGGTTTGAGTATTTGGAATAGGGTAATAGGTTTGGTTACATAGCTTAGTGGATAGGTGCAAATAGGGTAAGTGGATATATAGATTAGGATTTGAATGGGGTATTAACAAATGATTGTAAAATAATTAGGAACCCAAAAATCAAGATAGCATCAAAGTGAATATTAATTAAAAGGACAAGAACAGAATAATTAGGATTGAACAAATTAGAAATTTGGGATTAAAATAAAGCTCGATCAAACAAGAAGGAAAGAATAGACAGATAAAATAAAAAATAAAAAAATAAAGAACTCAAACGAGACGAGGAATTAACCAAATGAATATAGAAAATGATCTAAAATACGGTCCAAAAGAGAGATACAAGCTGAATCAAATACAAGGAGAAAGAAAATACGCCCAAAATACATAGAATAGAAAACAGGGGGTACATCGTGCAAGCACCCACTTGGTCGCCCGACCGTTTCGGCAAGCTCCTTTCATTTTTCTTTGATTTTGGAGCTTCGGTGACCATGTTTTTGTTGACTTAGTCGACCAAGCGCCCTACCTTCGTCGACCAAGTACTCGATGACCTCCTATCTTCAAAGGTGACCAAGAAATTGGCTACCAAGGAGCTTCGGGGAGCAAGCTTTTGGCGAGCAAGTTTGTGGCGACTAGGGTTCCGGGGACTAGGAGCCTTGTCGACCCTCTCCTCGGCGACCAACTCCTTCGGTGAGCACCTTCTTGGTGACTAGGTTTCGGCGACCAGGCTAGTGGCGACCAAGGTTCATCTCAGCGACCACCACCTTCATCGAACTGCCTTCCTGTGACAAGCAAGGATCTTTGGCGACTAGCGGGTTTTGGCGACCACATTCTTGGCGACCACGAGTTTTTTATCGAGCAAAGCTTTTCGGCGACCACCTTCTTCTAGTAACCAGGATCTTCGGTGACCTAGCTTGCGGCGATCTCGAAGTTGGGTTTTGGAGCTAGGGTTTTCGACTACCAATGGGTTTCAGCGGCCACATTCTTGGCAACCAAGAAATTTTGGCGAGCAAAGCTTTTCAGCAACCACCTTCTTCTGGCGACCAAGAGTTATTGGCTACCAAGTTTTTCGGCGACAACCTTCTTCTGGCGACCAGGATCTTCGGCGACCTAACTTGCGGCGACCACAAAGTTGGGTTTGGGAGGTAGGGTTTTGGTGACTCAATGGCAATGGGATCTTAGAACATCGGCATTCTCAAAAATTGCCAGTCTGGTCAAGATGCTAGAACTCAAAATGTAATGGCATTGCAGTCGATCGGGAATGTCGTCCAGTCGTCGCTTGGTCCGATCGGACTCAACAAGATGCTGGTGAATGATATTGGTGGTGTAACCACCACTAATGACTAAGCAACCATACTCAAAATGTTAGAAGTTTAGCACCCAACTGCAAAGGTTCTTATGGAGTTGGTAGAACTTGAAGTTTGAGTTTTATGGATTTGGATCCTTGATGTTCTATGGATTTTGAAGCTTTTTATCCTGGCAATTTGGAAGTCGAGTTTTTGAGGATCCTTATGTTGGATCATCTCCATAGATCCTTCGTGAAATTGGAGTTTAGGACTCGGATCCTTGAAGCCCTTTGTTAGCTCGGGCTGGAGTTAGGCCAACTTCGGGTTCTTGTTTGAGTTATTGGGTTTGCAGTCGTTGTAGTAGCAGAACATGGTGTTTGCTTGATGTTGGCCAATATCAACATAGTCTTTGGGAAAGTTTCTAGCATAATAGCACCCTCCAAGGCTTTATGAAGCATTGATGAATACTCTTTGTGGTGTGATCCTTGTTCACAAATAGAGGTGAAAGTGTTGTGTAACTCACATTATAGTTTAATCAACCAACATCACTATACATCATTGCTTTCTTGCTTTCACTTGGACTAAACACAGACACAATGACTTTGGTTGATCCAAAATCAACATACGTAGATCCTGCGACAGGATTTGCAGCTCCCGTTCTAAAAAATGTGAGTGTAGTGGTGGAAAGTGCTGCCGTCAGAGCTAGTCCAGTCAAGGTCTTGGAATATTATCCTCTTCTGCTATTGTATCCATTCTTGGTTATTTTCTTCTTGGGTTTAATTTCTTGAAGAAAGAGGGTTTTGTTGAGTCGGGTTTGAAGATCTCTTGAGTTTTTACCTATTAAGTGTTTGTTGAGCGGTCTACCTTGTTGAATTGCTCTTTTGTCGACCAAACATTGTTGATATGGCTAAAAACAGGGTTAAATCAGAACCGTCCAAATCAGGTGCAAATCTTAAAGCCGGGGGGTAACATGGTAATTTCACTTACAAACGGGTCTAAAGTGGGTATTGAGTCTTCTTACCGAAAGCCCAGTAACCCACAAACAGGGTCTGTCCCAACTGGGTGCGGGTTTCAACCCACAGCAAACCCGGCCCAGCAGGATAGAATTAGGGTTTCTGATTAATTCTAATCAACGGCCTTGATTCATATCTATCCTTTCACTGGGAATCAGGGATTACATTCCTAATCTGATCCCAACGGTGGCTATAAATACCCCCCATCCACCACCATTAATAGGTAATCAATCTTTTGCCAATTTACGCTCTCTCATAATCTCTCCTGATTACTGACTTGAGCGTCGGAGGGTGCGTCGCCGGGATCAACCCCGGTGTTTCGCACTTTTTGTAGGTGAACGGCGGGAGTCAGCGGTCCAACTCTGGCGGAAGAAGTTAAGGTTCGACCATTCAGTTTCCCCAAGAATCCACAAATACTATCTATTTGTCCCCACACCAGATTCAGCGGTAACAAATTGGCGCCGTCTGTGTGAAGCCACGAATAGCGATCCTTCCTCTTCCCATTGGTCAGATCTCCTCCAGCCATGCCTCCAAGGAAACTAAGATCTAGAGGGTCCAACCATGGACCCACGCCTCCTCAACCACAACAGGAGATCCCTCTCCAAACCGTCCAGCCGGCAGGACTTCCTCTTCAACCTGATCAGGCCCCACAACAGGACCAACCTTCTCCTCAGAATCTTCAACCCCCTCGGGGTCAGTCGGGCCCCAGAATGCCGATGCGGGGGGCTCTCGTCCCAATCCTCAAAAACAACTTCTTCAACATGATCACGTCTCCGTGCACAACCCCTCTACTGATTCCATGGCATCTCACAATCCCCGAGCATCAGACGACCTCCGCAACACGCTCGACAATCGGCACAAAGAAGAGGATCTTTGCTGCCGTTTGGATGAAAGGCAGGCCCGAGAGGGAGCCTCCCGCCAACACCGTCCAAATGAGCGATCTCCTCATCACCGAGAATACAGAAGGTCTCCTCCTCGTAGAGGGCGGAGAGAGTCCCCCGGCCACCATAGGAGAAGACCTCACTCTCCTGACGATCGGCGACCTCCCAGGAACGATGACGCACCCATCACTCGCGCCGAGTTCCAGCAATTCCAAGCAACCATTTTGCAAGCCCTCCATCACCGACCCAACAATAATGATGCTCAGAGGGTCCCCACTCTTCCGGTCCGAAGTCCTCGCCAACGGTCCCTAACTCCTCCCCCAGCTCCTAGCAACCCCCAGCACATTCCTAGTCCTCGCCACTCCAGGAGCAACCGTCGTCATAGCCCCCGCTCTCCCTCGTACGAAGACGAGTTCAGAGGCTCGTTTGATTATCGTCGAAGGATGATACTGTCTACCGTCGTCTCCACGAAATGGAGAGGCGCTTGGGTCAGCTAGACAGAGAAGAAGAGCTTAAAGGAAGGACCCTCCGCCTTTCTCTCGAACCATCATGGAGGCACTCGTTCCAATAGGCTTCAAGCCTCCCCAATTCGAGACTTATTCCAGGGAGTCCGACCCCATCGACCACATCAAAAGCTTTAAGATCCTCATGCTCATCCACCAAGCTTCCGATGCTCTGCTGTGTAAGACCTTCCCCGCTACCCTCAAGGGTCCCGCCCGGGAATGGTACTCTCGCCTCGCCCTATCTTCGATATTCTCCTTCGAGCAATTCGAGACCCTCTTCATCACCCACTTCGTGAGTAGCCGCCGAACTGAGAAGACCAGCATTTCGCTACTCTACCTCAACCAGAAGAAGGGTGAGAAGCTGAGAGACTTGTGAAAAGGTTCACTGCGAAAGCTAGGTCTATCGCTTCCCTCGACCAGTCGGTCGCTGCTACAGCGTTCCAATCAAATGTCTTTAATTCCAGCCTCCGCTCCTCCCTTGCCAAGAAGCCCCCGCAGAACTTCTCCGATCTCCTTCTCCGAAGCGAGAAGTATATTCGGGCCGAGGAAACTGAGCACCGCCCCAACTTTGAGGGGCCTTCCTCCGGGTCCAAGAGAAAGGGAACAGAAGAAGAAGAAGCCAAGAAGCTCCAAAAGGATATTGGCAGTCAGCGCCGCCCTCCCCCCAGATTCGAGAAATTCACTCCTCTTAACGCCAACATTTCCACTATTCTCATGGAAGTAGAGAAGGAAGGGGTGACACCTCCTGCCCCGAAGATGAACACCCCTGGTAAGAAAATGGACAAAGAGAAATGGTGCCGCTATCACCGGGACCATGGCCACGATACCAATGATTATCGGGCCCTGAAGAACAAGATTGAGACCCTCATCTAGAGGGGGCAGTTGGCCAAATTCGTGAGAAAAGACCAAACCGACCTTCCTCCTCCACCTCGGGGGGCCAACAAGCGTCCTGAACGACGCGGTGAGACACCCGAATTCGAAGAGGAGCGTGTCCTACACCTCATGGGGGCCCAATGGGGGGCTCCTCTAACTCCTCTCGAAAGACTTTTATAAGGGAAGTCAATTCAGTACATGGCATGCCTCCCCCTAAAGGCCTCGGAGTACCCGTCACATTCTCAGATGAAGACTTGGTAGGCGTCCGAACCCCCCATTGTGACGCACTAGTCATTAACCTCCATATGGCAAATTTTAAAGTGGAGAGGATCCTAGTGGACATTGGCAGCTCCGTTAACATCCTCTTCCTCGATGCTTTCAAAGGACTCAAGTTACCCCGGGACAGGCTTAAGCCCGCCGGCTACACGCTCCATGGATTCACGGGAGTGCCAGTGACTATCGAAGGGGTGATCACCCTCGACGTAACCGCTGGAAAAACTCCTATTATCCGAACGGAGCCGATGAACTTCATGGTCGTCGATGTCCCCGCTGCTTATAATGTAATCCTAGGCCGACCCGGTCTAGCTGCTCTCGAAGCCGTTCCTTCTGCTTATCACCTCAAGATGAAGTTTCCCACCCGGGCAGGAGTAGGGGAAGTAAGAGGCAGTTAGGAAATGGCCCGCAAATGCTACATGACCTCCACTGGGGGTCCAGTCCTCTCCCTCGAAACACTTGAAATCCCCCAAGAGAGTGTCCGACAAACGTCCGAGCCGGTGGATGAATTGGAGGGAGTGCCCTTCTCTGAGCAAGATCCGAGCCGCAAGTTCTTTATCAGTAAGACCCTCCCATCTGCCCCATGCTCCGACATAGTCTGGTGCATTAGAAAGAACCACGATCTCTTTGCCTGGTCGGCCACCGACATGCCTGGAATTTTCGAAGAGCTCCTAGTCCACCACCTCAGCGTTGCTCCGGGGTCCAAACCGGTCCAACAGAAGAGGCGCAAGTTTGCTCCCGAGCGCCAGCAAGCTATAAAAGAGGAAGTGGACAAGCTTCTAAAGGCTCGGTTCATACAAGAGGTCAATTACCCCGAATGGCTCTCGAATGTTGTGATGGTAAAGAAGGCCAACGGGACCTGGAGAATTTGCATCGACTTTACCGACCTGAACAAAGCATGCCCCAAAGATCCATTCCCCCTTCCAAGCATCGACACCCTGATTGACGCCACTTCGGGCCATAAGCTTCTCAGCTTCATGGACGCTTTTTCCAGATACAATCAAATCTGCATGTTCCCCGAGACATACCGAAGACCTCCTTTATTACCGATCAGGGCCTCTACTGCTACAGGGTGATGCCTTTCAGGTTAAAGAATGCAGGCGCCACCTATCAACGCCTCGTTAACAAATTCTTCCAAAATCAGATCGGCCTGCAACATGGAGGTATATGTTGATGATATGCTTGTGAAGAGCATTCGTGGGGCCGACCATGTCACCGACCTGCAAGAGGCGTTCGATGTGTTAAGAAAACATGATATGAGGCTCAATCCGAACAAGTGTGCATTCGGAGTCGCATCGGGAAAATTCCTAGGCTTCATGGTCAGCCAAAGAGGGATCGAAGCCAACCCCGAGAAGATTAAAGCCATACTAGATATGGCTCCTCCCAAAAGTATAAAAGAGGTTCAGAAGCTAACCGGGTGCCTCGCAGCTATAGGGCGCTTCCTTTCTAAGTCAGGGGAGAAGTGTCTTTCCTTCTTCAAGGCTCTCAGGGGAGCTAAGGGCTTCGAATGGGGTCAGCAATAGCAGGAGTCGTTCGATAAGCTTAAAGCCTACCTAGTCAACCCCCCTCTCCTCAGCAAGCCTATCCCCAGGGAAACACTCTACCTCTACTTAGCTGCCTCCGAGCAAACCCTCAGCGCTGTCTTGGTGAGGGAAGAAGACAAGGCTCAGAAGCCTATCTATTATGTAAGCAAGGTACTTCGAGATGCCGAGCTTCGTTATCCAAGGCTAGAGAAGATGGCATACGCCTTGGTTATGGCAGCTAGGAAGCTTCGCCCGTATTTCCAGTCTCACTCAGTGGTCGTTCTTACCGACCAACCGCTGAAGCAAGTTCTGCACAAGCCGGAGACCTCTGGCCGCCTCATGAAGTGGTCGATCGAGCTGAGCCAGCATGATATGTCCTACCAACCTCGGACCGCGATCAAGGCTCAGGCCTTAGCTGAATTCATAGTTGAAAGCACCATTCCCGAGGTCAGTCAAGCGGCAAACGGACCTCCTATTTGGAAGGTATATGTTGATGGATCCTCTTGTAACGAAGGGAGCGGAGCCGGGGTTATTCTAGCAGGCCCCGATGACTTCGTCCTCCAATACTCCCTCCGCATCAACTTCAAGGCCTCCAACAATGAAGCAGAATATGAAACCCTTATAGCCGGTCTCGGAATGGCTCGCAAGGCAGGGGCATAACGCCTCCACATATTTAGTGACTCTCAGCTGGTCGTGAATCAAATCTTGGGTGAGTATGAAGTGCGAGATGACCGAATGGCTAAGTATCTAGCCAAGGTCCGAAATCTCATGGTTCTCTTCAAAGAGGCACTTATTCGGCGAATCTTCAGGAAGGAAAATGCCCAAGCAGATGCTCTCTCCAAGTTAGCCTCTTCCTCCCTCCAAGGTCTCGAGCAGACCGTCTTGATTGAAGTGCTCCTGAAGCCGAGCATAGAAGAAGAAACTCCCGACTCCATGGAGTCACTGCCTGTTCAACTTCAAGATAATTGGATGAAACCCCTGGTAGAATTCCTAAGGGATGGGCTCCTCCCCAAAGACCCTAAGGAAGCTCGCCGAGTCAGAACCAGAGCGGAGCGGTACACCCTTGTCGAGGGGGTCTTGTACAAACGCTCCTTCACGCAAGTTGATGGCAGACCTTATCTGAGGTGCCTCTCCTCCGAACAAGCCACATACGCCTTGCAAGAACTTTACGAAGGCATAGGCAGAGCACATTCAGGTTCTAGATCACTTACCTGAAAGGTGTTGAATTATGGATACTTCTGGCCTACCCTCCTCCAAGACGTCGAAAGACACGTTCGGCAATGCAGCTCTTGTCAAAAGCATTCCAACATTCATCACCTACCTCAAGCTCAGCTCATCTCCCTATCAAGTCTGATTCCCTTTGCAATGTGGGGAATGGATTTACTAGGGCCGTTTTCCCCAGCTCCTGACCAGCTCAAATTCTTAGTCGTGGCGATCGACAACTTTTCAAAGTGGATAGAGGCCAAGCCCTTGGCTACAACCACCGAGAACAAAGTCCTTCAGTTCTTCTGGAAGAGCGTCATCTACAGGTTCGGAGTCCCTCGGGTCCTCATAACCGACAATGGAACACAATTTACAGGGGCCGCATTCTGAGCTCTATGTGAAGACCTCGCCATCCAACAACGCTTCTCCTCCGTTTCCCACCCACAGTCAAACGGTCAAGTAGAAAATGCCAACCGACAAATCCTCTCTGGTATTAAGAAGAGGCTGGATAAGTTTGCTAAAGGCTTGTGGGTCGATCAGCTCCCAAACGTACTCTGGAATTACCGCACTACCAAACGGACCCCTACAGGAGAGTCGCCATTTAATCTCACCTATGGGTCGGAAGCTGTGATCCCCTTAGAAGTCGGTGTACCCTCTCCTCGCCTCATTGCCTATGAAGAAGAGCAAAATGCCAGGGAACTTCAGGCAAATCTGAATCTGATTGATGAGCTCGGGGAAAGAGCCTCGATTCGCCAACAAAGCTACCGAAGGAGGACCGAGCTAGCCTACAACAAGAGGGTCCGTCCCACCAACCTCAAAGAGGGGGACTTGGTCCTCAGAAAGTTTGCTATATCATTCCTCAGTCAGAGGAACAAGCTGGCCCCAAATTGGGAAGGACCCTACAAGATCACCAAAGTGGTTCGGCCGGGGACTTACCGTCTAGAAGACCTTGAAGGAAGAGAGATTCCCAGGACATGGAATGTCGACCATCTCTTGAAGTACCAAGAGAGCGCATGAACGCCTCTCTGAGTACCTTCAGATGTCGAACCGTTCCTCTCCACTTGTAATTTTACTTTTGCTTCTTTATTTCTCCAATGTAATAATGGCTCGCAACTCAGAAGCAGCCGACTATTAGTTTTCAATAAAGAACATTTTTCTTCATATTTTACTTGTGAAATTGCTTGTATCTCTCTGCTTTTACTCAAACGACAAGTTCGAAGTCCAACACTTGGCTCTACTCCACTTCGCAAGCTCGCTCTTAAGCAAGCTAGGAGCAGGTCTCCATTCGGAATTGCTCCCACAACCGTTGAAACAAACTCAAATGATGAGTTCGGAGTCCAACACTTGGCTCGACTCCGCTTTGCAAGCTCGCTCTTAAGCAAGCTAGGAGCAGGTCGCCATTCGGAATTGCTCCCACAACCAGCTGAAACAAACTCAAACGACGAGTTTGGAGTCCAACACTTGGCTGGACTCCGCTTCGGAGTCTCGCTAGAAGTGGTCTACCAGTCGGAATTGCTCCCACGACCGTCGATGCACGCGAAATGTCCACGACTAGACTAGACATGGGTGAAAAGAACTTGCACATCCAACACACAAGCATCTGAAAGAAAACGAGCTTTTATTTCATTAAAAGGTTCGGCAAAGGAACCCAAATTACAAGACCGAGACAAGGCACTACAAAAACTCAAAGAAGAATAATTACAACTTATTCAACGCTTCTTTGAAATGGGGATGTTTCGGTTCAAAGACACTCGGGAACGGCGTCTTCTGACTTCGGAGCTCGACTGTAGACCAACGGACCGAGACGCCTCTTCAGCGCTGCCTCTGACCGTGGCCCCAACCGAAGCGCCACTAGACGAGGCAGCCACCCCGCTTTGAGCATCGGCCGGGCTCTGCCTAACGACAGGCGAACGAGTCGTGAGCTCGTAAAAAGAGATTCCCCTCTCACTCTTCGTGCGTACACGACGAGCTCCGAACGTTGATTCTTGCCGGCTGAGGCTTGAGTCGAGTGACTTCCTCCTCGAGCTCGATAATCCGATCCTTCAAAGAGTCGTCCTTCACAGATATCTTAAAGCGAGGAAGCCGAGCAGAGCCATCAGCGCCAGAGCTATCGGCTATGATTCGACAAAGGTGGGTCACTTCGATACTTCTGTCGACCGTAACCCTCCTCAACTCGTCGACCTTCGCCCTCAGCTCGTCGCGCTCGACCATCAACTTACCCACTGCAGAAGTTAACTCGTCTTTCTCCGCCAAAAGTTCTTCCTCAGCTATCTTCAAATCTTGAACTTCCGCCACAAGGTCACCTTCCGCTCGAGTAAGGTCGAACAGTGCCTTTCGGAGCAACTCCACCTCGCCTTCAAGACGAACCTCGCAAGATCGCTTCCGTAGTTGTTTTAGCTCAGAAAAATAGCCTCTCACCATTTCCTTGACCTCCGATAGATCTAACATGATTTTGAAGAGGTACTCTCGGCTGCGAGAGAGAGCCCGCTTCGCCGCTTTCAATTCAGTACGTAGGCGAGAAACCTCAGCCGCTGAACTCGACTCGACCTAAAAAGTGAAGGAATATCAAAAGAATTCTTCAACACTTGAGGTCACAACACGAGCAAAAAGCGTTGAACACTTTGCGAAATCTCGAAACTTTCGGCCAAAGATTTCAAAAGGAAAGTCGTTTCATTGAAAATCCAAAATTTACACAAAAGCGGTGGCCAGTCCGCAGTTAGGCGTTACAAAAAAAAAATGAGAAGAGGCGACTAAGTCAGGGGTCGACCTCATCATGTCGTTCCGAAGCGTCATCACTCGGCACGGTGACTATCGCGCCCTTGGTGCCCACCTCGTCCTCGGCATCTTTGCCCTCCTGCCCGGGGGCGAGCTCGGCCAGAGGCAGTTCTTCCTCCCCCTTTATGGGGTCGTAGAAGTAGTAGGAGGAGCCGTCGAACCCGGGGATGCGAGCGGCCACATGCTTCAATGCTCGGGCGTACGCCTCCTCATGTTTGTCAACATGTGAGCCTCGGCCTCGTCCCGAACCGCCTGCTCCGCGGCCGCCACCTTCGACGCGTGGCTGCTCAGAGCCTCCTCCGACGCCCTCAGTGCCTTGGACAACTCCCCTTCGAGACAAGCCGTCTCCTTTTCCAAAGCTTCGACCTTGGCGGCCGAGTGCTTCAGTGCCTCAGCGAGCTTCGCCTCCAGACCGGCCGCCTCGGCTGCGCGCGAAGCGGAAAGCAACTGCTCGGCCTCAAGCAGTTTGACCGCCTTGGCACGCTCCGACCGCTCCCAATCGTTCAACATGGTCATTTCCTTCTCTTGCTCGCAAACTCTTCGAGCAAGTGGTTGAAATGGCATAGGGTCTGCAAGCGACACAAGAAACTATTAGGCCTGAACGAAAAAACTTAGAAAAATTTTATAGAAGTTTTTGATACTCACCGACATGGTGTTCCGAGCGATCTGCATAGCGTCGTCACCAACGGTACCCGCCTTCAGCGCGGCTCGGTCTTTGGGGGTCGGCAGGTGCTTCACCGCCTGCATGCAGATGCCCCCGTCTCCGAGGAACCCATCCACCTTCATCACCCGCCAGTCGGGGACAAAGTGGCGCTTGTGCTCCTTGGTAAGGATCTTCTCGGCCTCAACGGTGAGAGGGGGGACCTCTAGAGCCAAGGCCGTGCTCACGTTGAACGCTCTGCTCGACGACCCGGGCACGTCAACCTGATCGACTCGAGCCGGTGCCTTCGGTGGAGCTTGGGCGGGCATCTCCGAGGGAGTGAGGGCAGGCGCACCCAAAGGCGCCTCAGCCACTAGGTCCACAATGGTCGGTGGTGCCGAGGGGACCTTCGCAGCTCGACCCCCCTGAGGTCCGGCCACAGTCCTCTTCCTTTTTCTCGAGTCCTGCTCCTTCGCCGCACAAGCCTTGGCCATCAGTCCTTTGTAATCCATACCGGGGGTCTCTGAAAAGAAAAAAAAACCGAGCGAAAGGAGTTAGAAAATTTTAACCAAAAGATAAAGCTGAAGCAAGAAAAGAAGAGAAAAGCATACTAGGGTCGATCGGACTGAGACCCCCACGAAACAAGACCTCCTCAGTGATGTCCTTCCAACTAAGGGTCGGAAGACCGAGGAGCTTCTCCACCACCTCTTCCTCTTCTTTAGTGAGCACGGGCTCCTTCTTCGCCCGCTTCGGAACTCCGATCTTCCACTGCGTCGGAAAGACCCACGGCTCGGGAGCACGGATGAGGAAGTACTTCTCTTTCCAGTGCTTGATCGAGTCCGGGTTCTCGATCAGTTTCACGCCCTTCCTCGGCGACAGATAGTACCTCTCCTCCATCTTGCTCATCTGGCAGATGCGGTAGAGGCTCCGAAGTATGACCATCTCCGGCTGCACACCAATCTCTTGGCACTGAAGGACGAAGGCGATCACGTGTCGCCACATGTTCGGCATAAACTGAGCAGGACTCAGGCCAAACCACCGCAGCACCTCGTTTACGAAAGGGTGCAGTGGCAGCCGAAGTCCTAGCGTTTAGTGCATCATACGGAAAGACGCAAGTATCGGCCGAAGTAGGTGTGCACGCCCGGACACCGGGGCCGGGGAGTAGAAGAGCGTATTCTTTGGGGATCCGGAACCCACTCCTGATCCGATGTAGGTCCGACTCGGTCAAGATTGAGGAGATCTGATCCACCTCAGAAGGGTCCCTCGGATCATTCTCCTTGTATGACGGAGCCGTGCCCTGCGTCACCTTCTCCAACAAGTCTTCAGGGTAACTCCGCACACCCCCAATGCTAGATAAGACAAACGGGTACCGACCCAATTCACCCGCCGTCTTCGGATGTTCGACTATCGTCGTCACCCCGATCGGCTCGGCAACCTCCTTCCCCTTGCTCGCCCTCACCGTGGTCACCTCAATCGGCTCGGCGATCTCCTTCCCCTTGTCCGACCTAACCATCACTGCTCAGCTGATGTCTTGGTCCGAGGTAGGGGTCTCATCCTCAGAAGAAAACTTAACCATTTTCTAAGGATAAGGCAAGACACTAACCTTGAAGTGATGTGAATTGCCGGAAAAGATTGCCAGAATCTGAAAGTGCCTTGCCGCGACAGCTTGTAGAGCGAAAACTCCGCTAGTAGAAAGTAAAAGTGAAAGTAAGAAATGAAAAGTGAAGAATGAGGAAAAGTGTGAGGGGGGGTGAAGACTTATAGTAAAAGAAACGACTCTTGGTCTTTGTAACGTAAAGATGCAACTTTTGGGCCTCCCCCCAAGTAGCGAAGAGCGGTGACCGTTCACAAGAAGTATCGACGGTTCGGTATGAGCCGCTCCGCTCGGCTGCACCTCAAGCCATAAGTCGCCGATGCACCCTACTTGGCAACCAAAAAGCACTCAGATCGGACCACGATTCCTCGAAAACCGAGCAACTGCCAATCCGAGCTGCGAATTGGAGAAAAACAACTTTCTCCCCAAAATGACAAAATAGTGTTTTCTCGAGAACTGAGCCTACCTCGAGATCCGTGCCATGATCTAATGGCCCAGATCACCCCACGTCCCTCGAAACCAAAGCCCGAGCGACAAGCGATCTGAGCTGATCACACATAGAAGAGGCTCGGAAACCGAGCAACTACCAATCTGAGCTGCGAATTGGAGAAAAACGACTTTCTCCCCAAAATTCGTGCAAGATCTCGATCAGACCACTCAGATCGTGACACCTCCACAAAACGACAAGATAGTGTTTTCTCGAGAACTGAGCCTACCTCGAGATCCGCGCCATGATCCAATGGCCCAGATCGCTCCACGTCCCTCAGAACCAAAGCCCGAGCGACAAGCGATCCGAGCTGATCACACATAGAAGAGGCTCGGAAACCGAGCAACTACCAATCTGAGCTGCGAATTGGAGAAAAACAACTTTCTCCCCAAAATTCGTGCAAGATCTCGATCAGACAGCTCAGATTGTGCCACCTCCACAAAACGACAAAATAGTATTTTCTCGAGAACTGAGCCTACCCTCGAGATCCGCACCATGATCCGACAGCCCAGATCGCTCCACGTCCCTCGGAGCAAAAGTCCGAGCGACAAGCGATCCGAGCTAAGAAAGTAACTCGGGATCCCAATCCAACCGGCCAGAACTCCAAGCTACTCGCAATACGGGAGAGAACAAAGCCACGTCGCTCAGAATCCGAGCAAATGGCAATCCGAGCTGCACATTTGAAGAAAAATGCAACCGAGAAATCCCAACCGTCGGATCGTTGCGAAAATCGCACCAAAAATGATGAACGGCTCAGATCGTGCCACGCCCACAAAACGACAAGATAGTGTTTTCTCGAGAACCGCGCCTACCTCGAGATCCGCATCGTGATCCAACGGCTCTGATCGCTCTACGTCCCTCGGAATTCCGATCCAAGCGACTGGCGATCCGAGCTGCTCACGCAAAAGAAATAGTACCGAGCTACGTAACTCGGATACCGATCAACTAGCTATCCGAGCTACTCAAACGGAGAAAAGAATGCCGAGCGATAATAGTCATCAGATCTCCTCAAAAATCGCACTTCGACCTGATGAGCGGTCCAGTTCACCCCACGTCGCTCGGAATCTGTGCTCCGAGCAACTGGCGATCTGAGCTGCTCACACGAAGAAAATGGTGCCGAGCTACGTGCCTCGGATTCCGAGCAATTGGCCATCCAAGCTGCTCATGCGAAGAAAACATTTCCGAGCGACTCTAACCATCCGATCTTTCAGAAATTCTCGCCCGCACGAGATGGGCAGGCCAGATCTCGCCACGTCATAATTCGGTATTAAAAACTAATTTTTATTTATTAAAATCGTTTTATTCATTTAAAAAATTGTGAAAAATTGATTAAAAAATCGGGAAAATTGATTAAAAATTCTAAAAAAATAATTACAAACTCAGGGAAACATTTTCGAGCCCCTGAGCAAATAATTATTGCTTAGAATAATTGATTAAAACCCCCGAACGACAAATCAACACTTCGCAAAATCAAGTAAATGAACTGAAAAATAGATAAATGTTAAGAAAAATACCAGAAAACCAGAAGGGCTCAAGAACAACCCAGAGCGCGCAACTAACACGGAAAATCACCATACTGCCTCGTGCAAAGGTTCGACACATCCAATTTGGACTCTGATACAACCCCGCAAGCCATTTAAAATAGTTAAACTACTCCTCAAAGGCTGGTCAAACTCATTCTTCGGGAGTGGGGGGCTCGTGATATGGCTAAAAATAGGGTTAAATCAGAACCGTCCAAATCAGGCGCGAATCTTAAAGCCGGTGGGTAACATGGTAATTTCACTTACAAACGAGTCTAAAGTGGGTATTGGGTCTTCTTACCGAAAGCCCAGTAACCCACAAACGGGTCCGTCCCAACTGGGTGCGGGTTTTAACCCACAACAAACCCGGCCCAGCAGGATAGAATTAGGGTTTCTGATTAATCCTAATCAACGGCCTTGATTCATATCTATCCTTTCACTGGGAATCAGGGATTACATTCCTAATCTGATCCCAACGGCGGCTATAAATACCCCCCATCCACCACCATTAAGAGGTAATCAATCTTTTGCCAATTTATGCTCACTCATAATCTCTCCTGATTACTGACTTGAGCGTCGGAGGGTGTGTCGCCGGGATCAACCCCGGTGTTTCGCACTTTTTGCAAGTGAACGGCGGGAGTCAGCGGTCCAACTCCGGCGGAAGAAGTTAAGGTTCGACCATTCAGTTTTCCCAAGAATCCACAAATACTATTTGTTTGCCCCCACACCAGATTCAGCGGTAACAGTTGTGTTATTTGCTTGTTTTGTCAATCAAATGTCTCGTCGCTCATTTCGTTGAACTACTCTTTCGTCGACCAAGCGTTGTGTTGTTCACTTATTTTATCGATCGTGTGTTTTGCTGTTGAAAGAGTATTCCATTGGTCTGGGAGCTGAATGCTTTTACCATTGGATCTTGTGTATGTAGGTGACCTAGAAGAGCTGTTTTAAGAACAAATTCAGAAGGTGGTTAGACTGCGGACTTGCTGTTTGATCCCAGCAAGATTGTTTAGGCAATTCTGGGATAGAGTTGAACGTCTGAACATGCCATTTGTACCCAGCAAGTTTATAGGAAAACTCGAGGATGGAGTTGAATGTTAAACTTTTTGTTCAGGCCTAGCAAGTTTATAGAGGCAACTCTAGGACAGAGATGAGGTTGAACTCGCCATTTCTTCCCAACAAGTTTGTAGAGGCAACTCTAGGAAAAAGTTGGACGTCGAACTTGCTGTTTGCACCCAGCAAGTTTTGTAGATGCAACTCTTGAAACAGAGTTGAACGTCGAACTTACTGTTTGCACCCAACAAGTTTTGTCGATGCAACTCTGAGACAGAGTTGAATGTATAGCTTGATGTTTGTGCCCAACAAGTTTGGAGAGGCAACTCTGAGATGGAGTTGAACGTAGAGCTTGTTATTTGATCTCAGCAATTTTATATAGACAACTCTGAGATGGAGTTGGATGTTGCGCCCAATAAGTTAGGAGAGGCAACTCTGAGACGAAGTTGAACGTTTAGCTTGCTGTTTGTGCCCAGAAAGTTTGGAGAGGCAACTCTGAGATGGAGTTGGAGTAGAACAAGTTGTTTGCTCCCAACAAGTTTGGAGAGGCAACTCTAGGACAGAGTTGAACGTAGAGCTTGTTGTTTGTGCCCAGCAAGTTTGGAGAGGCAACTCTGAGATTGAGTTGGACATTTGGACTTGCTATTTGGACCCAGCAAATTTGGAGAGACTAGAAAAAGTCGGACTAGCTCCAACTCCTGGGTTTCTATCACAGTGGGCAGTCTCTCCCCTCAATCAGAGTGGACTCAAAGCTGGTTACAAGTGACATTTTCTTTTAGAGTTTTCTGAGATAGAGTTGAACGTAAAGCTTTCTGTTTGATCCCAGCAAGTTTGTAGAGATGACTCTAAGACGGCGTTGAACGTAGAATTCGCCTTTTGCACGTAGAAAGTTTTTAAAGGCAACTCTGAGACAAAGTTGGACCTTTGAACTTTCTCTTTGGGCCCAGCAAACTTGTAGAGGCAACTCTTGGATGGATTTGATGTTGAGCTTGTCATTTGTACCGGACAAGTTTGTAGAGACAACTCTTGGACAGAGTTGAACGTTCGAGCTTGCTGTTTGATCCTAGAAAGTTTCTAGAGACAACTCTTACATGGAGTTGAACGTTTAACTTGCTATTTGTTCCCAGCAAGTTTGGAGAGGCAAATCAAAAATGGAGTTGGATGATGAACCTATTGCATGAAGTTAAGGGGTTGCTATAAGGAATCAAGCAAACAACAAGATATTGAACTAGTTGTTGGGAGCTAACGAGTTGTTAATGAAGCTCGAGCAAAGAGCAAGGCATTGAACTCATTGTATGGAGCTAGCGAGTTGTCCACAGAGCTCGAGCAGAAAGTGGGGTGTTGAACTGGTCGTATGAAGTTAACGAGTCATTGACAGAGCTCGAGCAAAGAACAAGGCATTGAACTCATTGTATGGAGTTAACGAGTTGTTTACGAAGCTCGAGCAAAGAACAAGGCACCGAACTAGTTGTCTGCAGTGGATGATTTGTTGATGGAGATCGAGCGAATAGCAGGGCGTTAAACTAGTTGTATGGAGTTAACGAGTTGTTGACGGAGCTCGTGCGAAGAGCAAGGCATTGAACTCGTTGTATGGAGTTAACAAGCTATTTATGAAACTTGAGCGAAGAGCAAGACATTGAGCTCGTTATATGGAGTTAATGAGGAGTTGACGGAGTTCGAGCAGAGAGCATGGCATTGAACTCATTGTACGGAGCTAATGAGTTATTGACAGGGCTCGAGCGGAGAGCAAGGTGTTGAACTCATTGTATGGAGTTAACAATTTGTTGATGGAGCCTGAGCGAAGAGCAGGGATTTGAACTCGTATGGAATTAACGAGTTGTTGACGGGGCTTGAGCGGATTACAAGGCATCGTACTCGTTGTATGGAGTCAACAAATTACTGATGAAGCTAGTGTGAAGAGCAAGGCATTGAACTCGTTGTATGCAGTTAACAAGTTTTTGATGGAGCCTAGGCAAAGAGCAGGGCTTTGAACTTGTTGTATGGAGCTTGAGCGGAGAGCAGGACATTGAACTTGTTGTATGGAGTTAACGAGTTGTTGACAGAGCTCGAGCGAAGAGCAAGGCGTTGAACTCGTTGTATGGAGTTAACAAATTGTTGATGGAGCTCGAGCGGGGAGTGTGGAACCAAACTTGTTGTATGAACTCAACGAGTTGTTGATGGAGCTTGAGCGAATAGTGGGGAACCAAACTTGTTGTATGAACTCAACGAGTTGTTGATGGAGCTCAAGCGAAAGGCAATGTGTTGAACACGTTGTCTGGAGTTAACGAATTGTTTGCCGGAGGAACTCAAATGGTGCGAAGAGCAAGGCGTTGAACTCATTGTATAGAGTTAATGAGTTTTTGATAGAGCTCGAGCAGAGAACAAGGCAGTGAACTCGTTGTATAGAGTTAATGAGTTATTGATGGAGCTCGAGCGAAGAGCAAATCTTCGGACTCGTTGTTTGTACTTAACGAGATGTTGACAGGGCTCGAGCATAGAGCAATGCATTGAACTCGTTGAATGGACCTAACGAGTTGCTGACGGAGATCGAGCGGAGAGCAAGCATTGAACTCGTTGTACGGAGTTAACAAGTTGTTTACCGGAGGAACTCAAGTGGCGCGCGGGGCACCGAACTCATTTTGTGGAGCAAATGATCTGTGGATGTTCTGAATCTTGTCAATATTGAAGTGAAATCATTTGTGTTTGTTCAGCCTTAAAGTAATTCCATTCTTCTCTTTGTTGACTAGTAGTCGAGTACACCAAATGACGTCTTCGGGATGCTGAGTTTGCTCTTGTTCGCACTATGATGTGCTTGATGGAGTTGGGACTTGTCCGTTTGCACGGTGTGTTATGCGAGACAGAGTTAGAGCTTGCGCAGGTGAAGGTGGTAAGAATGATGGGAGCTTTCCAGCTTAAAGAAGACTTTTCTTGAAATTTATCGTCAAGAGTTGAGGTGGCCCTAAGGAGCTGTTAGCTGGCAGGAGGCCTGTGAAGAGGTTTGTGTCTCTTAGGCAGAACATCCCTCTATCGTGTATCCGAAAGGACGGCTTGTAGGACATCTTGTTGTATAGTGTTTGTAAGACTTTTGTAGCGATGCTTAGGCATGAAACGTATATTCAATGTATATCTGTAGTTATAACGGGACTTTTGTTTATGAAATAAGATATCTTTAACATGCCTGTGCCTTGTCCTGAGATTTGTTGTCTTGTCAGTTGGCTAATCGTAGGAGCTGCTCTTTGGGAGAGTTGGACCCCGGACTTGTTGTTTTGTACTTAGCTAGTTGTAGGGGCAACTCTAGGAGGGAGTTGAACTCCAAACTTACTGTATGAGTCCTCCAACAAATTTTGAGAGTCGCTTCGAGTGGCGAGTTGAACTCCAAACTTGTTTGTTTGGAGGTTTGTTGGAGCAATTGCAATCCTTAATTTTGGACCTCAAATCTGTCTTTAAGAAATTTTAACAAGTTTCAGGAACAAATCAAATGGCGAGTTAAGCTCTAAATTTGCTTGTTTGCAGATTGCTAAAGCAACTCCGAGCCATGAGTATGGATTCCGAACTTGTTGTTTAGGGATTTAACAGGTTGTAGGAGCAGATCGAATGGCAAGTTGAGCTCTGAACGTGCTTGATTGCAGATTGCTAAAGCAACTCTGAGCCATGAAAATGGACTTCGAACTTGTTGTTCAGGTATTTAACGATTTACAGAAGCAAATCGAATGCCGAGTTAAGCTCTGAACTTGCTTCGTTGCAAATTTCCTAGAGCAATTCCGAGTCATGGGCATGAACTCCAAACTTGTCTTATTAGAAAATTCTAATGAGTTTTTGTGTCATTTTTAGGAGTAAGCTTGACATTTAACTCATTGTATGTATCCGTAGAGTTGTACAATAATATTGCAAAATAAATACTAAATTTTATTGAAAAATAAAATTAAGTGGCTGCTCTAGTGGCTTGTCTTTATTACACGTTGATATCTGAGCAGCTGCTCTTGTTATTAGCCTTTATTACATGCAGTGACCGGTGGGGAGAGCAGTCCTTATTGGAAAATACTGAAAATAGGAAGAAGATGAGGGGGAACGTTAAGCGCCCTTGATGAAGTTCATGAGGCATTCCACATTCCAAGTCCCTGCTAATGTCTCCTTGTCCCCCAGGTCCTGAAGTTGATGAGCCGCTAAGAGAACAACTTGGTAGACCTTTCTTGGACTTTGGTTTTGGAGCGAGCCTACTCTTGTTTTGCAATGAAAAGGGGAGATCTTCAAGTTTGTCAATGTGTTTAGGGGGGACTACTTGTTTCTATTGAATAAGCGAAGTAGCTTTTGGCGAGGAATTCAGGTTTATTACTGCATTCCGATGAGGATGAATTTGGACCTGGTGGGAGATGACTTGGCTGGTTTGGAAGTTCTGGCATGATTGTCTAGGGCAGTAGCTTCAAGCTCATTTATGGGCTTGGAGTTATTGTGACTACTTTTTGGGGTAGCTCTATGGCGTCGGGGCAGAGAACTGAGTCCCCCCATTGTGAAGGTGTAACATGCTCATGTTTCCTGTTGGCTCCCTACAACTTGGCATGCTTCTGCTGTTGTTGGGAACATGTGGTCAGCGGAAGCAACTGCATGAAAGGCTGCCATGCCGGACGGCCAAATATTGTGTTGCATGCAGCTTTGACGTCGACTACCATAAAGTCCAGTGCTATCGTTCAAGTAGTGAGAGGCTTTCCTATCGTTACATCGAGTGTGACGATTTCTTTAATTTGAATGGAAACACCGGAGAATCCGTGGAGTGTATAGCCTTCTAGCTTGAGCCGATCCTGGGAGAGCTTGAGGCTGTTGAAAGTGTTCATGAAAATGATGTTTACTAATATGCCGTTGTCTACAAGGATGCGTCATACCTCATGATTTGTCATGCAAAGGTTTGACCAACGCGTTGCAGTGAGATGTCTTGACACCCTCTATGTCTTTGTCGGAGAAAGATATCGGGACCCCTATGCTCTTAGCAGACAAGATGTTGTGTACTGAATTGACTTTCCTAACGAAGGCTTTGCGGGAGGAGTTGGAACCTCCCCCCATCGGCCTTCCGTGAATAGAGTGAAAAATGGTCATGTGTTCCAAGTCATTCAGTGGGCCTTCTCTTGACGCTTATTAGCCCCCAGTACCGGAGGGGTTTCGGCATTGTTGTTTTGCTGAACAAATTGGGAGAGATAGCCTCGACGAATCAGACCTTCAAGTTCTTCTTTGAGGGCTCTACAGTTGTTAGTGGTTTATCCATGATCTCTGTAAAATGAGCACCACTTGTTCATATCCCGTCTCTTGCTGGCTGTGGTCATTTTGGGGGGAGGGCAGACTATTCCGTCCTTTTCAACGGCCATGAGGATGGCAGACACACTTGTGTTAAGGGGAGTAAACTTGTCAAAATGTGGTACTGAAGGAGGACTGTAATACCCCAGTTTGGTAGCGAACAGTCGACTGGTCGATCGTACAGTCGACTGGTACTGCATATTTGAGAAGGATATGAGAAATTTAGTCCCACATGGGAAGTTTGATATGATAATTTGAGTATAAATATAATTAGCCAATGATCAAGAGTCACCAATTCGGTTAACCACCTTTTGAGAGGCAGCCTGTGGTGGGCAGTTGTACTACATAGTATCTAATTTGTCTTCTAAAAATATTAAAATTGTCTGAGTATTGGGGCGGGGCGTTACAAATGGTATCAGAGCCGACTTTCGACACCGGATGTGGTAGAGGTCAGTATGATCTGTGGTGCTGAGAGTCATTGATCTCCGGGGTTGGGTATACTCTGCGGTGTTGAGAATCACAGGTAGTGATTGATAGCCGGGTATCCGATCTGCGGTGTTGAGAGTGACTGATCTCCGGGATAGAGGACTATACTACATCGGCTAGAAAGGGCAGGTCCTACACTAGATGTGTGCCCTGTACTCAGCGAGGACGCTGATTTCTAAGGGGGGTGTATGTAATACCCCAGTTCGGCAGCGAACAGTCGACTGGTCGATCGTACAGTCGACTGGTACTGCATATTTGAGAAGGATTTGAGAAATTTAGTCCCACATGGGAAGTTTGATATGATAATTTGAGTATAAATATAATTAGCCAATGATCAAGAGTCACCAATTCGGTTAACCACCTTTTGAGAGGCAGCCTGTGGTGGGCAGTTGTACTACATAGTATCTAATTTGTCTTCTAAAAATATTAAAATTGTCTGAGTATTGGGGCGGGGCGTTACAAGGACGACATTAACCTGCGCCATCTTTCCGAAACTTCCTGGGTCCTTCCTCACCTGTATTCTTCGGTTTATTCCCAGAAGGTGGATCCTTTTGGCCTTGAGGATAAAAAGCTTTCTCGGCTCTGATATACTTGTCACTCCTTTCAAGGAGCTCAATGAAATTTCTAGAAGGCTTCTTCGCGAGGGAGGCCTTCAAGTCTTTGTCAGCGACGTTGTGGTGAAAAGCGGTAGCTGCCACTAACAAGTCCAGGGAGGAGATGGACCTTACTTCGGCGGTGAAGCGCTTGACAAAGTCTTTCAGCAGTTCTCTGTCCTTTTGCTTTAATTCCAATAGGAAGCACTTATTTTTTCAGCCTTGCTGCTAGTAACGAAGTGCAATATGAAGAGCTCCTCGAGCTAGTCGAAGGAGAATATTGACTTGGAAGTGAGGCAGGAGTACCATTTCCTTATTGATCCTATCAAAGTTGCGGGGAACATTTAGCACATGAGCGCATTGGTGGCATTATAGACCATTATGAGAGTTTTAAAACTCTCAATATGGGCAACCGGATCAGATTCTCCATCGTAAGATTCAAACTGAGGAGATTTAAAGTTCTTTGGAATGGGTGCGTCTAGGATGGATTTGCTGAAAGGATGTCGACTGGGGTGGTAAGCTTTGCTGGAGCGGTTCCCTTCATTCTTTATCTATTCCAAACGATCTTCTATTTCTCGGATGCGGCGAAGGACTTGGTCGTCATTCCCCTTGGATCTAGTTGAGTCGTTGGATTCTTCTTCTCTTGGAGGAGTAGAGTTATGGCTCCATGAACGTCGACCCTGATCATGAGTACCTCGGATGGATCGGAGGATGTCAAGCTTGAAGTTTTCCAGTTTGGCCCTAGTGACTGAGGCCTCTTTTTCTTTATTCCTCTCAAGACGCTTTCGACTCTCATGAGTTGGGCATCTTTCTACAGTTCGTCCCCTATGAGATGAGGAGTGTCTTTATCTCTGCCTTCGGGGAGAGTTGCTTCTCCAATTCTCTTAACATTCTGAGCTGAAGGCCCTGCCCCATGCATGCCTCTCGTCCAAACGAATCCTTAGATCGATCTCTTGTTGTCTAGCCTTGATGGTTTGACGGAGATCTCTTGACCCCTGGGGACCTCGCGAAGGCATCGAGTCGCTGGAAGCATTATGGACTGAGACGTGGTCGTGTAGAGGGTGTTGTTCACGGTGCAGTTCATAACGGCTTTGTCGGGAGCCTCCCGGTGTTTCTCTGTTGATAGGAGAATGATTAGGCTATTGGCAGATCCGGCTGATGAAGAGGAATTTGGTTCTCGACAGGGGGTGCTTCCTAACAAAGAGAATTGGATAGACGGCTTAAGGCCGCTTGTAATCCCTGTTTCCGATTGTACGGGTTATTATTCTTGTATTTCTATTGATGTCTTTTTCTCCCTAATTTATTGTATTTGGGCTTTGTCATGTTGTGGGCTCACTAATTCTAATTGTTTATTATATTATTGTATTTTGGCCCAACTACATTCTAGCCCAACCCATACCCTATTGGATATTGGATCCAAGACTTAATCTACCCAAACCCACTCCCCCTAACTAAAACCCAGACTCTTTCTCCCCTCAATCCCACGATTCTCCAACTTCCCACAATCTTCTCTTTATTATTAACAACCCACTTCCCCAACAAATCAGAACTCTAACAAACCCTCTCTCTCTCTCCCGTTCTCTCTCCCTCTCCTGTTTCCCAAACCAAACCCAACCAAACTTTCCCCGCTCACTCCCTCTCTTCTCGTCTACACCCAAAACGAACCCAATACCCAAGCCTCGCACCTCCGATCGCCTCTCCATCACCTTCGTCACCACCACCACAGCACCCCCACCGTCACCTCCTCCATCCTCGTCTCCACGACCACCATCCATCCTCGACCAAACCCACTTTCGCTATTACCATATCCCCGTCACCTCGCCCTCCGACCACTACACCATCACCTCGCCGCCTCCAACACATCCCCTCGATCACCTCTACACCTCCGTCGCGTCGCCACACACCACCGAACCACTCCCCGAACTCCTCCCCTGTTCTTTGAACCCAAACAGAGTCGCGTCGCTCCTCGACGTCGCGCCGCCCATCTCCGACGCCGTCGCTGTCTCGCTGCCTCATCGCAGACCTCACGCCGCGTCGCTCCTCGACGTAGCGCCACCGTCGAAGAACTCCTGCCATCTCTCTCCCTCCCTGTGATCGTCGAAGAAGTGAACGAAGAAGAAGAAGAAAGGGGAAAAGGGCGGGATCAAATCTCGACCATAGGATCGCGCCAAGATTCGTGCCGTCCGATCGCCGTCCCGTGTTTCACCCGCAGCGGATCCCTCTTCCGCTGTCCCCTGTTCGGCCGGATCCAGTGCGGGAGAAACGATTCGATTCGCTCGCTTGGCTGTCCCATGTTTTGCCGCGCCAAATCCCACGTTGCTGTTTGCTGTTTTGACGATCCAGTGTAGGAATTTTTGGGCTCTTTTATTGGATCTTCACACGTGCTTTTGGAGGACTTCTTCCGGGATTTTTCAACCCAATTTTCTACTACAAATGGATCTAATCATCGTCAAATTAAGGCAAGTATCCTTGTACAATTTATTTGTTCTAGTACAAGCACCCCTTGAAAAATACTACAAATAGTTAGAATTGTGACTCCTCTTTGAATATCGTTGTTGATCAATATTGAACCTCCAAAATTTATAATTCTAAGAGTCACAACAATTTCGTTGTATTAAATTATAATAACTTGGACTCATTTACCCCTTGAACACATGAACACATGAGATTAAGGAGCCCTAAATTTGTAGACACATGGTATATTTTGTATTTGAAGAACTTACAACCATTTGACTTGGAAAATAATTATTACTTGCTGTTTGGACCACCAATATCATGTATTTATATCACACAATAACTTAGACGCCTAATAACAAATTTCCCTGAAATCTAAACTAGTAAGTTATTCCCGCATGTTGCTGTCCTGAATCTTCTTTTGCTGTTTTGACCCATTTAACATTAGAATCTGAACCCGAGACCTGAATAGAAGTTGTAGCTCTGGATGTCTAGATATCGATAGACTCCGAAATTTTCGAATTTAGAGTTACGGTCTAGGAGTTGTTACAGTTTTACTGCAGCTGTGTCGGTAGACGCAGATTTGCAAAACTGTTGCACACTTTTATTTTGCGAATTAATTTAGCTGTGTAAACAGCAAGCGTTGGACATGAAATTTTATATGTAGTTGCTGGACACCCTATAGGACATCCCCAATTTTTCTTAGAATTAATTAACATTATTTCAATACTATTTCATATGTATGAATACATATACACAAATTCTGCATGAACATTTTAGCTGGAATATTTATTCATGTCGACCCTCGATTATGCCATATAATTACCCTAAGCTTATCCCATGTACATGACCCTGATTTCTTGACTTGTTTCGCACACATGTATGCTTGCTTGATAAAATAATAAATGTAACAAGCCGGGGTTTAAGGGAAAGACCATAGTAGTGGACAATATAGATAAGTGTACTCAGAAGGGGGCCCGTGTTTTCCAGTACTCGGTTCATGAACCTGTTGCACTTGATGTATTCATGGAGCCAGTTACTTGGCTCATGAACCTGTTGTATTCATGGACCCACTGTGTGGTCCTTGAACCTGTTAGTATTCACGAACTCGTTTCGTGAACCTGTTATTTAATTTCGTATTCATGAACCGTGTCTGCCTGATACCTGATACTTGATACTTGAAATCTGAGTACGCCACCCTATAGACTCCATTACTAGGCCTAAACGAAATTATTTTGACTGTAGCAACCATGTAGTAAAAGGATGGATGCATGAAGTGCTACCTAGATAGTAATAACTACAAGACTTGAACATGAAACTTGAACATGACTCCGGTTACTTGATACTTGATGATATGATACATGAAACATGATACATGAGACTTGAAGCCTAAAACTTGAACTTGATACTTGTTACCTGATACTCAACAACTTGTTACTTGAGACTTGACACTTGAAATAAAATTTTGACACCAGACTTGGCACTTGTTATATGATACTAGACTTGAGACTTGTCAGTTGATGTTAGATACCCCTACAGGTTCACTTGTCATGTGTTTTATCATTAGCAGTTGTTATCCAACCTGTTTACTAAGATGTCCCTCTTGCTAGCTAGTTCTTGTTTTTTTCCATTACTTGTTGTATCCCTGTTACATTCTTGATTCCAGTTCCTGTTTTCCATACTTGTACTTGCTTTCACTATTTGTGGCCCTAGCTTGCACTAAGGGCATTTTCTCTTTTTTTTTTCCCTGTTTTCTCTTTTATATTTATTAAGTAGACTTTGGAGACGAATTACCCGCTGGAATTGGTGAGCAAAGGTTCTAGCCTTCAAGTGGAGAAAGAACTTGATTAGAATATTTATTTCCTGCATTATTTGTTTTCTTGGATTATTATTTCTTGCAAATTTGAGAACTTGTAACGGGCTGATGTTCCCGAGTTTTAACTTGATCCAGACTTGAAACTATTTGGATGTTTTATTATATTTCAGTTGTTTCTGTTGCTAATAAATTATTCATGCATGCTTGGTTATATATATCTCTCTTGTTAAATTCTTGTTCTGATGCTGAGTCGATCCTACAGCTTATGAATGATGTTAAGATCATTCGCTGGGCTTCGTCATGCACTCGTATTCCGTATTTTGGGAAGCGGGGCGTGACACCGCTGCTCTCCCTCTTAGTCTCGGTGGCATGGTGGGAGAATTCAGTGTTTCTCACGAAAAGTTCTAATCTTTAATGTAGATCTGTGTAAATTTCCGCAAACAACACCAATCTGTTGTTGTTTATTTTGGTGTGGAAGCAAACAGATAGTGAGTTTATATTTAGAAGAAAACTACTAAAGATCTAACCTTTGATCATCGCCGTAAAAAGTGATTAGAGCTCCTGAGATTGGACTTGGATCGTTGGAAAACCACCTTGATCTAAATCTGATGGTTGTTGAGGTGACCGATGGACCTGCAAAAAGCCTGAAATATCAGGGATGGCCCCGGCGACAAACCTTCAAAAGCTCAAGTCAAAACCAGAGAGAGAAAGGGACTTTGAGAGAGAAATTGTAGATTTCTTGATTACCTTCTTACTGAGGGAGGGGGGAGTGTATATAGGCCTGAGAAACAGTTAGGAAATTGATATGAATCTGTTATCTCCTATCTGATTCTGTCCCTTGTAAAAGATAGAATCGGTTACTCTCATGTTGGGGATAAGAGATTTGACTTACAGCCCTCATGGGCTTTGTGTCTCTCCTGGTGGGCCTAGTCGCTTTTAATGGTCTTGAAAGCGGCTCATATCTTGTTAATGAACTTGGAGAAGGCCCGGACCTGTTAAAGTGTCCTATTACTGTTAATCTGCCTATAGAAGCTGCTGAAATCGTACAGCCCTGATTTGCTGTGACTTTTACCATTATCCGTAAGCACACTCAAAAAGTGGTATTGATCTCACAATGTATAGAGAAGTAGACACGAGAAGAAAAGGATGTCACTGAGAGACTTGTTGTGTAACGACAAGATTTATGTGTGCCATACAAAAGATTAGTAGGATAGCTAGAAAATTACCGTGATTTTTAACATGCATCTTTGGTAAAACACTATAAAAGTACCGTAACATACACAAAATGTAATAATGTTTTTTTACTTGGATACTCAGTAAATCTCAGTATAGAATATCGCAGGTTTACAATGTGCTAATCAATCTACACCAAAAGTAGATTTGATGAAAGAAAAAGAATCAGTAATATAATTGTGAATAAGTAACAAATTAGAATTTAAGGACATTTTTTTCCCAAAACACAAACTAGGTTGTACCCACACGACACTTAATGTCACCCCATTTTCATATCAACTGAGGATTAACATTGCAAGGATAATCGAACTCCGGACAGCAGAGATTTACAACTAAGACTCTAGTAGCACTTCTGAAGAATATAACTCCAGATGATGAACTATATTGCTGTTTATTACTTCTGTACCATTAAAAGTTACATATGTGGAGCTTATAATAGCATAAAAAGAGCACCACTTTTGGTTCGAACAAGAAAATTTTCCATCCAGAAAACTTAAAAAGAGTTCAGAAAAAAATCGACAAAAAAGGAACAAGGTGTATATGATACAGCCAATACACCATACAGGTGATCATAATTTAAGCATACATACAGGTATTCCCAGTTGTAAACAAATAAAACAGGCGATAACTCCACCAACCAACCTACATCCCATTAACGGTCAAATAGATTCATGATCTATCAATGTACATAGGAACAACATTTATTAGACTAATCAGCACAGACAAATAGTTTTCCTACAGGGCCAAACCTGAAACCAACAAAAAGACTAGACATCAGTTGATTACATCATCATACAAAAATGACAAACATTAACCATCCATTCTTTCATTAATGGGAGTAAGAAGTCGCAATACAACCCCCATATTATACGTACATTTATACAATCAACATGAAAAGATATAACCCCTAAAAAAAATACCTTCATTCCTGAACAACACCCACCTCTGGCTCCACCCGCCAATGATTCTTATTAAATTCCAGAATCCCTGCTGTACTTTCCTCAATTTCCGGAGACTTGCTTACATTTCCATTTCTGGGGCTCTCCAACTCAACACCCACGAACTCTGCATCCTCTTCAAACAATGAGGGCTCTCCACTTTCAGATTTCACCTCTTGACTAGCCTCCGATGTGCTTGTAGGGTTATTACCCTCAGTTTGGTTTGAGTGATTAAGAGTCGAATCATCATCGTCATCGTCATCGTCATCGTCTGTGATGTCGACTTGGATATCAGACGGCTCACACCAACCGACCCAATTGGGCAATTGCTGAGCTTTGAATAGATCATCACTCGCTCCTGTCTCGAACTGGAAAAGGTCCAGATCATCAGGTGCATTTGAATTATTTACAGATGAACCTGAAGAGACCCCTAGTTCACTGTCCTCTCTAATCACCACTTCCTCATAGCTGCTAGCAGTTGTTTCATTCAGGCTGATATTTTCCATACTATCGTGGGTGGAACTGCTCTGAGGCTCTTCGGTGATAGTATCATCTTGAAAAGAAAACCAGTTGGACGTGAAAATATTGCTGTTCATTACACAAGGAAGATGAGTTGAGCAAATCAATGATATATGAAAGCTGACTGTATGGTCAGAAAAGAGGGGAAGACGAGCTGTGAAACGACCTCTCATTATCATTCCCAAGCCTCAAGGAGGAGATCACAACTTCTGCACACTCATTGTCAAAATATACATCCTGCAGTTGTTTAGAGTCAAGAGTACACACTCGTCAAGGTTATCAATTTCTTAAATTATACGTTTCACCTTTAAAATTATGATCATGTTTGCAATACTATATGCATGGGTTTTCACTATCGAACTTCCAAGATGTTTATTCAGAAGATAATTCAGTCAACACTTGCAATATCCACAGTATAATACACCAGTAGCACTCCATACCCAAAGAAGAGAACCTACACAAAGATTTCAACCACGCAAAAAAATACTTTCTTGTTGATCGAAAGGTCTTTTGTTTTTCTACAAAAGTTATTTCACTCTAAAATTTAGTGAAATAAGAGAGCGAGAGCAGAGACAGAAAGAGGCTCCAACATTATGTCATTATTTTTTATATGAAATTATCATCAGCCAAGAATTCTATGAAGCATGTTAGCTTTTCTGACATTTAATTTTACCAGGGTTTAAATATTGCCAGATGAAAACATAGTAAAGTAAAATTTTAGTGTAGAACTATTTAAAACTATGACTAAATGTGAGATCAAAGAGAACGGTGCCAGCTCTTTGATGAAATAATGCCTGCTTTTAAGAGGTACATTGAATACTGCTAACATGTGAAATTTTAAATATTCATAAAGGTGCAGTCAAACAAATTAGAGTTCATCAAGGTTTACAATTTCTAAAATTATATATTTCGTCTTAAACAATTATAATTGTGTCTAGAATAAAAAATTTATAATCGTGTTTAGAATACTATATATGTGGGTTCCCTGAACTATTGAACTACAAAACAGATATTGAGTCGAAAATTCAGTCAACCCAATACCCTTGTATAGACCGCCAAACTTCCAGAAGAAAAGAAGAAAGCAACAGAAATATTTTAACAAAGTGTAAATGGCCTTTTTTGTTGATAGAAAGGGGTTTACTTTTTTCCAAAAGAGTTGATTGTATTCTAAAACTTAGAGAAATAAGAGAGGGTGAGGGAGAGAGGATAAGAGGAACACCATCATTAGATATGTCATAAATCTTTAACATGTAATGGTTATAAGGAAAAATTTTAATTTGAACAATTCTAAGAAGCATGTTAGCTTCTCTGAAATTTAATCTTACAGGTTAGTAATGTCAGACAACATAGCAAGTAACAGTGCTCAGTCTAGATTTACTTAAAATAAGACAGGAAGAACTATCTAAAATTGAAATCATGCCTGCTTCTATGTCATACATTGAATAGTACAGCCAATTATCTCAATTATAAAAGCAGTCAAACAAATTAGCTATTCAAGTGAATCTTACCTCATCGGCATCATCATTATCACAAGTGCTGTATCTTACGGCCTGATTAAGATTATTTGCTAAGGCTGTTACATCATAGTCTCTATCATTGATCTCATCATCACTATCCCTAGCCCTATCTTGCAATGTACTTGGACGGCTGCAAATAACAAGAAAACAATTTAGGAACAACAACAAAGCCTTTATCTTTCTTCAAATAAAATAAAGCATTTATCCCAAATAAATACGAGCAGCTAAATAAATTCTCTGTCTGCTCAGTTCTAATAAGGATCATATCCTCTATTAATTTAACAACAATCATGGCTTACCCACAACATATATTCAACAAAGATATCTCTGCCAATAGCCCCAATACTTAATAGATGCTGTTATGGGAATTTATTGTAATAATAAATTAACTAATTGCTAAGCAGTTTATCTTCATCCTCAAGGAAAGGGGGGAAATTTGAAAAATTGAAAAAATAACTTGCACATAAATAAGGGAAGGCCTTTTCCTTTAAAGGATTGAAGAGAATGTCAGTATATTAATATTTTAAAGTACATAAGCAGTTTCCACTTCATACATACCCACAAGCCCACCGATCAACGCTTTCCACTTGGTTACGTTCTTGTAAGACATTATTTTCCCAGTCAATCCACTCTGCATTTTCCTAAAATCCAATGAACATGCCATAAAAACAATTCATATATTTTAAGTTCAGATATTAAAAGAAACATTTCAATCCATAGGAACCTAGGTGCTCATACAGAATGCAAGAGATTTCATTTTCTATCACGGCTTATAAAGCAAACCAGCACGAATTTTGTCAAACCATTAACACAAAATAGATTCAATAAAAGCACAACTGATAAGTTAGTTAAACCAGCTGTCATATTAATAAGAAATAAAAATTACATAATTAGGCATATATTCTAGTATTTGAACTGATCCAAAAGGAGAACAGAAGGAAAACCAAAAAGTACTTAGAAAAGTAAGCTGTACTTTCCACCACTACCAGCCGATTATCAACAAGAGAAAGTTATATTGCTAATAAATATTATCAAGAGGACCATAATTCAATTAAAAATCAATTCTTTGTACGTAAGTTCTGACCCAATGTAAAGGTTGCTAACTACAATCACCAATTGCAAGTAACTCGGGTATTTAAATGAGAACAATGTAACCGGAAAAAAATATATATGATCCTTTAACAAAATGTGTGAATTTAAGTGTACATGCAGCTCCAAAAAGAAAATTTTGCTATAATCCTCTTGAATAGGACCCCTTAAGAAAATGAAAATATGATACTGCAAATGCAATCATGATATTTTGATTCCTTCAGAATGTATATCACATTCAAACTCTTAGTGTTCAGTTCCAACAAATTGAAGATTCTGAATTGTACAGATACATACAGTTACGAATATGTACACTGTATATGTACATATCCACCTATTCCAGACATCCTAGAGAATGAATTCAAACCGCCACTTATTTAATTGAAAATTCAACCAGAATTCGGTATTTGAATTCCTCAATTACAGGAATCAAAACAGTATGATTTAGATCAAATCCTGAATTTTTTTTGTCAAGATTTCTAATCCCATAGAACAATAACAATTCAGCCCTTGGGGATTTTACGATGGTTAGTCTTTAGGATGTTTTGACAAGTGGAACTTGAAGGGGGAAATGGAAACCAATGGAACCTTGAACATAGGATGTCATGGGAATTTGATTCAAAATTTCATTAGTTCCCTGCTTTCCCCTCCAAACTTAACTTACCAAAACACCAATAATTTATGAGGTATCCCACAAACCAATAGGTAGAGCTCCTGCACACCAACTGATCCGCACTTGCACGAGATTTTTATCTTTTCTTATGTTTTTCAGACTGAAAATTAGCAGTTGATTTCACTTAAAGTCAGATGACCATACACAAACATTGGCCAGTCTTTTCATATAGCTTTCTCAGCCTAACCCAACTTAATTGATGACTTTAGTACAGATGCTGATGATGATAACATGATGTTTGTTTCAAGAAATAACACTAAGAGCATCCACAATGGTTTTTTATAAATGGCAAATTGCCATTTTATAAGAAACGGAGCGCTGCATTGGTTTCTCATTTTGCCATTTTATAGCAAAGTTTCTATTCTGGTTTCTTATATATGAGAAACGAAATACCAATTCTCAAATTATAAAGGACGGGATATCATATCCCGTCGCTCCGATTTTATGATTTTTTAATCGAGTGAGACGGGAAAAGACATACCGTCTGAATAATTTTTTTTTTTTTTTATAAAATTGGTCGGACGGGGAAACATACCCGTCCGGGATATGATACCCCGTCTCTCCTCTTTTAATTTTTTTTTTTTTTAATAACCCCTCAGACGGGGAAACATACCCCGTCCGGGGTATGATACCCCGTCTCTCCCATTTATTTTTTTTATTTTTTTAAATATCTCCTCAGACGGGGAAACATACCCCGTCCGGGATATGTTTTCCCTTCTTTGGAGATTTATTTTTATTTTTTTTTCGTTTATTTTCCTAAATTGCCCTTCAACGTTCTCTTCAACGGCTCTTTTTTCAAATCTCAACGGCTATTAATTTGACAACGTCCATCAAAAAATCAGTATAAATAAGACACAATCCTGATACAATAGGGTGTAAAAAATTCACAGCAAAAACCACAAACAAGCAAACTAGTCTTCCTACTCTACCGAGAGCTAATCCTGAGGAAAAAATTTCTTGCAACAATGGCAGCTCCAACCAGGGGATCAAAAGGGAGAGCCTATACAACAAGTGAAGATGTTATTCTTTCACAGAGTTGGATAGCAACTAGTCAAGATCCAACAGTTGGTGTGGACCAATCGGGTAGCTAATTTTGGGATCGTATATTCAACACCTTCAAAGCAATTTTAGGCAGCCCGACGGATCGAACGTCGGCATCGCTTAGTAGTAGATTTCACATTATTTCCAAAGATGTGTCTCTATTTGCTGCTAAATTGACGAGTGTTACAAACAGAGCAGCGAGCGGAACTACGGAGGCTGACAAGGTATATTTATTTGAATCTTAAAATTATTGTTTTTTGAATGCATTGTTAGAGTTTTTAAATGAGTGTTGTTTTTTTTTCTTTTTTCTAGATACGGGAAGCAAGAACGGAATACATGCAATCTACTGGAAAACCTTTCCGATTTGAAGAATGTTATCAATTACTAAAAGATTTACCCAAATTTTCTCTACGTACGACTACTGTCTTCGAATATGGCATTGGAACACAATCACCTGATGTTAGTAGCAGTCAACATATGCCTCTAAATGTTGACTCCCCCAACTCCGACGTAGCGGCGGGAGGTGAATCCTCTACACCACTGTCCCGGCCACCCGGGCGCAAAGCAGAAAAAAGGAAAGCGAAAAATAAAGCCGATGGTACTGAAGAGGCTATGCTTGAAGAGACGAGAAGATTTAACTCCTGCTATATTGAGACACAAGGACGTAGATTAGAAGCGACGCAATTGAAACTTGCTTTGAAAAAAAAAGACCAGGATATGAAAGGGCAAGCCGAGGAAGATCAAATAATGGGGTTGGATCTGACAAAATATCCTGATGAGCAACGTTATTATTTTATTTGTAGACAACGTCAAATCATGGAAAAAAGAGGTTTCATTAGGGATTAAAATGTAAGGCTATTTATTTCTGTAAGAGTTTGAAGAAGTAAACAATTTGTATCGTCAATTTTACATTAAAACATGCTTCATAATTTATTATCGACGTATTAAGTTTTAATTTTAATGTATTAAATAGGTAGTTTCATGTGTACACATCAATCATAACAATTTTACCAGCATGCAATTCAAAACAGTATGAAATATAACCTTTCCATCATGCAAAGTACGAGGCAATTCAAAACAGTATGAAATATAACCTTTCCATCATGCAAAGTACGAAATAATAAATTTCAATGGACATTCAAGTTAGTACCATATTGGAGGGAAAAAAAACAGACCATTCATAATAAGGAAAATTACAAATCTAAATAAACAATTCAGAAAGTATTACATTTTATCAATCGGCTTCCCCAAATTCGTTCCAAATATGGTCAACCAAATCTTGTCGAAGCGTATGATGCCGCTGTCGATCATGTAAAACAACGCTCCGTGCCAAACGAGCTGTCTGTTCTGTTGGAGAAGTTGTATTAGGTGTTACGAATGTAGTTGATGAATTTTGTTCGTAGTCATAATCATGTATACCTTCGTCTCTTTCATCCTCCACAATCATATTATATAAAATAATACAAATCTTCATTATATAGGAGAGACTATCTGCATCCCACATACGAGCTGGCCCTTTTACGATCGCAAACCTAGCCTGTAAAACTCCGAATGCTCGTTCAACGTCTTTACGTGCACCTTCTTGCATTTGAGCAAATTTTTTCTTTTTTTTGTGTCTCAGGTGCAGTGTAGGTTTTGACTATAGTAGCCAATGGGGGGTAGATTCCATCTGCCAAATAGTACCCCATGGAATATTGATGATTGTTTATAACATAATTAGCAGGAGGTGCACAACCATTAAGAATATCATTAAATAATGTTGATCGGTTAAGTACGTTCAAATCATTATTATTTTCCGGCATGCCAAAAAATGAATGCCAAAACCAGAGATCATAGGATGCAACTGCTTCAAGTATAATTGTTGGTTCACGGACATGACCTGTATACTGACCATGCCAAGCTGCAGGGCAATTTTTCCAAACCCAGTGCATGCAATCTACACTACCCAACATACCCGGGAATCCACGAGTTTTATTCTCTTCGAGGAGTCTGTTTACATCATCTGCGTTGGGTTTTCTTGTATATTGCGGACCAAAAATATTAACAATTGCTAAACAAAATCTACGTGCCGTGTTGAGTACTGTAGTTTCCCCAATTCTGACATATTCGTCGACTGCATCAGCAGAAGATCCATACGCTAAATAATGCATTGCAGCTGTTAATTTCTGTACTGGTGACAAGCCAGCCGCGTTTGCAGCATCTACTCGTTGAAAATATTGATCATAACCAACGCATGCTTCAAGTATCCTCATGAAAAGAGGCCGACGCATTCGAAAACACCGACGGAAAATAGAATCGGGATAAATAGAGTTGTCGCAAAAATAATCCCGCATCAACCGGTTATGGCCTTCAACTCTCTCGCGGCGAATATAACGGCGATGCAAATCTCGTTGTGAAGCGAGATTACCCAAAGCTCTTTGCTGCATGCGCCTGTTGAACATGATTGTCACATCGTCTTCTTCATCCCATTCATCGGAGGAGTCAGTGGACGTTGAAGAAGAAGAGAATTGAGACATTTTTTTGATAATAAGAATGTGTTGAAGGAGTAGAGTTGTAGGGAATGATGGTTACGGTAGTTCAAAGGTTGGAGCTTGTTAAATAGAGAAAAAAGTGGAATACTCTTCACTTGAATTTTAAGTACTCTTCACGTGAAAATGTACCAAAATATCTTGAAGTTTGGAAGGCTCTTCACGTGAAAGGGTTATTACTTGAAAATGAGGCATGGAATCTATAGTCTAGGTTGGCGTGCATTGACTATTTTTCGCTAATTCTTAAGATTAATTAATCCTTGAATTACCAAATTGATTTTAAGATAACATGTAGTTTTTCCAAAAGTCCCATACAACAAAATTGAAGGCAAATTTAATACAAACTAATAATATTCCTAATCATATTGGGTGTTTGGCACAAATGAAGGGGTTCGCGTGGAATCCTCCGAACCATCTGTCTGCCGCGATGTGGAAGGGCGATGCCTCGATATCGATCGCCTTCCTGATGTTGCTATTGGCGGAACTGATTCTCGTAGCACCATTTTGTCAATAATAAATTTTCGCAGTAGACAATTATTTCTCGATAGTTCCTGGCATTGTCTGTACAGCTCCTACAAATAAAGTAGAAATATATAAATAAACAAAATTTTCATAAACCAGCTGCAGATTTTACAAATTGACTCATTCTTACGTATGATTGATCGCCGCGTAGTTGAAACTCAAAAGTATCTTGACTAAGATTTTCTGTTATTGTACCGCTCGTGAATATGGGTGCTTCAACTAAGTGCTGACCAAAAAGGGTTGGTCTCTCAAGCACCGGTGGTGCTATATATTGTGTGGGCATATAATAAGGAGGTGTTGGATATGGCAAATGGATTGATGGATCGCTGCAACTAGCTGCTCCTATGAAATCAACGTTAGCTCCATGCGACAGATTAGGCATAATAGGACCAATTGAAACCTTCGCCCAATACTGATCATATACCCTTTTGTGGAACAAAAGAGACCAGTCTAGAAGCATCAATCGGCGCACAGAACTCATGTGTTTTCATTCTAGACATGGTCTTAGGAGGATTTGATGGGATAGCAATAACCCCATTTACTTGCCGGTAACATCGATCACCGAGGTACCAGACACCCTGCATTTAAACTATAATTAGCGCTAACAAAAAATAAATTAAGTATTAATTGAATAACAGTATATATTATTACCTGACTATCGTGCAGGAAGATGCAGCGGTGGCGGGATAAGATCATCGCACATTGAACATCATACTCGTTTTCATATTTGGTTCCATCATAGGGTTGCCATATAATAGATGCTGATGACCTCATCTCTAGCTGACTCCGGGCCATTCCTATATTATAACGTATCAGATCACAACTTGTTTCATCCAAATTACTGCGATTCCAACGTGATATTTTTGGTCGGATATCCGCATTTTGCAAATGGACTGCAAAGTTTACGTCTCGCTTACACATTGGTGTACAAATGCTTGTGTATTCATATGCCCAGTACTGAAACAAACACATAATAATATGTGACAGATTAAAAATTGGAACATTATTATTTTCAATTTTAAATATTGTAACAAAATAAAGAACATTAATTATTAAGATTACCTCTAGTACTTGCCACGGGCCGTTAAATGCTTTCAATTTAAGTCGGCTACAAGCATCCAAAGACATATATAGCAATGCCAAAGATGGACTACCCCAATCATACGTACCAACAACATTCAAATCTTCAAATGCAGTATGGAAACCACATCTCACTACACCGGACGCATTGGGTAGAAGAAACTCACCCACAAAATACATGAAGAAAGCTCTGCCAACTTTCATTGCCACTACAGGATCGGCTATAGCTGCATCTATCCAATCTTTCACAAAATACTTCTTTAAAAAAGAGATACGTATACCGTGAGATTTCCAATCTTCCGGTGTAATTTCTGGAAAGAAACTAGACTGGACAACCTCAAAAGGATATGCATCGTCGTTACATGGCGACAACGGACCGATTCCAATAGATAAACCCGTTAGTATTGCCCAGTCTAACGGGGTAAATCCCAACTCACCGCCAGGAAGGTGAAAAGTGTGGGTCGTGTCCCACCATCTCTCAACCAAAGCCTCAACAAGACGCGTAGACGACTTCTTTGTATCAATAGTAAAAAAAGGGGACCAACCCGCATTGTCAATGAGCTGCTTTATTATAGGAACATTGCAAAGTACCTTGTAGGCTTTAATCAGTCCCTTCCAATTTCCTCTGAAATTAACAAATCCACCTATAGGTTCATCCGTAATCAATTTGCAAATGTGTCGTCCATCATCGAAAACTTTTACCCACTGTGATTCGTTTCCGTTTTGTGACGGTGCGGACTGTGATGATGCGGACTCCAACAAACGCCTTGATTTAATATTCCCAATAAACCGCTTGATTGAAGAAGACATTCCAAATTTTATGTATCTTGATTACAATAAGTATTAAGAAATTTGAAGAGGAGATTATAATAGCCGAGAGCAAGCGAGCTATTTTTTTTTCAGAAGAATGCCGAGAGCAAAGATTGATGCATTCAATCCATAGCCAAACCGAAAATTTATAGTGTTCTTCAAGTTGAAAGCGTTGGGGGTATTATGGTCTTTTCATACCAAAAGTAGGAACAAAATGATTTTATTCACCCCACGCCAAGAATAATTGGTAACTTTATTCCAAAGTTGGGCCGGATTTTAAGGACGGGGTATGATACCCCGTCTGACGCTTTTCCATTTTTTTTATTTTTTTTAAGAGACGGGGAATCAGGGAAATGATTCCCCGTCCAGTATAAGATATACCGTCCCACGCCTTTTTTAAATTAAAAAGAGAGGGACGGGATATCATATCCCGTCTCTAATGCAAATGAGAAAGATTTAGCAAAGCACCACTGCACGATCGTCACTCAATTGCTATTACTGTAGATGTCATATTTTAGCAAATGAGAAAAACCATTGTGGATGCTCTAACACAATTAGCCCATGGGATTAGAGCATCTGTAGTCATTGGGGAAAAAAATATGTATATATGCATATATAGAAATAGCAAAAGAAGTTTTGCTGCAGTCATCCAAAAGCTATTTTTTTAGCTTTTTATGAATAAATCCAAGGGACGGCACATGAAGTGCCGTCCGAGGGATTAACGTCATTCAACCATAAAAATTTGTCCTCGGAGTGCAAATAAAAAATTGCAAAAAAATTATAAAAAATTACAAAAACATTTTAAAAATTACGAAAAAATTACAAAAACATTTCAGAAATTGCAAAAACAAATACAAAATTACAAAAACATTTCAAAAATTGCAAAAAAAATATAAATTTGCAGAAATCTCCGGACAGCACATGAAGTGCCGTCCGAAATAATAGGAGGCAAGGGACGGCACATGAAGTGCCGTCCGAGGGATTTAAGCCTTTTGGGGGTTTTTTTAATTGAAAAAAAAAAATTCAAGCGAAAAAAAATAATTTTTTTTGTTGGGACGGCACTTGATGTGCCGTCCCTCATATATGAATAATTCTCAAACTTGCTCTCATTTATAGCAAACGACTGAAGCGAAATATGGATAATATGGATATTTGGCAAACGAGTGCAGCTCGTTTTTGAGCCAAATATGTATATTATCGCTATTTAGCAAACGACTACAGATGCTCTTACAGTTATGATTTAACATTCGTTTTAAATGCATGATAAGGAAGCATGTTTATGAGTTTCGTAATGGCTCAGCCAAATGATCAGCACCTCACTTGAGATGTTTTCAAGAATGTCATGTGCATTTATAGCGACTTTTTTAACATAAAGTAATATGTTGAGTACACCAGACTTTGCCATTGATTATTTTTAATTCACTGCATGAAAGATAAGCCAGGACACAGGTAAGATCCATAGTGAAATCAAAGCAATCATACTCCGGAAAAGAAAAAAGAAAAAGAACCTGCAAATATGTCCGAATATGATCATTGTAACTTCCCATATGAACAAGCTTGTTGGCAATTCGTGTAATGTGCCCAATGTAACCAGCACGAGGTGGCAGCCTACCACCAGTTGGCTTGGTCAGCTGCAAAACCAAAATGTTAAAAACAATAGAGTTGTTTTCTACTGTGCTTCCATCTGATAGGTGGAAAATATACATGGAGACATACAAAACATAGCACTTTAAACACTCGAAAAATTTTGTATGTAGTTACCAGATTTGAATCACTGGAGAGACTTGAATGTTTATCAGCATATAGAAACTTTCCCATTATATTGCAGTCTCGAAATAGATTATCAATAACGGCAGTGTCCTTGCTATCTAGACATGTCATAATTATGTTTTCTACATGGTGATGGAGTGCATTGTTGAAGGGATACCTGCAACACAATTATCAACAAATTTACTGAAAATTGTGGGCTATCAGTAACAACAATAAAAGTAGTGCTTACTCAAAAAAAAGATAGACAACTCTCTGTATAGAACCGGAGTTAACCAGATCCTTCTCAGCGGTTTCATCACCAGTTCCGAGTAACACTGAAAGGAATTCCACAATCTGAAACTCCAAAGAGAAGGTTATCGTTAATATCGCAAAGTTAATTTGCATTTGTATGCAAACATAAATATGAGCAGACATACTTTTAGACGTTGCTTCCCAAGTGGAGGTCTTAGTTCACCGTAAGTAGTAGGAAGGGCATTCTCGTCAGAAGATACATCCAAAAGTGCAAGCAAAACACCTTTTAAATAGAATAAGTAATAGGCTATCAGTAAGCATGCCGTGGATGCAAGAGGGATTTTAGGTGGAAAACATTATTCTATTACATAAAAACTGTTTGCCTCTAATCACATTGTCAAAATATTGCTGAACAAGAGTTCCCCACAACAGCCATTATAAGATGAAATTTGAAAGAAATACAAGGATATGAAGTAAACAATTAGACATTAAAAGAAGGTGAACTAAAAAGGCAGGATCAACAGTGGAATCACACAATTCTTCATGGCATGCTCACCCTACCTGAAACTATTCCAACATGTTGATGAAAACTAAGAGAAAGATCTTAACATAAAGTTCAGAGGTGTACAGTTTGGATTCTATGGGAAAGAATGATTCTGACAAAAGTTGAAAACCTCATTAACTATGATATCATTAATCAAATAGTGTACACTGCGGCATGTTGAGTAAGAGGGTATATTATGCTATTTACTCAATTGATGTTAACCAAAAGCTTAAGCTAATGAGCTGTCAGTTAAAGATATGTATCAAGGAATAACTATATTACCAACTAAAGTAAAAGAAGTAAAGACCTAATAATCAAAAAGCTCTGTCTTCCATATGCTTGACTTGCTGCACCCATTCATTTGCCCCCTAAATTAAGCATACGGGCCAGAAGGCCAAATAGAAACAACTTATCAACTACTAATACTGGCTGAAAGAAATAAAGCAGGGGGCAAAGAGATCTACAAAGTATAAACATGGTTTTTTTTCTCAACAATGAAATATGATACACTAGCTAGTGGAGCAAGATTTGTTAAGATTCTCAAACTTCGTGGAGATCTCAAAAGATAAGGCAAAATATCTGTGATCACTTCATTCAGCTATCGTCCTTTACATGCCCTAACATTTACCCCACCTTTACCTTTAAATACCTCCATATGAAAAAATTTACCTTTTGATACCCCAAATTCTTTTTAGCTTTATCTTTGGTACCGAACATTACCATTCAGTTAATTAATGAACTAAATAATTGCACGTGAAATCTTTAGGACTTCTTTTGCCCTGATTTTTTTTCTGAAATTACGGATTTCTGGCTTGGACAAGGAAAATGGAGTAGAAATGAGGCCAAACTAAGTAGAGGGGGTGGGGGCTTGAAGCATCTCAAATGAAGGAGAATTGAGGGAAAGGGGCATAAGAGTCTTTTCACTTTTTCAGTCACAGATGTTAGGTAGCAAAAGGTCAAAACAAAAACATTACACTTAACAAGGTAAAGGAAATGGGAGTATTTAAAGGTAAAGGTGGATAATTCATAATTGTTAGGGCATATAAAGGAAAGGGCATATAAAGGAAATTTATCTGCTTGTTAAAACTAAAGACAGCAAGCAAATTCAGTTCCTTCAGTCTCTTTAATTCTTTTTTTAGGATTTCTTAGTGTGCAAGTTAGGTTCATTATTTCTTTTCCATTAAACTTTCTTACTGGACAGGTTTGTAAGCACAAACTAAAGACCGGGTTACTATTGTAGAGGGTATTCTACTTTTAAAGAAAATTGACGAATCATTGCCCTCACTCATGATTTATTCTCCTCTTTTCAGTTCTCTCTCTTTATCCAAGATAATCTCTTCTTCTCTTTCTCGCTCCACACCAATAGCATGTACACTTTAAAGTAGTTTCCTCAAACTAATAAGAAAATGAAAAAAAGAAGCAAGAGCTGGCCTACAATCAGTTTCGGCACAAGCCTCCGAACCTCTATAAGGGTCTGTTTGGTTCAAAGGAGGGGAGGGGAGGGGAGGGATTTTAATGGAGGGGAGGGAAGGGGAGGGAAAGGGAGGGGAGGGATTTAATAAAAACTCTGTTTGGTTCAAAAGAGGGGAGGGGAGGGAAAATAATAATTTTCTTGTTTGGTTCACAAGGGGAGGGAATGGATTTTATAATAAAATTACTTTTATACCCTTTTGCATATAATAAGAAATTCATACAACCACTTCATGCAATAAGAATTGAAACAACAATGAATTAGAGAAATTTTTTTCTTCTTTGCAGAATTGATTATTAGTAGCTTATCGATGATGGAGGGTAAAGTGAGTAAAAATTAACTGCGGGGTTTTCTTAATTTTGAAGGTAAATGTCAGGGGTTTCCTGACTTGGCTCTATAGAAAAATCTCTATGTTTCATTGTAGTCTGAAATTTTGTGGCTTAAAGTTCGCGTCATGTGTGAGCATGTTGCCCCCATACTATTATGTATTATGGTACCATTGGTTTATATAGTCTGCAAGGTTTTCTGCTTGTTGTGCTCATGAAAAACTACGTTCTCTTATTTAAAACTATATCCTAACCATATATGTTTGTGCATGTTTTTCTTATGATGCAACTATCCAAATCCTCCTACAGTTGAATATCTGATTCTTTTTGCATCTGTAGGGTGAATGCTGGTTTCAATGTAAAAGCCCACCTGAATCTCTCCTGAATGGTTGCAAGCTCTCTGATGTCTCCGAGTTCTTCAAAAAAAGATTAAAAATTTTGGAGGAGACTGCTGCTCTCTTTTCAAGGGGAAATGTGCGAAAAGAGCATGTTTCAGCCACTAATCGGCATCCAGACTATGAATTCTTTCTTTCTGAAAGCAGTGATTGTTGTTGTTTGTGAATATTGAGTCTCTTACAGAATAGATAGTAAAATAGCGACAGATGTATATAAATTTAGATGAAGATAGTGAGTAGTACTTGCAACCTAGATTTCAGTTATGTAAAAAGGAATAGTGGTGTAAATATAAAATTTCTGTAGATATATCACTAGTGTATGCTTGCTTGTATATATATACTCTTTATGTTGTTCCTTCGGCCTACTGGTAGTATAGGAGTGAATGTAAATATAGCATTACATCTTGTGGCGAGTTTTCGTCAGTGCTGACGACGGAGTGCGAACGGCGGACGGCGGAGTCGAGGGCGACCAGGATAGGGAGAAAGAGAGAGCGAGAGAAAAACAGTCGGCTACTAGTAGGGAGAAAGAGAGAGGTTTTTTATTATATTAGGAATTAGATTTTAAAGGGCAATTTAGTCTAGCCACTTTAAAAAATTAGTCCTATTTTCTCTTCCCTCCAAATCCCCCCACTTTTGGAGGGGAGTCAAAATTGGATTAGGAGGGGTGTTGCACCCCCCCATTTCCCTCCCCTCCCCTCCCCTCCTAAAAATTGAACCAAACAAGAAAAGTATTAAAAAACCCCTTCCCTCCCCTCCCCTTCCCTCCATTCCCCTCCAACCAAACAGTGCCTAAAAAATTACCAGTGTTATTTGTTAGCTCAAGCTCCAAAAGTAAAACTTACCCAATTTTGGAAGCATAGCACTAATCGTATCTGGATCAACATGAACTGAAGGCCCGTACAAATGCTGACTTCTGAAAGAATGTACCAGAGTAGTTGAAGCTGATCTTTTAGGATCCAACAAAGAGATGCACACCGACAATGAGTAGACAAGAGCAGACTTAGAAAGTGAATCTTCCAGTGCATGATCAAAGATCCTTGCAACAAAGCTGCATATAAAAGGACATTAAGATCACCATTCGTCCAGAGTATGAAAAATGTGCTAATTAGAACAAAAACTATTATGACGAAAACAATAAATAATTATAAGAAAAAGATACCTTGGGCTGGCAAGTTTGGAAGCTAATGGAGACGGTGCATTTTTAATGATGGCTCCAAGCACCTCCGCAGCATTGGCATGAACTTCTGGTGAACTCTGCTCCATAGACCAATAGTTTTAACAAGGTATACTGTCTCCTACTAAGTTGCAACTTGCAAAAGTTTCAACTAAAAAATCTATGCTAAATTGTAATACTAAGCATAGTAATGCATTCATCTGTGGAATAATTTTTGGCACTTACAGATGGACTCAATTTATTTACAATCATTTCCAGAAGATTGCTTTCAGATAGCCATTTCATGACATCCATAAAGTTTGGATACATATGATCATCGGCACCGACAAGTCGAACCAGAATCTATGAGAAAAGGAAATGAATACCTTTCAATATGTCAAAAATGTCAAGCTAAAGCACCAAAAGTTTGAGAAGTAGTAATTGATTGATTAATCAAGTATATAACATAACCATTAGAAATTTGTGTCTCAGTAGTGATGCGGGCATTTCTATATTTTCTTATAAATTTAAAATAATAAATAGCAAAATCATAAAAGAAAAACACCACTAACCTCCATGATGGATGTGATCCCCATCAAATCAACCAACTGGCAGAAAATCTTCTCATGGCTCTGGCATGAAACAATCATATTTTGCATCAATACATATATTAATAAAAAGACGGTAATAATAATAATAATAATAATAATAAATAAAAGAGGTCTATGAAAGAGGTAGGAGCAGACTACCTCTCTATATTAACACCATCCATCATGGACATTTCTTGCATAAACTATAGTAGAAGGGGGGAACTATTTAGAGGTCAGGGTAGGCCATCGCCTCCCCCATTTTTTTTAAAAAAAATATTTACTTAGATACATGGTTTTAAATCTCGGATTTGGGACTCGTCTCGGCAAAGGGTGTTTCATCTCGGATTGGAGATATCGTCGGAGATCTCGGAGAAATGTGATCATATCGAATGTTCATTTCCTATACTCAATAAATATATATTTTTTGTTATTAAATAAGATATTATATATCCTACGTGTCATTTATCATATAAAATACTGTATAATGTAACTAATGACATGAATCAATTACGGAAAATCTTCGCATAATTTAACAATAATATAGAAGAGAATGTAATAGAAGTATATAACTAAATTGAATTTGCATTGATTAGAAAAAATGTATTAGTTAAAAAACTTACTTGATTTCGCATATATACAAACAATAGCGATACGAAATCCTCACATTATTTTAGCTTAAGGTCCTATATTGAAAGACATATATGCAAAAAGTTAAAAGAAATTTTTTTAATATATTCACAATAACATTTGTGTCTATTTCGGCTGATATTTCGCCAATTTCGGCAATATTTTGACCAATATTTCGGTAATTTCGGCTGAAATCAACACATTTCGGTCCAAAACGATGTAGAGTATAAAATATGTGATTTCGTATCGGCAAGCTAGCTGAAACAAAATTTCGGCCGTATCGGAGGAAATTTAAAACAGTTCTTAAGATACATCATACGTATAAGACGCGTACAAGTATGGTTAAATGTATGCTACTTAAAAGACTCACTACGGATTTCTTTTATTTGTAGGGGGCTAATTTGAAAAATCCTATAACTTTCACATGGTCTTCTGGGTAGTAGGCCTTTAGTTCTTGTGGGCAATAAGCTAAAGAGAGGGCGTATTATATATAATTAAATCAGTGTCAGATCCAACAGCCCTCCTACTGTTCTATATGCTATCATCTACTAACTTTGGTTTATGATAAGTATACGATATCTTTCTTAAAGTCATTGGTTACATGATTAATTTTAAGAAAAACGTGTTTCATCTCTATGCCTCTAGATACCAACCAACCAGAGACTACTTTCCTCTATATCATCTCACTCTCATGATCCCACCTTATATTCCGGAAAGAACACTATTTAAACTAAAAAAATTCTATTTCTTTTCTAATCTAGTGATAGTGACACGTCCAAATTTTTAATCTAGATACACTAATAAGTAGAATTGTATTATTTGCAAAAGACTTCACTACTAAGACATCCTGGATGGGGAAGACAAATACTAAAACCAATTGAAGCGGTGAAATTTTTGAAATGTAGCAGTTTTGAAGTTGAAGCATAGACCCAAGTTTCTCTCCTAGTTTCTACTATTCATATTTTGGCCTCACATGATAAAGTTCTTTGCTTCCCCCTGCAAAGGTCCTTTTTGGTAGGTTCCTACCATTCTCCACTAGATGGGTCTTTTTTAGTAGCTAAAATCCTTAGTAAGGTGATTTTTTGCTCGTGAAAATGCCATACAAAGTAGACTATGCAGAACTCTTGAATCTTGATAGATAGTGGTTGTATGCTTTTTCTTTTGTTGATTAATAACAATACTCATGAGGAAGTCTATTTAAATTGTTCTTGTTGTGGACTATAAGTTATTACTATGCACACTTTATAAACTCTAAACATGCGAAGATCTAAGTGTGATTTAAATTTTATTAAAAAAACATATGATATAATCATCACAATTTTTCATTGAAGTGAAATATACTATATAAGGACTCATTTATATAAAATTTTAAAGGATAGAGAGATTCTTAACATTATAAATTCCATAAATACTATTTCACTTCATGAGGTAGGACCATCTCTCTCAAGTCATCCACAACACACAAAATGAAAACCTTTACTAGCTTATGGTTCAGGAATAAAAGGAAAAAACTATGATGACGGCCATTTATTTCTCTTGTATCTGTAACGAGTCATCCTTGATGTTGATGAATGAGTGAAATGGCAGTTAGAAGCTTCTAGAAAAAAATTAGTGAACGGAGAAAAAGAAGCCCATGCCTGTTAGTTCATATGATTTCATATGAACTAGCAAAACTCCTTCAGTTTGCGCCCACCACATGTTCCCATGACTTTTGAGGAGATCACGAAGTACGTCTCAAGGAATTGCAATGAAACCCCCTGCCATCTAGAAATGATAATCATATGCCCAAGTGAAAAAATAATTGTTTTCCCATATTTACAAAGGAAAATAGGGTGGGTGGATATCTACAATGGAATAATAAAGAGAGTTGAGTAGACGACAGGAATTCAAGCGATTGAGCTTCTTCACTTGAGAAACTGTAGTAAAGTCGTAGAGAAAGAGTGAGCTTCGACAAGAATTTGAGTAGTAGAGAGAGTTGGTAGGAGACGTAGTAGCTTCGACACGATCGAACTTCTTCACTTCTTTGTTGCTTCTTTGTTGCTTCTTTGTTGAAGTAGATTGTGAGTAGTAGTAGTTGAGAGTTGAGAAAGTAGATAGATGGAGAGTAGAGTGAATTTGTAATAAAAGGAAATTGAGTGAATTTAGGGAGTTTTTATAAGCAAAAAACCCCAACAAAAAACCGCAAAACCAAAATAAAATAAAATAAAATAAAATAAAAACAGCAAAAAGCAGCAGCAACGGCTGCATCTGCCACCCATTTGACCCGTCCGGGTCGACCATTCGACCCGGCGGGTTACGGGTTCGGGTAGGGTTGTCGGGTTACGGGTTAAACAGGTCGGGTCGAGCGGATTTTTCGCTATTTTCTCGACCCGGTCCGACCCGTTTAGGTATGCAGGTTTGACCCGAACAAGGACCAGGTTTGACCCGACCCAGGGCCAGGTCAAACGGGTTAGGGTCAAATGTGGGCGGGCCTGGTTGGGTCACGGGTTGACCCGACCCGGTTGCCAACCCTAGATGTGGCATTAGCTGAAGACAAATTTTTACTCAAACTTATCAAAGCATCATAATTATTTTGAAATTGGGGTTTAAAAAAAACTAAGAACTTGTTTATTTTGGTGAAATTAGAATTACTCTATAGTTCTAATCTTTTAAAGTAGTTGGAACTATTGCATTCAGAGGATATAGTTTCTTTATTTAAATATTTTTGCAATTGCAGGAAATGCTATTGTACTGTTTGGTTTAATATAGTTGAAAAAAATAGACGAGGTTATATTAAAAAATAGGTGCAAGGGGGAAAATTATATATGATGTTGGTCTCATTTTATTTTTTGCTACTGCAAAAACAAAAAGGGCACAAAAAATTAAGTGGAAGAAAATTATGAAGTTGAATTAGCATAATCAGGTCAGCATCTCAACACCTAATAATTTTAAATATTAAGAATGATATAGCGGGGAAAAAAAGTTAGATTTATAATGATTAAATTTATGTAGTTGAATAGTGTAATTGAAAGAGGATGAGGTGACATCTCTAATAATATAATGGGAGAAGGCCTTAGTGTCATTTGTAAATCCACCAACGCGTGCAATATACGTGCATAACTATTATAAAGGAGGTCTTAGGTTCAAACCCAGACTACGTCTAAATTTTTTACTTTTAAAAAAAACTATAATTATTAAGATGTGCATTGGTGTAGACCTATTTGTATAATATATAGTAAGTATATATCTCCAATATCTAATATTTAATCTTTAAGCTCTAATATTTTAATGAGAGTTGGGGTTGTGTAACCAAATAAACGTGCATTATAACCAAACAAACATGTGCAATGCACGTGCATAACTAATGTGAAGAAGGCCTTAGGTTCGATGACAAACAACGTCGAATTTTTTAATATATGTATACACGTCAAATTTTTTAATATATATATATATATATATAAAGACGTGCATCGCACGTGTAAATTACTAGTTCAATGAATTGGGGAGAGAAAGAAAGAGAGAGAGAGAGACTTGATTTTAGGCCCAATATTGTATTTGGAGTTAATTGAGCTTAGCTCTTGCTATAGGATTCTTCCAACGTTACTGGGGGTTACTCTAGAAACTCCCATATACAATGACGACGAAAACTTTTTTGGCCAAAATACTGATAACAAATAATTTTAAATACGGTAGAGCAACCAACCCCTCCAACCATCAAAAACAGACTTTCTTTTTATGTTTGATTGAACGTTTCTCTCAATTTTCTGTTGTCCAGTGAACACCTTGCCTAATCCTCTACAGTCTAACCTTCCTTTTATTCATCACTCCAGTTCCTAGATCCTATTCTCCTGACTACAACCTCCATAATTATTGTTGGAATCATACTATTGATAAGTTAATGTGCTTCTGTCCCTTCTTTTAAACGTGAGAAGCTGGAAACCACTGTCCACCCCCACTCTCTCCTTCCTCCCCCGTCCCGTCTCGGGTGCATAATTCTTCTGATTGTCTCCAATAACATGACCAAGACGAAGACGAGCTTATTAAACAAATGCATGTACCTAGTGCATTCTGTTGCATCAGTCTGCCAATGGATTCTCAAGGTATCTTTACATAGATCTCACCTAATCCATATATATATATATATATATATATATATATATAGCCACACAGAGAGATAGAGAGGAAGGACATGTGGCATAGGACTATAGGAGGAAATTTCCTTCTATGGCACCCTAAAAAACCCACCCCCTCCTCCCTAATGCATGATCTACACCGTTCAAAGTGTTGAACATGTCAAAAAACATGGGAGGAAGAAATATTATCAAAGTCTGATAAGTTTCGCCCATGCACTAAGTGGTCGCAATTGTTCCTTTGCTGAAGAACCGTTCATTTTGCAACCTCATTAATGAGTGGAAAAAATATGTTCAAATATAGTGATTTTACATCACTCTATGTTTTAGGGTATGACGATCGACTTCAATAGTGTGGATCGTGAATTTTGATAGCAGGGATTGAGTTTTTAGTGCACCATTTCCTCTTATGCCACCATTCCTTCCCTTTTCTTATATATATATATATATATATGCACATGACCAAGCCGAAGACGAGCTTATTAAACAAATGAATGTACCTTGTGCAACCTGTTGCATCAGTCTACCGATGGGCACTCAAGGTGTCTTTTCATAGATCTCACCTAATATTCACGTATGTATATATAGGTATATAAATGTATGTCCAAATTTAGAGATACTACATCTCCCTATGTTTTAAGACATGATCACTTTGAACGGTGTGGAAAATGCATTTGAAAGGTGGAGATGGGTAAAACAAGGTATCACTTATTTACTTATTAAATGTGTCACATACTACATATTACCCTATATTTATACATGTGTAGATGTACATATGGTCATAAGAGGTACAATAAGATATGTAAGTGAATATGTGCAGCAAAAGAATTGATCAAAAAGGAAATTTAGATATCAAGGTAAAATATATAATTGACAGCATTCTTATACAAAACTGAAAAATGTTAAACTCCACTGCTAGAAATCCACAAGAAAAGAACTTAGATGAAACTCATAAAGGTAATATGAAGGAAATAATGTCCATAATTGTGATAATCAGGAAAGGAGAGGATCTGTAGTTCATGAGTGCAGTAGACTTACTTGGACATATTTCATAAGTGATGTTGTCTTCCGCAACATTAAGCAAACAACGACCTAGGGTAAAATTTGAGTTAGTCAAGAAGTCAAAGATGCATGTTACAAGATTTTGTTTTCAAGAAAATGAAGGTTGGACTAAAGGCTTCCACTAAATCTATAGATTGGACAATTTTGTAGCCCTTGCTTTGTTTTGAGGTTCGTGAAAGATATGCTGACATTCCCAATTGCATTAAATGCACCAGTAAGTAAATTACTGAAAAAATTACACAACCAATACCACCCAAGTTTTGAATCTACATAAAAATTAATTGAAAACTTTATAGCCCAACTCGAAAATAAAGGTCTCTACACACCTTGCTGAAACACCCAGCCAACAAGGGGTTGTGTGTGCGTTCCGGTTCCAGAAATGAGAAAAGAATGTCCATAAGCTGGAGAGAAGAAAAAAAATTAGCAACACAGATTTATGTTTTTCAGAAGGAAAAAACATCAACAATATGCTATTGTTAGGAGAAAGGATGCACCAGAACAATCATCAAAGAACTCAGTTACCTCCCCATCATCTACCAAGGTCTTCAAAATAACATCAATCTCGCAAGTGAATATTTCACAGGCAATGAAAGGGAACCTAATTCACAAATATAACCCTAATGAGAATAGCAGGAAAAATTATAGATTCACATCCGAAAACTTTCAAAACATTGACATATATACAGGTTCACAAATAACTATGTAGGACACTTACTTGAAAGCTAGTTTGCCTTCAGCATCTTCAGGAGCATCTTCAACAATATATCGCAACAATTGCTCTACTTGAGCTCTACCTCGAAGACTGAAGGCACATGAAGAATACATTAGAAGCCTGCTTTGCTTGAATTAACATAAGTGCTCTAAGTATTTGACTTATATGGAATGGTGCCTTATGGTTCCCGTGAAAAAACTTGAACCCTTTCACCCTCAGCTGCACCAGCAAGCCCCTTTTGGTGGCCATAGATATATTCATTCAGATGCAAGTATGTACAAAAACTATGCTATCTTGCTATTATTCCGTAGAGAGTGGCTTGGAAGGGAATGCAAGAGCATATGTACAAACAGACACCAATTACAATGTCAAAGTCAAACAAGCACAGAAAGAATGAACAAACAATTGAAATCATAAGTCACTGCCAGTCAATAAAAGAATTGGAAAAATAACTGGAACCAACGCAATCCAACAAACAAAAAGGATTCGAGCTGTCTATTGCCTGCTAATATACTTCAATTCAAATGGTAATATAGTTAGTAATAGTAGTTTTCTGTAAGTTCAAACGTAAATTCCTAATCAACTTAACCAAAACAAGCAAAGAAATGATAACAGTCATTTTTCGTCAGTAAAAATGAAAAATGATTCAATAATTACATAAAAGGTTAACAAACAAATAGGTTGGGAAGATTTACAAGTTTATGAGGCGAGTGTTTAAAGCTTTGCATTCTTGAATTATCTCTTCCTCATCTAGAAGCTCTTCCAAGGTAAAGCTTTCCTTGTCCAATATAGTCTCAACCTACAAAATGTACATTAAGAATAATGAGATTCTATAATCAACTTGAAAAGAAGCTGCCATTATGACTCCAGAACAAATATATCCAAACTGGCTACAGCCTTGTTCACACACAAAATAATGATCACTTCCAGTGAAAAATGCTGATACAAACGTCAGAGAACTCACCCCTCAGAGCTAGTGATTAGAGGGAGAGAACCCAAATCTATATCTGCCTCATATCAGTTACCCACTTACCCATTTAGCCGGTATAGGATAGTTCCCCATATGACAAATGGGATCGTAACAAATGCGATAGCTTCACAAATGAACATCAAGCAGAAAAATAACCCAAATGCAGAAGAACTCAAATGACTGAATGCAAAAGAACCCAAATACTCGATAATCATCAATATACCTACTGCCAAAGAACCACTAGGACCATAAAGATAGAAACCAAAATATCTCAAGTTTTGAACAAATTAACAAGAGCCTACTCATCCTACCTTAATATTGCTTACCACTGAAACACCACAGAATAGTCCTCATTACAAAATTGGACACATTAAACTGTATGCACCACTAAGTTACCGAACAAATGGTTGGAAGTTATTTTTTTAACCCAAATATGGACTTAACAACTGGTACCAACTATTTTTCATTAAATTCATAATAGCGATAATTTCCAATGGAAAATAACAATAATTTCCTCCAAAAGAATATCAAAAGTAAAGTGAAATATTCCCGATTACGACTTCGATTCAAACTGACAAGAAATTGAATTTCAAGCAGGAAAAGTGAGATAGTATAAAGTCTGACTTCGTAATTTGCAAGTGAATTGACTGAGTTAATCCAAGTTCAGATAGAATCCAACAGAGCTCAAATTAGGATTTACTACTTACATGGCACCATGGCACCAGTTGGAGACGCTCCAAAACATCACAAATTGCGAATTGGAGCTCTGAACAGCAGCTGAGAACAGAAGTGGATTGAGAAGGAGAGCGAGTGGAAGTAGAGAAGAGCTTGGGAAGATGAAGAGAGAGAAACCCTAGATTTAGAACACGAGAGAGAAAGGGGGCACCTATAAAAGAAAAGGGATGGCGATATTAATGAGGATGACGAGTGAGTCCAGGATGTCATATGAATTTGCAAACAAGACTGACGACAGTTAATTTCACAGATAGGACCACATACAAACTATTATTTAAAAATATTCAAGCATAAAATAGATGTTTATAGGTATGAATGCTCCACCTTTTTCTGAAACAAAAGCCCAAACTAATATGTATTTACTACCTTAAGAGTCTACAGACCACATTCCAGATACAAAAGATCTAAACAAAATATATTAGGAAGAAAGAATGTAATTATTTCTAGTACTATTAGGCATTCAATATAGCCACCAACAAGCGAGGAAAACCCGTCTTAGGCAGAAACTAATCCTTGGTCACCCACATAGGAAAGCAAGGAACGTGTGGCTGCACTACATAGCTTGGCAACACTCTTTTACAAACTAGATAGTTAGTATGATGATTTTTTACTCAAACAGAGGTAAAGAATATTGTCATCTGCATAGAGGCTACCATTAGAACATACTATAATTTTAAAAAATGATGAAATAACCATTATTAACATAAAAAAATGGGTCAGAGATAAAAAGCCAGGATCCCAAACAAGGAAAAATTTGTTGAACGAACCACTAATGTCAAGAACATGCATATAACAAACAAACCCTACTACATGTGCCAACGGATATGAAAATTCCGCTCTCAATCTGGTTTCCAAATCTGATTTTGACTAATATGGATATCCAGCATAACTCTGTGTAAAATGCAAAACAGATATGAAGTGTTGCACTATCCAATAAATTTTGAACTAACCAAATACATTCAAATATAGAGAAACACTGTCCAAAACACTTATTAAATTCTACTAAGAATTATATTATATACATAGAGTCAATCATATAACGAAATTGGATAAATATTCCATGTTTTATGTAACAACGAAATACAACATATTAAAAATAATAATAACAATAATGTCAAGAACATGCATATAACAAACATTTGAATGTGTCAAAGAGGTAAAATAGAGCCTCTATATTTGCACCACTCGACCCAGCAGCCCCATTTGCACCACTCGACCCAACTAAAATCTCCCAAACTAAGCAATGTGTCAAAGAGGTAAAATAGATAGTACTATACTAAACATCAAATAGACTTCCTCAAACATATCAGTTTAGCTTTAAATAGAGCTTCTATATTTCACTCACCTTTTAAAAACCTTAAATAGTCCTCCTACCAAATTGGACACATTAAACCATTGATACAAGCCTAGGAGCCCTCACCCCTAAAAAGCTACCAATTAGAAGGGGGAAAACCAAATTTATATCTACCTCATATCAGCTCCCCATTTATCCCATATAAGATAACCCCCCATAACAAATGAGACGTAACATTCCAACACACCCCCTAATTCACTGTCCTTGGCAACTTTCACTACAGCGACATTGACCCAGCCTGGCAAACTAGGTCTCTGATATAATTTATGCAGACCTAGAAGATCTCACCCCTCAAAAACTAGCTATCGGAGGGAGGGAACCCAGATCTATATCTAGTAACCGCATATCAGCTCCCTCTCTATTTAACAGACATAATTTCAATCCGGCCTTTAGGCAGCCCTTCAACGACGAACTAGCCAATATGGGTCATACTCTAATAAAAATTATACAGACCTAGGAGAACTCACCAATAAAACTAGCTATTAGAGGGAGGGCACCCAAATCTACATCTACCCAATATCAGCTCCCCCCTAGCATATGATATACGGGACCGTAACAGGGTACACCGCTAAGTTACCAAATACAAGGTTACAAATTATAACAGTTGATCATTATCAATCATTTTCCCCCTAAAAACCACCAGAAATGAAGTCAATGATTCTCGATTTCGACTTCGAGTCAACCAATCAATAAGTCGAATTTCCAGCAGCAAAATTGAGCCAAACAAACCCTAACTTTCTAATTACTCAATAGAATCAAACTGAGTTCGAATTAGTGTTTGGAACTTACCGGAGAAGAAGCGGAGAAGTTGGGGATGCTCCAAAACATGTCGAATTGCGAATCGGGGATCCAAGAAGAGGAATGGAGTGAGTGGAAGCAGGAGGAGAGTTGGGGAGTGGAGGAGAGGGGAGGAGAGAGAGAAACCCTAGATTTTGGGAGAGGAAGAGAGAAAGGGAGGCGATTATTTTTGAACGAGAACAAAGACAAATGAGGGCGACATTAATGGGAGTGACAAATGAGTCCACGACTTCATAAGAATTTGCAAACAAGGAGGACGACGGCAGTTGTTTTGCAGATATAACCACCCAGAAATTAGTATTTATTTAACTATTCATATAGTGCATTGTTTTTTTTTAATATGTTAGAGGGGTTAGATACAAATAAACTTAGGAGCAATTCCTTTTTAGAGCATCTGTAGTCGTTTGCTATATATCGATAATATCGATATTTGGGTTAAAAAGCAGCTGCAGTCGTTTGCTATATATCGATATTATCGATAAATCGCTACAGTAGATTGCTATAAATGAGAATCGATATAGCATTTATCGATATCTGAGGGACGGCGTTCGAAGAGCCGTCCCACTAAAAAAATTATTATTATAAGCGTCGGACGGCACTTGAAGTGCCGTCCATTTGAAAAAATTATATTTTAATCGGCAGAAGCCACATATCCCGGACGGCACATGAAGTGCCGTCCGTCGAGTTTTAATAAAAAAAACCATTCATGTGCTTAAGTGTGTGTCAGTGTGCTAATTGTGTGTGTCAGTGTGTCAGAGACTCAGAGTATGCTTCATATGTGCTTAAGTATGTGCTTAAGCATTTTGGGTCAATTAAGAGTGTGTCGGACGGCACTTCATGTGCCGTCCTAGACACACAGCCGGATTTTTTATTTTTTTTTAAACGGACGGCACTTCATGTGCCGTCCGACGATTCCGTCCCAAATTTTGCTTTTTTTTCCTCCGACGGCACATCAAGTGCCGTCGCTTAATATTATATGATTGATTGCTATAAAATAGCTTTCGACGAGTGCAGCGAAATCGAAATTCTTATTTCTGTTTATCCATATATGGATAATTTTAACATAAACGACTAGAGATGCTCTTAGCAAGGGTAATGCTACATCCACTACCAATTTCACTACCATTTTGTTCACTACCTTAGGTGACACACTTCAATAGGTAGAGAAAGATAGAGTAGGTGGGAGAACTCTCCAATAGAAATATGCCACTTAAGTAGTGAACTAAATGGTAGTGAAATTGGTAGCAGCTGAAGCATTACTCTTTTAGCAAACTCATAATTTGTGAGAGATTCCACAGTCGTCAATGTGTAAATTATGCATATATGGATAAATGCATATAGCATTTGGCTATTGTGCTGCAGTCGTGGAATGCTATTTTTAGCAATTTAATTTAAAATAATAAAAATCTCATATCAGACGGAACTCGAAGTTGCGTCGGAGGAAAAAAAATAATTTTTAAATGACAAGCGGAAGATCATATTGCGCCGGAGGAGGCAAATAGGTAATTCATTTTTTTATTTTTTTTATTTTTTTTTTAATCCAATGGACGCAACTTCTTGTTGCGTCCGAGGAATCCGCTAAGGAGGAACGCAACATCAAGTTGCATTCGAGGGATATTTTTCCCATTTTCGGTTTTTTTTTATTTGCAAAAAAAAAAAAAATTTAGCGACGGAACTCGAAGTTGCGTCCAACGATTTAAAAATAATATTTTTTTGAGCGACGCAACATGAAGTTGCGTACTGTATAATATGCATAATTCTCATATCCTCTCTCATATATAGCAATCTACTGTAGTAGAATATGCATAATATGCATATTTAGCAGACAGCTGCAGCGATTTTTTGGGCAAAATATGCATAATATGCATATATAGCAGACGAATACAGATGCTCTGAGGGTCTTAACTTATTTTTTAGAAAAAAATCTCTTATTTGGAAATCCTTCTTGACATACTCTATTTGGCACTAGTTTTTTTAGGATCAAAAAGGTTATTTTAACTGCATAAAACAATGTCTGTAGCAAATAAATAATTCTCATAGGAAAATAGTTAATTGCCAAAGCATGAAAACTCATGAAATTTATTGAAGCCAAGGTCAGAGATATTTTAAAAAAGAAAAACCATATGTATGAATATAGTTTTGCTTGGAATATATATTTATTATACATGAAAAATGAAAGAGATATGACATGTTACTCTACGGCACTGTTAGGTTGGAGGGGAAGTGAGGGAAGGGGAGAGAAGGGTTTTTTTTAAACTTTTCTTATTTGGTTCATTTTTTAAGAGGGGAGAGGAGGGAAATGAAGGGGTACAAAACCCCTCCTGAGCCAATTTTGGCTCCCCTCCAATATTGGGGGGATTTGGAGGGAAGATAAGATAGCTATAATTTTTTAATGTGATTGGACTAAATTGTCCTTTAAATCTAAATCCTAATAATAAAACCTAGTTGCCTTCCGACTGTCTCTTTCCCGCTCTCTCTTTCTCCCTTGCATCTTGGCCATCGTTCATTTGAGCAGAATGAGAGAGATTGATCATAGATTCTCCCTTGCATCTTGGCCATCACCATTGGTAAGCAGCAGCAACATAGGAACATCGTTCATTTGAGCAACATCAATGTTGGCATCAGCAGCTTGTGTGAGTGGAGGAACATGAGCAGTTGGTGGAGTACTACCATAAGCTATTGTGATACTAGAAATTGACAACTTAAAATTAAACTCGACTCTGACTACTTAATCTTCTACTTCAATTGCATTATGGAGATTTGTTTTCAGAATATGAAGCCTTTGTACAATGTCATGTGTGAAAAGACTCCTTTAAACATCGATTTTATTAGTGACTACTTGATCTGATGCTAAATAGGCTCCCATTTGTTTTTATCAATTCTGCAGTTTTGATTACCAATTCTAAATTTATGTAGTGTCGTCTTTTGATTGATTCATACAGGACAAGGGCTATTATTCATTCACTTTAGAATTATTGTGATACTGATTCTTACAATTTAAAAGTGCAGTACCAAATAAAATCCAAAACACTATCCCTCTCAATATTGAACAAATTACAAAATGGATTGTAGAATAAAATGGGGCTTAGCAAATTCATAGTTCAAGTCGTCTCAATTCGGTCCCAACTATTCTGATTCCATACACCTCTAAAGATAAAGAAAACTTATTTACGAAAATAAAATGAAGCACAATACACTGAGAACCACATATAACTGGTGAGGCCTCTTTGTCGCCATCTTGAGATCATGAATCATTATCACTGCTATAGATGCAACATGTTAAAAAAGCCTAAGCCTACATATAAGAGATCATCCTCTCAGTATTAGATAAACAAATTAAATTCATTGTCACTGCAAAAGCTGCTTTGTGCACAACATTATCACTGCACAAAGAAGCAGGCCTACGTATAACTGCTGCAGATCGATGCTTCCAAACTTCTTCTAGTAGCAACTCACCAACAGACAACTCTACAGTCTTTCTTGATCTTCAAATAGTCATTGAAGTTGTAGCTCTTACTTGACAAGAAATATAAATCTGTACATACAATTTAAAAGCTTTGCGTGTTAGTAACTTTTCTCAGGAAACAAAGAAGGAAATGTAGATGAATAAAGATAACTACCTGACCAAAATAAATTTTCATATCATCGACATGCACATAAACATGTGCATCATTTTTGCTTCCCAATACAATCTGCAACGACTGCCCTTTGTTTGGTAATTTCTGCTAGAAATTAGTTTCCATTTCATATCAAGCTGCAATTTCTTATTGTATGCAAAAGGGTATAAAAGTAATTTTTTTATAAAATCCATTCCCTCCCCCTTGTGAACCAAACAAGAAGATAATTATTTTCCCTGCCCTCCCCTCCTTTGAACCAAACAGAGTTTTCATTAAATCCCTCCCCTCCCGTTCCCTCCCCTCCATTAAAATCCCTCCCCTCCCCTCCCCTCCCCTCCTTTGAACCAAACAGAGCCTACAGGTTGGACTCGGACTCTACCTATGTTATCTAGGTTCTTTCAAAATTTTGGCACCTGCCCTGTATCTGGTCCGGGTATTACCAGACCTAATTATTTTTCCGATTCTGATTCGGATCAAATGCGGGAGCGGTGGTAGAAACGGCAGGCATCAGCAATGGCGATGGTGATATTGGGTTAAGGTTAGGTTGAGCTCGGGTCGGCATTGGGTTTGGTTCGGGTGAAGTCAACGCCGGAACTGGGTTTGGGAGGCTGTCGATGGATGTTTGGGTTGGCAATTGGAGCTCAGTTTCGGTAGAGATGGATGTTTTTGGTGATGGGATTGGAGTGGTTGGAGGTCGGGAATGGGTTTGAATGGAGGAAGGGGTGGGTGAGGTCAGTGGTGGAGCTGATGAAGAAGGTGAATGTGGCGATGGAGATGGAGGTCGAGATGAAGGTTGAGGGCTAGCTATGGAGATGGATTTTGATTTGGCGTGGGGATGCTGATGATCATGTGTTGGAGAGTTTGATTTGTGGAGATATTAGGGGTTTGTATAAGGTTTAACACTGTCGCATTTACCCAATACCCGGACCCAGCAATAGAACGAAACCGACCCGATCTATATGGTTCAGGTCTAGGTCCTAAAATAAGACCTGATGCACTTCCGCATCTGGGTCCGGGTTCGCTCAATATAGAACTGACCCGGACCTATTAAAAAATCTCCCAAAAATATGGAATTTGAATAATAGGGTTATAGAGATATACATGTAAATAGTAATTGTTGAAGATGGATGTATAAATATAATATTCATTCGTGTACTTAAGTGCAAAATTTGTTGGAATCGTAGGGTATTGAGTGCAAAATACTTGAGTGTAAATATTTATTCTCCGCTTCCGGACCCAACGAGTAGATTTTTTTAACTAGGATCCGAACTCGGACCCGGTTCTCGCAAGTCTAGGTCCGGGTCTAATTTTTGGACTTGTGAGGTACCGTGTAACACCCCACAAAATTGGAAATGACAATTTTGCCCCTCATGTGTTACGCACGTGTATTTTGTACCGTTACTGGTGATATCCGTAATACATTTCAGTACAAATATCATACTTAGTTTGGATTCCGACTATTTATGCATTTTCTGTCTTCTCAAAATCCTATTTGAGTCAATTCAAATATAAAATTCCAATCTCTGTGTTTTTACGTGTTTTATACGTGTTATCGATGCACGTATCGATTACGTATTTTTTCACCGCTACGTGTAATATTCTCTATGTGTTTCAATTATTTATTTAATAGAAAATTCATTTTTCTCTTATTTTAATTAAAATATTTTTATACGTGTGGTGCATGCATTTTCTGTGTACGTATTGATTACACTACGGTATAAAAATTAATGAAACATATTTTCGTATGTTACATTCCAATTATTTATAAATATTTTTCCGTCGATGAAATTTATTTCGTATTTTAATATTTTTACGTGCGACACACATATTTGCAATGCACGTGTTAGTTGCATTCTCTTTCAAAATTAAATTTTGAAGTGTGTGTGTGTTTATTTTATTTTTGCATGATAAATCTAATTTATAATTAAACTAAACTAATTTTATTTAAACATTTACTATATATTATAACCTATATTTTAAATTATATATATATATATATATATATATATATGAAGTGTGTGCACGTGCAATGCACGTATTTCTTTTACATGAAGAGTGGCCGGTTGGAATTCTTTGGCTGACTTGGTAAGTGGGAAAAAGAGAGTAGATTAGTGGGTGTATTAGTGGGGGGTAGTTAGTATAACTACTCAATTATCTTATAAAAATCCATAATCCTGAATCATTTAATGCACACACCTTAATCAAAGTGAAAAAAATCCCAAACAGAGAATAGGCATAGGTGGTCTTGGTGTTGATTAAGGTTGGTATTTCGGGAGAAGCCATTTACTTGGCTTTGGTGTGGATTTCGGCTTACTTTTGGGGATTTTCTTGGTGCTTTTGAAGGGGCTTGCTACTAGTATATTCTCTTATTGGGTCGGTGTTTCTTAAATCCTTTCTAATTTTAGGAGTATGATGCATGCTAGTTGAAATATGGTTTAGTTATTAAATTTTGATTGATAGAATGAATGTAGATTTCATAATCTTATTTTAATTGTGTCATGATGTGTTGAAATGATATTGTGATTCTAATAAATGACTAGAATTCATGTGGATTGTTGGAATAAAAATTTCCAAATTGATGCATGTTAGAACGTTCTTATAATAGTCAAATTAATGCAATATGTATGAAAAAGTTTAAGATGCTAGTATAGTAGAGAAATATGGAAATAGTTCCACAAATGTGAATTTTATATGGCATAAAGATATTCTATATTGGTGTTTTGAGGAGGAACCATAGTTTATTTCAAAGTCGAAAATGTACTCTTTAAATGCAAATTGGAAAGAAACTTATTACAATGTTAAAAAAATTAAGCATTTTATAAAGTTTACTATTTGGTGCTATACTGTATTTTTAAAGAAATTATTCTGGAAGAAGTTTTGATTTGAGATAGACAAACTAATTGAGAAATCGAAATTTTGTAAAGAGAAATTTACAAACAGACAGTAAGTATAAAGTTATTTCAATCCCTCTTCGTAACAGAGAATAGGTTTGCGATTATTGGTTATCGGCGTGGGTTTAGAGCGTTGTAGCCAGGCAGGTGGTCTTGGGTTCAAGTCTTGAAAAGGCTCTGTTTTATTAAAGTTTGGTTATTCCCAAAATACACTACAGTACATACATAAAGCATTTAAGTGAACTCATATCACAAGTCGCCTTTGGACTTTCTGGTCTTCGGGTGCGCTTTGAGTTGGTCACTGTAGCAGGTCGGGGGTCTTGGGTTCGAAACCCGGCAGCGCCACTTTTATTTCTCTTTGATTTTTTTTTGGTAATTAAAGGTTTTAAAGGGCATAAAAAATGGAGAAAAAATTCCATTATTCCTCTAAAATTATTTAGACTTTACAAAAAAATATTTTCACAATATTTTGACATATTTTGTTAGAATTTGAAGTGATTTTTATATATTAAAAGTACGGGATGAAGAACTTGATAATTCTTAAAATGTGATTCTTGTATAATTAAAGGAATATGAAGATTTGAATACAATTAAAACCCTCTTGACGAGATGTTATAGTAATTGATTGAGAATATTTGAATTTGCACACAATGCTATAAGTGATTAAATTGATACTGACAGTTGAAGGGAGTTACTTCTTGTTGTAAGAATATAAAGAAATGTTTTTCTTTGAGAAAGATATTGTGAATAAAGAAATTGAACTATTATTTTGAGATTGAATATGACATACTGTTGATCTCTAGAATGAGATAGTTGTTGGAATCTAGAGGCTAGGCGAGACCCTTAGAAACCGGCAGTTGTTATTAATATGAATTTGAGAGATAACCAGTGTCGGTTGAGCATCTATTGAGAAGTAGTCAGTTGGGGCTGATTGTCTCTTGTATTGGCTTAATTCTGGTAGGGTAAGCTAGCTCTAGTTTGTGAGGATTTTTTTTCTAAAACAAACTAAAAACTTAAGGACAACACTATAGTTAAGATGTGATGAAAGTAAGAGACAAACACAAGTATGAGGGTCTCGGATTCACAGTGTGAAAGTTTTCAGAGGCTATCTACATGATGCATCATGTCATGATGTGAATTCATCTCCGGAATTATCAGGATCGTGACGACTCTTGTAGGGTACTTGGTGACTACGTAGTGCCATCATCCCATGACGGAGGCGAATTGTCCATAGGCTATCTACATAATGCATCATGTTATGACGTGGGATTCCCCTCCAGGCTGTCTAGACATGGGCTCGTAACTCATAAAACTTCTAAGAACTTACCGTATTTACCGTAGTAGTTAAACTCATAACGAGGGATCCAACCCTACAAAATGAAGCACGGTTAAGGGCTTACCCTCGGATCTATGTAGAATGGGATGCATAGGTTAGAACAAGTGTGCATTAGTGTCATCAAATATAAATAAATGCATTAAGGTTAAGTGCACAAGCACACACGACATCAATAGGATAATCCCTCTTTAGCTTTGTTTGTGATGCATTCAAGTTTGTGTTTATTAAAGTATTAAAGAATCGTTATATTTTCGGCATAGCGAGGATAACCGTGTATAATATTGCGTCGATTGTAAGCAACTGACGTGCCCACAGTTTCATATGCAGGATTTGGAATTTATAAGAAGATATAAAGATGAATTTGATACCGATGGTTACTTAAATGCTAAAGTTGTTACAATTGTATATTTATCATGTTGTAATTCATTTATTTATTTCGGTACGTGTTGATGTAAAAAGACTTTGTTGTAATAAAAGTTTTAAAATCCCTTGTAAAATTGTACGAAGTAAAGTGTAAAGATCCTGTGGAACTTCGAATTTAAGCTTATTTGAACTTCGGGGTGTTACATACCGGATCTGGATAGTGGAGGACCCGACCCGATAGAACCTGATAGCAGCTCTAATAGGCTTTAGGAATCTATACAATATATTATGTTAAACCATTTTTGGTCTAAGGATTTTTTTATTTTTTTCGTTTTTTTATAAGGAAGGCAAATGTATGAGGCAACTTCCCACTCTTTCTTCATCCAAATTTTGAAATTTTGAAGTGCAATTCTATCCCCTAATCATATCATAAAAAAACATGCAATACTGTATAGATGTTATTAGATAATTTTATCAAAAATAAATTTGATATTTTCTCACTTTTGAAAATTATGTGCAATATATTACACATGGTTATAGTTAAAAATTATGTGTAATATATTGCATTGGGTTATACTAGTTTGTACAATATATTATGCTAAGATTATCTCAGGATTTGTCTTCTTTCTTCATTTTTTTTTAAAAAAAAGGATAGTAAAAGTAGGAGGTCACTCAGGCCACCATTCATTTATCCCTCTTCACTTTTAAAAATACATTTGAATTTCAATTTAAAATATCTTCAAATTTTAAATATCAAAAAACCTATTTATAAACGCATTAACATAGTTATTAATTTATTTTATAGAAAAACTTATCTAAAAACACATTTATGCAGTTGGACTCCTATACATCTATACAATATATTAGGGGGAGGGGGGGGGGGGTATTCAATTAGGATTTTAAAGGATTCCATTGTATTCAATAAAGGATTCCATTATGTGCAATCTCTTCTTGTATACTTTGCAGTTGTAAACATCCTTTCTGATAATAAATAATAATGTTCTTTTTTTTTGAAGAAAAGGTGGAGTCTGGTCACCCTGTTTCATTAATAAGTGATTAATAAAACAAACTCAAAGTACTGAGCCAACTACCAAATCCTACAAACAAACAAAAGTACATAACCTCCACCTCGAACATGGAGGGTAGGACAAAAGAAACATAGAGTAGCCGCAAAGAAATACATCATATCCCCCCCAATAAACCCTGGGGTGGTGGGTATCAAAGACCATAGTATACCGTGCTGGCTATCAATCGATCGTCGGCCCGATCTCGATCTCCTCATCATCAAACTCCTCTACCTGGAATACACTCGCAATCCTTCCCCTGAGACCTGCTGCTGCCACATTAGCCCAAAATGAAATAAAATGCATAATATGAGTCAAATTGCCAGAGATACTTTTGCAAGTTCTACGAAAGTAAAGATTATTTCTGTCTAGCCAGAGAACCCAAGTCATTGCGGCGATAGTGATATACCATGCTTCTCTCATAGAACCCCTCTCCGTCGCGAACTTTGGGCCTACCCACAGGTCCTCATATGTACTAAGGTATTGAGTTGTCCCTAGGGCGCTGAGTACCTCTACGAGTACCGCTTTGCTCCTAGGACACTGTAGAAAAAGATGGTCTCTATTCTCCAGGGCAGCGTGACAGAACCCGCATTGAGAGTCTACACTCGGTTGACGCTTAGCGAGGTTTTCTCTAGTCAGGATCACATCATTAAGTACCAACCATAAGAAAGCTTTGATTTTTAGCGGGGTTTTTGTTCTCCAGATGACGGCTGACCACTTTGGGATACATCCCCTAAAATGGATGTGATTGTACATGGAGCGGACGGTGAACTTGCCGTTCTTCTCCAATCCCCAGGATTTCTTATCGGGGCCCTGAGAGCAAGCAATTCCAGCGTTGTTGATGTAGGCCTGAAGTTCCGTTAGTCTAAGCTGAGAACCTAGGTCAAGCGGTTGTTTGAAAGAAGATTTGTAGGTGCCTCTTTTCCATGTTGCGGCCACCATGCAGTGTGGTTGTGTCGCCTATTCATATAAGTCGGGGAACAAATTTCTGAGCGATGATCAGCACACCACTTATCCCACCAAAATCTGGTGAGTCTGCCGTTACCGATAGCTGACTGCACACAACTATTGAAGGGTTCATAGGCTTTAGTGATGCCTTTCCAGAACCAGGAAACCCGAGGGCCTATCCTGAAGCCCAGATTTCTCGTTCCATTCCCATGCATATACCCCTGAACAAATTGTTGCCACCCTTATCCATTGGGATGGAACACTTTCCACCACCATTTACCCAGTAGCGCCAGATTCATATCTCGAAGATCAATTATACCTAGGCCTCCATGTATCTTTTTCATGCACTCCTTCTCTCATCTAATGAGGTGATAACCTCCTCGGTCCGGGTCTGCCCCTTTCCATAAGAAACGTTTTCGAGTCCGATCAATTCTTTGGATTCCCATCGCGGCATTTTAAAGAAGGAGAGATAATAGGTAGGGAGGTTTGAGAGGACTGCATTAATAAGCATCTCTCCCTTCCAAAGATAGGGCTTTGCCTTTCCAGCCTGCTAGCCATTTCTCAACCCGGTCAATAATGGGTAACCAATCCGCCTTTTTGAGTTTCCCGGGCCTTAGTGACAATCCAAGGTACTGAATGGGGAAACTCTCGGTGGAGCAATTGAGGATTGTGGCATGTTCAAGAGCCTTTACTGGAGTCAGGGCAATGGGAGTGAGAAAACTCATGTGGAAATTAACCCTGAGGCCAGACCATGCTTCAAAGCAATATAGAATTCTTTGAAGACGGTAGTTTTCCCCTAGGTTTCCATTGCCAAATAAAAGAGTATTGTCTGCATATTGGAGTATAGAGCATCCTTGACGATTGGCTCCCTTAGCCACTGGTACGATCCAACCTGCTCTACTGCACTTAGCCATGATGGATCTTAGAACGTCTATCACTATGGTAAAGAGAAGGGGTGAGCGCGGATCTCCTTGTCTGAGCCCCCGTTTGCAGGAGAATGGGTGGCCTGATACCTCATTTACCAAAATAGCCGTTCTGCTGGTGGTAAGACAAGTGTGGATCCATCTGTCCCCGAAACCTCTTCCAGCCAGCGTTTCCAACAAACAGTCTCAATCAACAGAGTCATAGGCTTTCTCGAAATCTAGCTTTAGGAGGTAGCTCTTAGAATTCGAAGTGTGGCATTGATGGATAGTCTCTTCAGCCGTTGCTATACTGTCTTGAATACACCGTCCTTTGATGAATCCCATCTGGTCTTGACTAATGAGACCATCCATTACCTTTTCCAGTCTGTTAGCGAGAGTCTTGGTAATAATCTTTACAGAGCAGTTAAGGAGACTTATAGGGCGGAAGTCTCCAACTCGTCGAGAGTCTTCTTTCTTAGGAATCAGCACAACCTCCGTGTAGTTGAATCTCCCTAATTTGAGTTTATGCTCGTAGAAGTCTGCGAACACCTTCAGCAAGTCACCTTTGATTTCCTCCCAGAATATCTGATAGAATAGTATCGGGAAACCATCTGGACCTGGAGCTTTATCTTTTCCAAGTTGTTGGACCGCCTTATAGACCTCCTTCTTAGTGAAGGGTGCTTCAAGGGATTGCAGTCTAGGATTGGAATTGCATGCTTGGTCTTGCCAGAAATCGTGTTGGAGAGGGACTCTGAAGTCTGCTTTGTGCCCAAAGAGGCACTTGAAGTGGGACTAGAAAGCCATATTAATAGCAACATCGCCTTGTACCATTCCGGAGTCCTGAGTGGATCGAGTGAATGAGGTTAGATCTACGCCGGGCACTAGCAACTCGGTGGAAGAATGCAGTGTTTGCATCTTCCTCTTTGAGCCATGAAACTCTGGATCGTTGTTGCCATTTGATTTCCTCAATCTTGTAGAGTTGGTCAATTTCCTGTCTGAATTGGAGCAGTCAATTTCGCTCTTCCTGTAGCAGATCCTAGTTTCTTCAGTCTTCTCAAGTTCCTCAATTCCTTTAAGAAGGGATTCCTTTGCTCTCCAAATCAGCGCAAATCTAGGTCCGGTTCCATTTCCTGAGCTTGCCCCTGAGTCTGCTAAGTTTTTCACACTATATAGCGGATGCCTCACCACCCTTGGTCGGGCGAGACCAACTCTCATTGACCATATGGTGGAAGCCTTGGATTTCTAACCATGCTTTCTCGAACCGAAACTTTGACGGTTTTCTGGGTTGGTCTTCCCTAGAGGATAAGAAAATAGGCACGTGAACTGATGTTGGTTCAGGGAGTGATTTGGTCGATGACAACGGAAATTTGGTCTCCCAGACCGTGGAGACCAGAATCCTATCCAACTTGGCTAGAATGGGCGCCGCTTATTTGTTCGACCAGGTGAAAAGCTTGTCAAAGATGGGGATGTCCACCAATTCCAGGTCCGTGATGACTTCATTAAACGCTTTCCTGTTGGGATCACTAGATCCTCTGCCTCTGTGTTCTGAGGCAAATCTGGTAATGTTAAAATCGCCCCCCCCCACCACCCAGGAGTGTGGCCAGTGTGCTTGGATCGCTCTTAGTTCCGTCCAGAAAGCTGTTCTAGAGGAAGAAGTATGCGGTCCATAGACCACCGTGACCGATTGAGTCCACCCGTCAGATTTTCGTTGTAGCACTACTGACAAAGAAAATTGCCCGTGGAGCTCGTCTAGACAACAAAAGAGGTTAGGGTTAAAACCCAGAGCGATGCCCCTAGTTGCCCCAAATGATGGGGACATTCTCCATTCGGAGACTCAAGTTTCCCCTACTCTATTAAGTCTAGACATGTGTGAAAGTTTGGTCTCTTAGAGACCAACAATGTTAGCCTTTGACCTGGCTATGACTTCCTTAACCATTTCTCGCTTGCCCCGTCTACCGAGGCCTTTAATGTTTCAGAATAGGGCCTCCATTAACTACGGCTAGGGGAGGGAACGTGGCTCGTTTTGGGCGTCGAGTTCAAATTAATAATAAATAATAATGTTAAAGTCATATATTTATATATGTATAAAGTATAGATAAGGAATGTTCCATAAGAAATATGTTAATATTGTCTCTCACTTGTTTCATCTGTTCCTCATTTAGTTTGTCTAACTGTTCCTTCCACTCCGAAATCTTTTCAGTTGTATATCCGTCCATAGCATCAATGTCTTCATGTATACTTTGCAGTTTTAAAGGTCATTTTTTATAAGGAATAATAATGTTAAAGTCCTATAATTATATGCACTTACTCGCGCACAAATCTGAATATAAACAAAATAAGTGATTTAATTTTATCAATAAGTACAAAATGTCATTCTTTTTTCCTCTGCTAAGAAAAAATAAATATCTCTATGTTGAAATAGTAGACTATGAATGAAAAAAAAAATGATACTTTCTCTTTTATTTTGTTTATATGAAGAAAAAAACAAGCTTTATAGTTATGTCACCCAGCCATAGATTTACTACAAAATTTTTTCAAAACAAGGATTGTTCACACTAAAAATCAACTACAAAAAATTATTTGCTTTGTTCATTGTAATTGTTATATAAATAGGAAAGTGCTTTATTTGCTTTTGTGAAATTTTCCTCTTCAATTTGGTTATTCAATCTTCGTCATGCATCATTGAGGAATGTGACTGAAAGGATATTTGGTATCTTTAAATTCCAGTTCACAATTTTCAATACTGCAATTCCATTCTCATTTGAGACACAAGCAGAGCTAGTGCTAGCTTGTGTTAGATTACACAACTTTATTCGCAAAGAGTGTCGTTCTGATGAATTTCCATTAGAACAAGAAAGTGATTCGTTATCACATCTTGACATGGAAGAAGAAAATCTAGAACTACTTTCACAGCCTTAACAAACAACAAATAACTGAAGCTAATGCTTGGAGACTAAGCATTCCTGAAGCTTGGTGGCGTGATAGACTGTGTGGTGGTGGTGGTGGTGGTGGTGGTGGTGATGATGATGATGATGATGATGGGAATCAAAATGATAAAAATGAGAATGAAGACAATGAGAATGAGAATAAGAATCGAAGAGATGATGAGAATCAAGATGGTTAATTTTTTACGATGTATTTCTTCAATTGTCTTTGTGTATTTAGTAATGTACTTATTTGATCGCTTTTTGCATTTTAGGTACTGTATTTTGACAAAGATCAAAAATAATTTGGATTTGATAAAAAAATTTAAACTTTTTATTATATTATGGTCATTGGACAATCCATATAATTTAAAACAAATACTCATTAAACAATATAAAAGAATCTATGAGAGTCCATACGGAATTAAAAGAATCCACCAATCCATGGATTATAAAAAGTTTTTAAATTCCCCCCCCCCCCCTCTCTTTCTTCATTCAAATTTTGAAATGGAATCCTATCCCTTAATAAAACACAAAAAATCGTGTAATATGTTGTTATTTTCCCATTTTTAAAAAATGATGTGCAATATATTGTACTGGGTTATACTAGTGGAGATTAATGAATAGTTTTTAGAATAATTAGTAAGGTAATAAATATAATAAATATTTATTTATTAAAAATAAGCTTCAGGGTCCGAGTTGGGCCTTTTTTTTAAAATTACTTGTAGTATATTTTTTAGTACATGTTCGGGTCCGGGTCGGGTCCATTTTGAGTGAATCCAGACATGACCCCGAAAATATCAACATGTCTTATTTTAGGACCCAAACCCTGCCTGCAATAAAGTAGGTCAGTTTCAGTCCAATGTCAGGTACGGTTCGGGTTCCGGTCGGTTTCGAATATTGGATTTTTGTGACAGTGTTACTTATATACTATTCTAAAAAAGCCCGAGTTTAGATTATCCAATGACCAAAATTTAATTTTTCTGTCTTCAAGAGAATATCGTAACCTTTCTTTCTATACTAATTAAAAAATAATAATAATACAAAAGATTATATTGCCATTTTATAATAGGGAAATATGAAGAAAATATTCTATTGTTATATATTTGAGAACCTGATTATCTATGTACGGCAAATTTTAAAAAAAAATAAAATGAACAGGATATACGTTCCTCAACAAATTGGAACGCTATGAAAGAAAAAGGTAAGGGAAATAGCAAACTTGGAAATTGAATGATGCTAGATATTAATTCATTATTATAGGTTAAAAATAAAAATCCCTGTAACTATCTACAATAGGGAAATTATTACGAAAATGAGAGATAGAGAGGTGTAGCCGAAATCCAATAGTCTTTATTCATAACATATGTATATTGGAAAGTTTTTTTTCTTTTCTTTTTTCTTTTTTTTTTCTGAGGGAAAATGTGGAATCTGACCATCCTGTTTCATTAATAAGAGTTTAATGAAACAAACCCAGAGTACTGGGACAAGTACAAACTACAGACAGAAAATAAAACATTCATGAAGCAACATGACGCGTACAAACAACAAATTCCTTCAACAACCCTGCAGGTTGGGCCGACAAATTGTAAGTACGTCAGTTTAGCTTCGTACAGTGCCTCCACGGTACATGCACACCCACCTGAGACAAGTCTGGCAAGATTTTATCAACCGCCGATCCCTGCCTTCACCGCGCTGGGGGACCCCATCTATCGGCCCAAGCCCCGCAGATCGAATGCACAGCGATCGCACCCTCTCACCATCTCCACCACTCATCCTACAAACGTGCTAGTAGTTCCCATAACCGCTACCAAAGAGAAAGCCGTGAAGAGGATTCCTTCACCTCTCACACGATAGCGCTTTCTCAGGCAATTTCTCACCAAACAACTATCTCGCTCACTCCACCAAGCACCACGCTCCAGGAGAGAGCTGTGGAGAGGATACCTTCACCTCTCTCACTCTGAAGCTCTCTCCGGCGATTTCTCACCACACAGACTTATCTCGACTCACACTCCCAACCGGAGGGAAGAGGCGATGCTATCACGAGCCAGTGGCCTAAGCTGGAGGAAGCTCAACAGCCTGATAGTAGGCGCTGTGAAGACTTTACCGGCGGCATCGTAGGACACTCCAGACCAACCATACCCAAACTCCACACCCCATCACCCCCAACACTAACAAACTATCGGCCTGGCCCTACGGGCCCCAAACCGAACCACCGACCTCACACTTGACCCCAAATCCATGGTGCTCGCGACAATAGGTGCGGGAGGATACTCTGGCACGACATAGTCGCTTCGTGACAGTTGAGACAAGCACCCCGGAAGTTGAGACAAGTGAGCGCACATTACGGAGGGACCCCATCTTTGGGCCCAAGCTCTAGAAGTTGGGACAAGTGAGCACACATCACGGAGGGACCCTATCTTTGGGCCCAAGCTCCACAATCGTGCAAGACAACCTAACTCCCAGCATCTGAACATGCACTACCAACCCTCGGCTTCTTCACACGCAAGATAGAATCAAACCCCAGCTTCTTCGCACGCGCTACCAACCCTCAAAAACCAAAACATAGCTGCAGATCGCCGTGATTGGCCCCGAAAGTGTGGACATGGTGGTAACCGCAAAGAACAAGTTGGATCTTCTTCTCACTCTCAAATTTCAATCTCTTCGGCGAAGAAGAAGTGAAACCCGAAACCCTAGCTTCCAGATTCCCAAAAAAACAAATCAAATCAACCTAAATGGGCAGGAAGCAGCACAGATATGGGCGATGGAGCGGGGCGGCGCGAGTTCCTACCGGTGACGGAGTGGGCGACGAAGTGGGGCGGCGCCGGAGTGGGGTCGCCGCGATCTGGGGAGTGTTTCCGGAAACGATGGCGGCGTTTGTGGGGGGTTGTCGCTGTGATCTCGCCATCGAATGAGCATCGTCGCGCGATCTAGCGTCGATGGTGGTGGATCTGGGGAGCATCGTCGCCGCAATCTCTCCTGGTCTCAAGACTTCAAAGGCTGAGCTGATCACCTCCCGGCCTCACCTGAAGGTGTGGTGGGATGTCGTGTCTGCCAGGCCAGCGTGGAAGAAGACCGTTGATCTTATTCCGTTTCCACAGTAATAAGTTTTGACCTGGCGCTGAGCGCAACAGGGAGGAGGGCAAGGTTGGGGGGGACGACAAGGACGGTCGCGTCGGGGCGGTGGCGACGCTGCCTAGCCACCACCGCCTTAGAAATTTTCAGATCTAGGGTTTGTTGGGTTTTTTTGAGAGGGGTAGTTTCTCTCTCTAGACTTTTCTAGAGAGAGACTCTTTTTTTGTACAATATATATGGGAAAGTTAGGGTTAGGATTTGGTAGTGTGGTTGGGCCGTGACCTGAATAGGTGGAATTAGGCCACCACCTTAATAGGTAGGCATCCACCTAATAGGTGGTCACTCTTTCACAACACTCCCCCTTGGATGTCCACTTTAAAATATTGCCTCATTAAAAAATTTCCCAAAGAAAAGCACACAATTGAAAAAATTCTTAGTGAAAGAAAAGAATACAACTAATTCTTCAGGAATTTAAGTGGGTGCAACTTAGATTGCCTTATTAAAAGCTTTTCGAAAGAAAAACCCAGTGGGAAAAAATCTCATTGAAGAAAAATAGTACATTGCGCAAAGACATTCTTCAAGATGTCTCCTTCAGCATCTTCAGGATGCTCCCAACTCCCTCTCAAATCAAAACACTAAAAATTATTACATTTAGTTCTCACATCAAGTTGAATGAACCCCCCCCCCCCCCCCCCCCCACAAAAAAAAAAAGAAAAGAAAAGAAAATCACATTTGGTTATTACATCCCAACCCAAAAATTTATTAGCTTATACATTTATATGCCTATCTGCTAAAATCATCTTATGTTATTTTGCTGTAATAACTTTTGAAATCTAGACTTTGGGAGAGATTTTGTGAAGATATGTGCAAGCTTCTCTGAAGACTTAATCTGCTTTATATCAATCATCTTTTGTGACTTAAAGTTGGGGGGTGAGGAAATTTTTGGGTGAAATGGGCTTCATACTGTCTTCTTTGACGAAGCATTCTTGAATTTATTTTATACATGATGCATTATCTTCATAAATGATTGTAGGCTTGTTTGTGACTTATGGGAATTCACAACTCCCCATGATATGCTGAACTAGAGACAATGACCATATACACTCACTCTCTACTTACTTCATGAAGTGTCAGTATCTCAGAATGATTGGTCAATATTGTTGTAATTGTTTATTTGACTAATCTCCATGAAGTAGTTGCATAACTGTTAAGATAAACATATCTTGTTTGTGATCTCCCCTTATGGGGACCAGATAAATAACCTGCGTCTATATATCTGACACGGTCAGCTCATTCACATGAATAATATAAACAAAGATCTAGTGTGATGTGCTAAATAAAAGAGTGCACATATTGCAATCAAATATGGTACTTCATGAACCATAATATCTTCATTTTGTTTTTTCGGCCGATATGGATAGAGCCATAAAATGAACAGGATTGTACGTCATCTGTCTGAGTCCGGCTCGAGAATTGACCCGACCGTGTACTGCCCGAACTGTTATACGAACCGAACTTGAACAAATTATTATGTCCAATGCTTTACCGAGTCCGGTCTGAGTCTGGTTCGTCCAAACAAACATAGCCTTATGTTTTCATAACGAACCGAGCCTGGACGATAAAAAATTTGTCTGACCTGGACCGAGTCAGACATAAGCCCGTCCGAGTAGAATTTCGGTCCGAGCTTGAACATATGACTGTCCAGTCCTGTTCGATCTGATTTACAGCCTTAGATATGGATCGCAAGCAACTTCTAATGACTTGACCATCATAGGTGTACTAAGTAGATGGCAACCACTCATATTGAATCTCTTCGGAAGATTTTCAGCATATTTGGCTTGATATAGTAAAATTTCATTTTTACTGTACTCCATCTGCAGGCCGAGATAAAATTTTGTTTCTCCCAAGCCTTTCATCTCAAATTCATTCTTACGATGGCTAGTAGCTTTTTCAATCTCTTCAGGAGATCCGATCAAGTTTATATCCTTCACTGAGCCTATTGTACCACATTCTTTCGAATTGTTTTAGTCCATATAGGGCTCATTTTAATCTAATACAGTATGCATTTCTCGACTTGGTTTCTGGTAATTTAAATCATTCGAGAATTTTTATATATATCTCACTGTATAGGTTACCATATAGGTATGATGTCATCACATTCATGACTCTTATATCAAGTTTTTCAGAAATAACGAGATTTATTAGATATGTGATGATTTCCATGACTGGGGAATATGTTTCTTCGTAATATATTCCTGATCTTTGTGAGAATCCTTAAGCAACTAACCGTGTATTATATCGTTGGATCTAATTCTTTTCATTTATTTTTTCTTACAAACACCAATTAAATTGTATGCAACAGGTTGATCACAAAACAATACATATGAAACTGAAAAAGCCAGAAAAGGATTTTCAAAAGCCGAGTGGAAACATATAGATATTACAATAATACTACTAATCTCTATGAGCATCTGCAGTCGTGATTTCTAAGAAATAGCAATATGCATATTTTTTTTGAGATAACACAATATGCATATTTTACATATAGTTTTTTAGCATTTGCAGCAGTCGTGAAATGCTATATTATAGCAATCTAAAGTAAAAAAATATTGGACGGACTTTGGAGATCCGTCTCACGGCAAAATGAATTATCAGCAATATTTTAAATAATAAAATGAATATTTTAATATTTATAATTCATAAGACGGATCTTGAAGATCCGTCGGAGGAAAAAAAATTTGACTTGATACTGCAATGACAACAATTATATATGTTTTATATTTGATCCGATTGCAATTATATATACTCTATATTTGATCAGATTGCCTTGTCATTCAATAATTTTTTTTTTAAACAAAAACCAAGGGACAAGCCCAACCTCCGAAATCGACGGACAGATCTTCAAGATCCGTCCAAGGGAGTTTTGATTTTTTGGGCAATTTTTTAAAGCAGAAAATTATTAAATTTCGTGGGATGGACTTTCGACTTCCGTCCGACAAAAAAATTAATTTTATAATTAGGACAGATCCTCTATATTATGCATTTATCAAATCTTGTCTTATATATAGCAATCTTCTCCGTCGAAAATGCCAAAATATGAATAAATAGCCAACGGCTGCAGCAGTTCGTTTGCTAAAATATGGATAAAATGAATAAATAGCGAACGACTGTGGATGCTCTAATCTCGAATATTATAATGAGAGAATGCCTTAGTGTCATTTGTAAATCTATCAACCTGTGTGATGCACGTACATAATGAATATGAAGAAGGTTTCAGGTTCGCGTCCTCAATAAGTCAGAATTTTTTATTTTTATTATTATTATTAAGATGTGCATTTGCTCGTGTAAATTACTAGTAATAATAATAACTAAATATAGACCTTTCTTTATCACTCATAATTGCAGCTTTAGATTGAAAAGGAAAAATGCAAGAAACTCCAGTTCATAAAAGTCATTGAAGGGTAGAAAGCAACCCCATAAAATTTTTCTTTAAAACATAGATTTAGTGACATTGCTGCCAAGTGTCCTGCCAGTTAAGACTTCCATCTATAGTCAATTTTAAATTCTTCGGAGAAGCTCCCCCCAAAAACCCAAAAACAAAAAAAATCCTAGATCTAGAGAGAGCTTGGAGGGGGTGGCGGTCGGGATTGCTCTGCCCCTCCCCCGATCGCCGTTCGTCGCCTCGCCCAGCCGGTCGACGGGATCACGCATCCCCATCCTCGAGTTCGACACCCTGTCCCTTCTCCCAAATCCATCTCCAGCTGAAGTCGACTCCCCCTCCCTAATCTCCCTACCCTTTCAACGCCTTCCCCCATCCCGTCTCCCCTGCCGTCGCGCCGTCGATGGTCTCCAACCGGCATCGAGCGAGGCACCTCTCCGGCCACCTCCGCGCTCAATAAAGGGCGTGCCGAGGTTATGGGTTTGGCAGCTTGGACCTTGTCCACTAGGGCCCAGTTTGTGGCGTCGGGGGTGAATTGGTTGGGGTTTGGGTTTGTGAGTTGTTTGGGGTTGGGGTTTGGGTTAGGTTGGGATTGGGTGGCTTTGCTAGATGTTTGCCCGGATGTTCTGTGTGCTTGCCACCATGTCCACACTCTCGGGGCCAATCACTGCGTTCTACGGCTGTGATTTGGTTTTTGCGAGGATTGGTAGTGCGTGTGAAGATGCCGAGAGTTAGGTTGCCTTGCACGATTGTGGAGCTTGGGCCCAAAGATGGGTCCCTCCGTGTTGTGCGCTCACTTGTCTCAACTTCTAGGGTGCTTGTCTCAACTGTCGCAGAGCGACTATGTCGTGCTAGAGCATCCTCCCACGCCTATTGTCGCAAACACCATGGATCTGGGGTTCAAGTGTGTGAGGTCGGTGGTTCGGTTTGGGGCCCGTGGGACCAGGCCGGTAGTTTGTTGGTGTTGGGGGTGATGGGGGTATGGTTGGTCTGGAGTGTCCTACGATGTCGCCAGTGCAGTCTTCACAGTGCCTACTATCAGGCTATTGAGCTTCTTCCAGCTTAGGCCAATGGCTCGTGACAGCATCGCCTCTTCCCTCGAATTGGGAGTATGAGTCAAGATAAGTCTGTATGGTGAGAAATCGTCGGAGAGAGCTTGAGCGTGAGAGAGGTGAAGGTATCCTCTCCACGGCTTTCTCCTGGAGCGTGGTGTTTGGTGGGGTGAGCGAGATAGTTGTTTGGTGAGAAATTACCTGAGAAATCGCTATCGTGTGAGAGGTGAAGGTATCATTTTCACGGCTATCTCTTTGGTAGCGGCTGTGGGAACTACTAGCATGTTTGTAGGATGAGTGGTGGAAAGGGTGGGAGGTTGCGATCGTTGTGCATGTGCCGTGGGGTCAGTTTTCGATCTGCGGGGTTTGGGCCCAAAGATGGGGTCCCCCCAGCGAGGTGAAGGCAGAGATCGGTGGGCGATAAAATCCTGCCAGACTTGTTTCGGGTGGGTGTGCATGTGCCGTGGAGGCACTGTACGAAGCTAAACTGACGTACTTATAATTTTGCTGGAACGAGCTTGTTTGTCGGCCCACCCTCCAGGATTGTTGGAGGGATTTGTTGTTTGTACGCATCATGTTTTTTCATGTATATTTTATTTTCTGTCTGTAGTTTGTACTTGGGCCCAGTACTCTGGGTTTGTTTCGTTAAATTTTTAGTAATGAAACATGGCGGCCAGATTCCACCTTTTTCCTTTAAAAAAAAAAGGAAAAAAAAATTAACTTCTTCGCTACCAGTCTACCACTACTAAAAGCACCTCCACCTAGAGGTTTTTTTCCCTAGTTATTCAAATCAATATTACAAGAAATTGAGTGAATACAAGAAATAGCTAGTAATCTATAACAGCTTTATAACAGCTTCAGATAAAACAAGTTGAGATGAACTGGATGCCATTATAATGAAGACATAAGCCATACTAGAAAACAAGAATTTTTTCTAAAAATGACCTAGTTTTTGAAAGTTTTCCCAAACTGACCTACTTTTAAAAAATTCCTAAACTGACCTACCTGCTGTCCCAAAAAGCAAGTTTGGTAAAAATCTCATCGCTTTTTGAGACAGCGAGTATGAGGTTTGGTTTTTTTTAATTTCTCCCTGGTCAAGAATCGCTGTCTAGAAAAACGAGTGAGTTTTTTCCAAACTCGCTTTTTGATACAGCGAGTGTCGTTTGGGGGTTTTTAATACCACAGGCTCGCTGTTTTGAACTCACTCTCTCTTTCAACTCTTTATCTCCCTCTTCCTCTTCTAATCCTGAAATCCTAACCCATTTTGTCGATCTTTCTTATTAATTTGGTTGCCAAACTTTCTTGTGTGCTTCATTAATTCATTAGTTTTCTGTCTCTTTATAGGGAATTCAGAAATGGATTAATGATTAATTAATATGATACATTTCTTCTTTTATATACGAGAATAGTATGATACATAGGGGTGGACAACTATTATCCGAACCAATCCAATCCGAACCAATCAGTTTTTAACCGAACCAATTAGGGGTTTGGATTGGCTCGGTTCTTGATCTTCAATAACCATCTGGACAGGTTCGGTTGTTGGATGGGGTTTTCAAATAACCGATGAAACCGAACCGACCGTACCTCTATGCATAAGTCCATAAAAAATATAGTTCTCCTCTAATTTTTTGAATATAAAAGTAGTCATTTCTCATTTTTTTGGAGATACAAACAGTCTTCTTTAATTTCTTTAATACAAACCGAGCAATTGTTCTACCTATGTTTTGATCTCCATAATCCTGTATTATGTTGTTGAGAAATGCTTGATTTACAGTGTGGCCCAACTTAATAGAATCATGAAATTGATATAACATTTAGTAGTTACTTTAATCAAGTCAAGTAAAAATTGTAATCTAAATCTTTTCTTATTGTATCTGAAATTCAATTAGCTATGGTTATTTAATGTTTCTTTTATGATAATAAACTAAGATTACAGAAGTATGCAAGTGAAAAAGTAGTTTATCTCACCCATTTAAACGTCATAATCTCAAACAATTAGTACAAAATTTATTAACAACTTGTGGTTTTATGAATCTTCATTTTAAATTCATTTCTGAATAACAAATAGCTGGTTGTTTCTTAAGTTTGATTGAAGTTGATCTTTTAAATTTCAACAAAATTATGAATGATGTTGAAGGTGAAAAGTAGCATGCCAAACCGACCATCCAATCCAATCCAAACCGAGCTTAATCGGCTTGGATAGAAACCGATCCAATTAAGGTTCGGATTGGTTGCGGATGAGAAAATTTAAAAACCGATCTTCTTTGGATCGGTGGTGGATGTTCCATATTAGGTTGGATACCGACCGATGCCCACCCCTAATGATACATGTATTCTGATGATCTCAGAGCATTATTTTCTATTATCATCATCATCATCATCATCATCATCATCTCTATATGTGTGTATAATTATGTATGTTATCTTACATATATTCTGATGATATCAAATTATGCATTACTTTCTATTCTTTTATCATCATCTCATGTATGTGTGTATAATCATGTTGTCTTACTCTATGACTCAAAGATAAGATAGAAAAGTTCGGATTGCGATGGAATTATACCGATACAAGTTCAGTTACCTATATTTTCTAACAATAAATAGTTCATATGATAAGACATTTATGAAACAACGAAAAAAAAGAAAGGACAAAATGGGTTAGGGTTTTGGTGTTAGAAGAGGAAGAGAGAGATAGAGAGTTGAAAGAGAGAGTGAGTTCGATATAGCGAGCCTGGGGTATTAAAAACCCCCTAACAATACTCGTTGTCTCAAAAAGCGAGTTTGGAAAAAACCCACTTGTTTTTTGAGACAACGAGTCTTGACCAGGGAGAAATAAAAAACCCAAACCTCACACTCGCTGTCTCAAAAAGCGTTGGATTTTCTAGACAACGAGCAGGTCAGTTTGGAAAAAAACTTTCAAAAATTGGGTCGGGAAAAAATTCAGAAAAGCATGGGTCACGAATTAGATCAAAGCATTTAGAACAACTAGAAAATAGAAGTAAAGTGTCCATGCCATCAGTTCATCAACAGAGTATAAACATAACTTTAATTAATTGGGTAGATAATGACATAAAACTACTGAAGAAAATAAGAGTTTTCCTAGAAAATGAATACAATATATGTGGTACGTTATTATGAGGAGTACAATAAAATACTTAGACAATCATTAACATGCCAAAAACATTGTCATATTCAAAGCAAAAAAATTGTCATACATGATTAATAGTACTTGAAAAGTAGTCTCAGTCTTTTTCTTGTTACACAAAAAACTCAAAATAAATGTTGACCCAAAAATATAGAACATTGCACTACCAAATCCAAAAAGAAACCCGGAAACCGCATTTTCTTGTACAAGTCGAATATATTTGGCAAAACAATAACCACACAACTAAGCATGGTTATCAACAAAAACAACCACAGCGCACAAAGTGAGTTTCTCAACAACCACAACGCCCAAAGTGAGTTTCTCTCTCTAAATTTTCTAGAGAGAGAAGCTCTCTTAAAAAAATTTCAAAAAGAAAATTCTGAATTTAGATTTGAGTTTGGAGTGGGTGGCAGCTACAATTTCGCCGTCCCCTCTCCGGTCGCCCCCCCCTCCATCCACCACTCCCCTCTCGCCGTCGCTACTCCCGCCTCCAGTCCCGTCGAAGACGACGATCAGACGCGCCGCTCCGTCCAGTCGAAAACCTCCACAACTCCTGTCGAGCAACTGCCGCAGTGCTCCTCCAGTCGACGCATCGTCTCGTCGAGCCATCCGATCACTCAACGAGGGAGACTCCGCCGCCGCTTCGCCCAGTCGAGGCCCTCCTGATCCCGCCGAGCTTCCTCCGACGTGCTCCTCCAAGAGTCGGTGGAGCGACGCAGGAGGGGCCAACGTCGCCGCACCCGCACTGGAGAAAGGCAGCTTCAAATCACCCGCAAGGTGTTGGGGATTTGAATGGGTGAGTGTTTTGATTAGGTGAGTGTTGGGGTTTTGAGATGAGATGGAAGAGTTGATTAGTGTTTGGTAGTTGTGAGATGGGATGAGAGATTGTTGATGTGCAGCACGGTAGTGGGGCTTGGGCCTGAAGACGGGCCCCCCCATGAGATGCGCCCACTTGTTGCAGCACAATTGTGGGGCTTGGTCCCGTAGATGGGGTCCCCCCATGAGGTGAGCTGAGTGGTAATGTAGTATTGGAGGTGTTAGAGATTTGTTGCCAGTGTGTAAGTCACCCACTGAATTCGACCTCCTTTAACCAACTACCACAGACTCCGCAACAGCACTGTCACTACGCCCTCATCAGTGAACCTGAAATCTACAACGTCCACCATCCACAGGGACGAGAGTGGAAGGTGATCCTTCAGCTAGTTGTGATTTGTTACGATTTTTTACATGAGAGAGAGCGAGAGAGAGAGTGAGATAGTGAAGATGTTGCTTCTCACTACCCTATACAGGTGTATGTTAGCGTTTATGAGAAATCACTTGAGAAAGCAAAAGCGTGAGAGAGGGGAAGGTGTCTTCTTCACGGCTCTCTCTTTGACTATGCCTGTGGTTAGGGTGAGTGAGAGTTTTGTTTGGTGAGAAATCTTTTGAGAGAGCAAAAGCGTGAGAGAGGTGAAGGTGTCCTTTCCACGGATCTCTTTTTGGTTGTGACTTTGACTGGGCTGAATGTGAGAGCGATTTCGAGAGTTTATGGGAGTTGGGGAGAAGGATGGGAGTGGCGAACTTCTAAATCCCGCATGATTCGCTTCAGGTGGGTGTGTGCATGCCGGAAAGGCAGTGTACGAAGCTTTTTTGACGTACATACAATTAGTTTGGTCCTTGCTTTGTGACTGGGCCCAAGATGGGGTCCAGTACAATATTGGTGGAGGTCGGGGTCAAGCTGTGGACGGATCCATCTAGCCGACTGTGGGTTTTTTGTGGTGTTTTTGTTTTTTTTTGTCGGTCCATCCTCTAAGGGTGTTGGAGTGGGCTCTAATTGTATGTACTGGTCATGTCGCTTCATGTTCTATTTTCCTGTTTGTAGTTTGTAATTTGGCCCAGTACGCTGGATTTGTTTGGTTAATTGCTTATTAATGAAATAGGGTGGCCATATTCCACCTTTTCTTAAATAAAAAAAAACCCACAACAAAGCATTTTTCCGAACAAGTTGGGATTGGCTACATGAATCCTGGTTTTTCATTCTGCTCAGTTTAACGCAATATCTTCTGTAAGACAAGCTATTATATATTTTCTCACTGTTTCCATGCAAGTAAGTTTAGGTCTTTCCCTACCCCTAACTCTACCCTCAATACTTAATAATTCACTCTTTCTAATGGGGGCACTACTAGGTCTATGTGTGACATATCCAAACCACCTAAAGCAATTCTCTCTTAATTAATCTTGGATAGGAGCTACCTTTACCAAGTCTTGTATATGCTCGTTTCTAATTCTATCATTCCTAGTTTTCCCACATATCCATCTTACCATCTTAATCTCTGCTACACTCATTTTTTTGACATGTTTTTTGTTGGCCAACACTCTGGTCCATACATCATTGATGGTCTAATAGCCGTCCTATAAATTTTTTCCTTCAATATCAAAGGTATACGTTTGTCACACAAAATATACCACTGTCACTTCTCCACTTAAGCCACCCTTCTTGGATTACATGTATAACATCTTCACAAATCTCCCAATCTCTTTGTATAATTGAGCATAAATATCGAAACGATATCTCTTAGGTATCTCTTGACCATCAAGCTTCACTACTTCCTCATTTGTGTACCAAATATCACTAAAATTACACTATATATACTCTGTTTTAGTTTTGCTTATTCTAAAGCTTCTAGCCTCCAAAGTTTCTCTCCACGATTCTAATTTAGTATTGATTCCTGCTCTAGTCTCATCCACTAAGACAACGTCATCGGCAAAAAGTATACACCAAGACACCTCATCTTGTATTTCTCGCGTCAATTCATCCATAACAAAATCAAAGAGGTAGGGGCTTAAAGCCGAACCTTGATGTAAACCTGATATAATAGGAGTGGTTTTTCCTGTGGTTGTTCTAAATGTAGTCTTTGCCCCTTCATGCATATCTTTAATTACCTCAATATACCGAATAATTACTCTTTTATTATTTAACATCTGCCGTACTATGTCTTTAAGGGACTTTATTATATGTTTTTTTTCTAGATCTATAAACACCATATGTAGATCTTTTTTATTCTCCCTATGTTTTTCTATAAACCTTCTCAAAACATAAACTACTTCTATTGTTGATCTTCCAGGCCTAAATCCACACTGTAGTCTCAGTCTATATATTCGATCACTCTCTCCCAAATTTTCATCGTATGACTCATTAATTTAATCCCTCAGTAGTTGGAGAAACTTTGTATATCTCATTTATTTTTATATATACATACTCAAATACTTTTTCTTCATTCATCGGGCATCTTCTTAGTCCTCAAAATTCTATTAAATAATCTTGTTAGCTAACCCACTCCTACATCCCCAAGAAACTTTCAAACTTCAATGGGTATACCATCCGGTCCTAAATTTTTTTCCATTTTCATTCTTCCTAGAGCATTTCGATCCTCAAAGGTCCTAATTTTACGGAAAACATGTGTGCTCGACTCACTCTCTCGAGTCCTCTATATTTATGTTACCCACAACCTTTTCATTTAATAATTTCTCAAAGTAATTTCCATCTTTCCTTAATTTCCTTATCTTTTACTAAGAATCTTGAATCCTCGCTCTTAATCACCTAATTGTATCCAAATCTTTTATTTTCTCATCTCTTTATTTAGCAAGATTATAAATATTATTTTCTCCTTCTTTTGTTCATAATTTTGTGTATAAATTATTATAAGTTTTTCCTTTTGCATCTCTTACCGCTTTCTTAACTTCTTTTCTAACGGCCTTATTATTGAGTTCTAACTGTGGAATAACTCAGCAACGAGATGCAAAACAATAGAATAAAAAACAAGAGAAAAAAGTAATCAAAAGTAATTACACAAGAATACACGAGTTTTTTTTGAGGTTCACCCAATGCAATGGCTACTTCCCCGCGCAGAGGCTCCTGCGATTTTCACCAGAAATATGAAGGAGAAGTTTACAAATCTCTCAAGAACTCATCCCCAAGGTGTAGGGTCTCTCTCTATCTCCCTCTCTCTTTCTCTGACAACTGATAGGTCTCTCCTTTATCTTCACAGAACCCTAAAATCATATACAATACAATACAATACAATATATATAGGTTTACACAAGATCTAATCTCAGCCGCTCATCAATCAGCGCCGCGATGATCGACTGCAACTTAGGACGGTCAACCGTTCATGCCTCGACTATACAGGGATCCAACAGAGAGTGGATCAGTCGACTGCGCGGTCGACTAGTCATTCCTTTAGGAGTACATGGTTGTAACAGCGAGCGGGACTGTCGACTATGCGGTCGACCGCACCTTACTTGCAGCTGCTGGTTGCTTTGAGTTCTTGCTCCATCTTCGACTCTTCTTCTCGTCTGTCTTCTTCAACCCCATTATGGTGTATTTGGATCCACAAACCCCAACAATTTCCCACTTGGAGACATATAAACGAGTCTCTAACCTGTTCTTCATTCTTCCATTGGCCTAGTCTAAGCTTGTGCCTCTGTGAGTCTCCTTATCCATTAACCTGGAGACAATCCAATAGCGGTATAGAAGAATTGATGCTTCTTGCTATCCACAATCTTTGTGAGCATGTTTGCCAGATTCTTAGTGCCAAGAATCTTTGATAGCGTCAACAATTTCTTCTCAACCGTAATTCCAGTAAAATGATACCTCATTTGAATGTGCCGAGTCCTAAAGTGATATGCCAAGTTTTTTGCCAAGAAAACCGCACTTTGACTGTCACACCATAGCTCACCTATAGGTTGCCTTCTGCCAATAGTTTTATAAGCTCTGAAATCCACAACATGTTTGTGGTTGCCTCTGTAAGTGCTATATTTTGACTCCGTGGTTGACTGTGCTACCTTTTGAAATTGCGAAGCCCAACTAACAACTGTTCCTCCAACTGTAAATACATATCCTGAAGTACTTTTGCAACTATCACGATCTCCCAAAAAATTTGCATCCACAAAACCCTGTATATGCAAAGAATCTCCCTCATAACAATGAGAATAATCTGAAGTACCTGTAAAATACATGAGAATCCACTTCACTGCATCCCAATGCTATTTACCTAGATACTTCATATAACGGCTGACAACTCCCACTATTTGTGCGATGTCTGGTCTTGTAGAAACCATCACATACATCAAACTCCCAACGGCTGAGACATAAAGAATAGCAGTCATTTCCTCCATCTCTGCCTCTGTCTTTGAACACAAGTCCATTGATAACTTGAAGTGAGGGGCCAAGGGACAAGTGACTAGCCATACGCCATCTATATTGAATCTTTTCAACACCTTCTTCACATAGTCCGCTTGAGATAACCAAAGCTTCTTACTTTTCCTGTCTCTACTGATCTTCATGCCGAGTATTTGCTTTACATCATCCAAGTCCTTCATCGAAAACTCTGAAACTAACATCTTCTTCACTTCCTTAATTTTCTTCATACATGAACCTGCTAACAACATGTCGTTTACATACAATGCCAAGATAACTATATCATTGTCCTCATATTTATGAACATACACACAATGATCCATTTCACATCTATCAAAACCTTTTCCTTTCATAAAGCAGTCAAAGTTCAAGTACCATTGCCACGGTGCTTATTTGAGCCCATAAAGACTCTTCCTCAGTCGTAACATCATGTCTTCTTTTCATTTTGCTTCAAAACTTGTGGGTTGTCTTATATTGTAATACCCCATATTTCTTGGAGGTATAATATACTAGTGTATATACATATAATGGCATAATAGTAATAATGATGAATGTCATAATTATAATAATGAAATGAGATTTAATTAAAATGAGATGAGATGGTGGGCATGGTTGTTACTGCACGTGGATGATGTGGGTGGTAGGTGGGGCCCGGCTGTATTGCTGGCTCGCAGGAGAGAGAAAGGACGGGTGTGGGAGATTATTTGATCCCACATCAGAGGATTTGCATGACTAATTAATAATAAATAATATTGCATATGATCAAGAGTTACCAAATCGGTTAACCACCATTTGAGAGACAGCCTGTGGTGGGCAGTTGTACTAAATATACTAATAAATAAATAAATTGTCTGAGTTTAGGGCCGGGGCATTACAAAAGGTATCAAAGCCGACTTTCTACACCGATTGTGGGTAAGAGTAGGTGAGATGTATGCCTGAAAGGGAGCTGAGGTCAGTTGCTGGCAGTTTGGCCAGGGCCAGTATGCTAGAATTAGCTCAATCAGGGTACTCCACTCCACATCAGCGAGATGTATGCCTGAGAGGGAGCTGTAATAAGTGCACTGGCCTAGAATTAGCTGAATCAAGTACTCCGCTCCACATCGGCTAAAAAAGAGATCCTGCACTATGTTGCATGTCCCGTACTCAACGAGGACGCTAATTTCTTAAGGGGGGTGTGTGTAACACCCTGTATTTCTTGGAGGTACAATATACTAGTGTATATATATATAAAATAAAACACAAAGCAAAGCTATCAAGTGGCTTTCATTCATTTGGAAGAAAATCAACGGTCTAGTTTTGCTTTTTTATACCCAGGTATGTCAAAAAAAAATAGTGAATATTTTTTTTTGGTTATGCAATTTTAGATGTTATTTTTTTTAATTATTTAAAAATTTTAATTATGTTTGTTTTCAGATTATGCTTTCATAACTCAATAACATTAACTTACATTTAATTTCTTGTGAATTACCATATTTGATCTAATTGTAGAATATTTCACCGAGTAATTATTTTAGATTAGAATGCTTCACTGAGTTAATTTTGATCAGAATGCTTTTTTTTATTATGCAATTTCGGATTATGCTTTTTTTGAATATTTGGGCATTTGCTGCTTTGAAAGATCATTGAAAATTCTTTAATTGACTCACTTGATCGTGCTTTTATGGACAAATCCATGCTTAATCTCTTTATTTCGGATTTTTGTAGCTGCAAAATTGTATCTTGATCTGCTTTACTACAATTTCACTTCACGTACACATCACAACAAATTTTATCTTTTAAATTCATACATGGTTAACTACATAAAAAGTAAATAAGGGGGAACTAACTCATGCAGTTAGAAAATGAATTGCTACTTATGTTAGAATCCAAATCAAAAAGAAAATCTCTTATGCTCAAGTCACACATAGTAAAAAATTTCCGATTCACTATTGTTGTAGATTCACAATACTATTTTTGAATTCCGAGCTGCTGACAAATAATCCTGCAATATACAAACCAATAAACATCAAGGTCACTTCATAATCCTACTTCAAAGTACATCAATACATCAACGTCTACTAGCAAATAAACATCTATATAAATCATCCCTTACTGTTGACATGATTTTTAATAAGTTGTATCGTTCCGAATTCGTGTCTTAGGCACGTGCCCACGGGCATACATACATACATACATACATACATACATACATACATACATACATACATATATATATATATATATATATATATATATATATATATATATATATAATGGCATAATAGTAATAATGATGAATGACATAATTGTAATAATGAAATGGGATTTAACTAAAATGAGATGAGATGGTGGGCTTGGCTGCTGCTGCACGTGGATGACGTGGGTGGCAGGTGGGACTCGACTGTATTGCTGGCTCGCAAGGGAGAGAAAGGATGGGGGTGGGGGATTATTTGATCCCACATCGGAGAATTTGCATGACTAATTAATAATAAATAATATTGCCTATGATCAAGAGTCATCAAATCGATTGACCACCTTTTGAGAGACAGCCTGTGGTAGGCAATTGTACAAAATATACTAATAAATAAATAAATCGTCTGAGTTTGGGACCGGGGTGTTACATATATATACATCTCTTCTTCAACATCACCATGGAGAAATGTTATTCTCACATCCAACTGCTCTAAGTGCAAGTCTTCAACTGCTACAATGCTAAGCGCAATCCTGATTGAAGCCATCTTCATAGCCGATGCAAAGATCTCACTGTAATCAACATATTCTATTTGAGAGAACCCTTTCACAACAAGTCTAGTCTTATACCTCTTACTGCCATCTACCTCATCTTTGGCTCTGAAAATCTATTGGTTCATAAGAGCGTGTTTCCCTGCAGGTAACTTGGTCAACTCCCAAGTTTGGTTCTGTTCCAAAAAGTTCATCTCATCCCTCATGGCTAACTCCAACAGAATTCGAGCCTTATCCTTCAAAGCCTTCTCATAAGTCTTTGGCTCTCATAAATACGTGTACAGAACATGCTCGTGAATAACACTTGCTGATGGATCAAATATATTGGTTGACCTTCTATCTCGTGTTGATCTCATCAGTGTGGGTATCGGTTCACCGATCAGTTTAGGTCCCGGAAATACTTTGGTTGTACATGTTCGTCTTGGATAACCTGTTCATTCCAAATAGGCTTATCATGAGCCTCCTATGCTACCTGTACCTGTTGCTACACTGTAGGCTCCCCACCACTACGGCCGCCTTCAGAATCTGAATATGAATCTGAGTTTGAACCAAAATCTGACTATGAACTAGTTGTATTATCTTGACCTGTGTGCATGTCCTTATATAAAACATCTTCATTGAACACCACATTCATGTTGCGAAGGATCTTGTTATCCACAAAATCCAAAGTCTGTAACCATACTGACCGCCGCATATACACACTTTCTGGATTTCGAATCCAATTTCTTTCTTTCTTTCCTATCAATCAGTGAATATGCAATACAACAAAAAACTTTCAAATACGAATAATTGACAGTTTTACCTGACCATTTTTAATACCCTGATTTTTATTTATGAGAATTATTATTTTGTGTTATTAATTTGTACGTTTTGTGCACGTGCAATCTTGTGATATAAATTTTTTATAATTATTTTAATTACATAAACAAATGAGTATATATATATATGTCCTTTCTATTGTTTTTATTAAAGCCTATTTTTAAACAAACATAAGTACTCTTTTATTGAGCCCAACTTAATTTATTTTAAATATAGCTAATTTGGCCCATTAAATAAAGGCCCATGAATTTATTTTCTCTTTTTCTTACAACTTGTAGTGTAGACAATTTTTTATAGATTTTTTTTTATAAAAAATAAATGTACAACTTTTTAAAATGGGGGACTATGGAAACCCGTGCACATGTTTGTGCAATTTTTCATTGTGGCCGGATGGCATGGGAGGGAAAAGGAAAAGAAGTGGAGTTGTGGGAGGTAGTTTTTGTAGTCATAGGTTGGTTACTACAACTTTCCCTTGAATCCTAGCCTTTATTTCTTAACTCCTAGATCAATCCTAATCTTCTATTTGTCCCAAAATTTTGTATAAATACCCCCCTAGCCTAGTTATCCTTACACTTTTCATTATCCAAACCTATAGTGAAAGAATACAATTGTTAGTAGTAGATTGTTAGTAGGAAGTGAGAATAAAAGATTGAGAGATTGAGAGTGTGTGTGCTTGCAAGCTAGGAGGCCGGCTACATCAACTTGGAGCTCTCGGGTTGCACTAGGAGCAAGGAGTAGGAGCACTCGTTTGGGCAAGCTCAATCTAGGAGGAGAAGGGCTCTTTCGTTTAGGAGTTGTTGTGTGATTTCTCTCCAATTTAGGGGGGTGGTTTTCTATACTTCTAATTTAGATGCCATGCTAGGAGTGTTAAAATAATGATGCATGAAAGAAACTAATAAGAGTACACTTAATTTGATAAAGGACTTGCTAGTTGATTAAATTAATGCTTGATAGATTGTTTGTTAACTTGTCATGAATCTTAATATTGTGTGCAAATTGCTTGTAGTTATGAAAATATTGAATTGGGATTGTTGATAGCGTCAAAATTGAGTACGAATGCTAGTAGATGAAATTATTGTTTTATATGCTAAATGGACTATTGTGATATTGGTTCAAATGAATAAGATTTTCCTAGGCATTTGGGTTTATGAAAGAGAGAAAAACAGGGAATTATACTTATAATGTGAATTTTTAATACCAAGTTGTGTTGAGAAATGTCAAATTGAATTATGGAAAGAATAATATGGAATTTAAATTATTGTATGAGAAATGTGTATTAAATTACTGAAAAATTATTTTTAAAATACGGGGTTGTTAATTTAAGTTAGAATATACATTCTGGAGTTTTAAATGGCTTTTGGTGCAAGCAAAATAAAGATAAGGATTTTTGAACATCGAAATGTTTTAATAAAACAGAGAACCGAGTTAAATAGAATTCGAGTTGTATATGTGACAACTTGAGCTCATAGCTCAAGTGGTCGGTGAGCCTTCTGGCGCTACTGTAGCGCGGCGTGTGGCTCTGTGGTCGCTGGTTCGATACTTGTGTCCACCTTTCTTTTTTGGTGCGGTTTAAAAAAAATACCAATTACCGAACAGAGAGTATATAACTCTCTGTCGCCTCTTCATATCGCTGAGCGCCTTCGTCCAGTCAGCTAGCGCGTGCGGCTGTCTTCTTAAAGGTTGCGGGTTCGATTCTGGGTGTAGCCAGAATATAAATTTTTTTGACAAATTGATTTTTGGGGTTTTCTTGATGTATAAAAATTCTAAAAAAAATACCGTTATTATTCAAAAATCATATACAACCTATGAAAATTAATTGGGAGTTATTGGACTAAAATATAGTGTATTTTTGAGGTAAAATCGTATTCGAAACTATGGTTTCTTACTCGTATAATTTCATAAAAATGTGTGATTTCACGAGGTGATTAAGATGAGTATTAAAAAGGAAAATTGATGGAAAGAAAATATAAACGTGAATTTTTGTACGGGTTATTATGTTAAAAGAATAGCATGACAATGGTGATTTGTGTGAATATTCACTTTGACTAGATGTTTTCGTAGTATGATTTTAATGTGGAAATAAATATTGGTTATGGAATGCATGATTTATAATTGAACTCTATGTATGATAATTGACTCATGAAAAGATTGGAAATCATGTAATTGGAAAAGAGAAATTTCTTGGGTATGACAACTCAAATATGTGAATTGTGAATTGAAATTGAAAATTAGGGTGTAGCCAAAACTCATACCGGCAATTGAAAATAATGAAATGTGATAAATGAAATTGAAAAGACCAAGTTTGGGTCATTGAGAAATGAAAGAAATAAGACCGGTATTAGTGAGAGTGCTGACTCTAAGAGATTGATTTTGTTCATGATTTTATTAAATTAAGAATTAGAACATAGTGAAGAGGTGATGAAAGTGAGGGAAAAACACACGTATGAGGGTCTTGAGTCTACGATGTGGGTGTGATTCACAGTTTGTCTTCACGATGCATTGTGACATGACGTGGGCACTACTCCGGAATTATCGGGATCTTGGCGACGCTTGTGGGGTGTTTGGTGACTGCGAGAGAATCATGTGCCATGAAGGAGGCTGAATTGTCCATAGGTTGTCTTCACGATGCATCGTGACATGACGTGGGATTCCCCTCCAGTTTTTCTGTACATGAGCTCGTTACTCATAGAACATCTAGGATACTTACCGTAGTTACAGTAGTAGAATAAGTCATGACGAAGGATTGAACCCTACAAGATGATAAATGATTAAGAGGCTTGCCCTCGGACCTATGTAGTATGGGATGCATAGAATCCGAACAAGTGCGTATTAGTGTCATGTAATATAAATAACTGCATTAAGGACTAAGTGCACAATCACAACACGACATCAATAGGATTTTTCCCCTTAGTTTGATTTGTGAACAAGTTTGTGTTTGTTAAGTAAGGAAAAATCATTATACTGTTTCCGACATAGAGAGGATGGCCGTGTATAATATTCGTCGGTTGAATAAATTGACGTACCCACAGTTTTGTATGCAGGATAAATGGCATGATAAAGATTAAAGAAGAACTGATACTTAGAGATTATTCAAATGTTGTTGTACTTTCATTTATATGAATGTTGTAATTTTGCTTCCGCTGTAAAGTGTAAAGATTTCTTGTAACTCTGATGTAAAGTGAAAAGTTTTAAATTCGTTGTAAAATTGTACGAAAGAAGTGTAAAGATCCCGTAGAATCTCGAATTCAGTTGTATTTGGAATTTGGGGTGTTCCACCATTGTTCTTGTGGAATGGCCCCATCAGGGCATTAGACCTGAAACGGTAAGTCAAGTACACTACTGTATCCACTATAGCGGCCTAAAGATGGATCGGAAGACACGCATGAATTCTCATGCATCTCGCCCTTATCATGCAGTTCATTCTTTCTGCTACACCATTCTTCTGTGGAGTCTTAGAAACTGTCATGATTACTTGGATATCTTCCTTTGGCAGATAGTCAACAAACTCTTTACCTGTGTACTCATCACCATTGTCTGACTTTAATGCTTTCACCTTGCAACCCGTCTCATTCTCAAACCCTGCCTTTCCAAGCTTTGAATGCATCAAACACTTCTGATTTCTCACGAATTGCATGAACCAAAAATTTCCTTGTAGCATCGCTGATGAATGTGACAAAGTATCTCTCACCACCATAAGATAATTCCTGAGCTGGACCCCACACATCTGTATGTACCAACTTAACTTCCTAAGCATCTTCTCACGCCCATTCAACTGAAAGCTAACTATCTTTTGTTTGCCCATCACACATTTCTCATAGAAATATATCTCAACCTTCTTAAGCCCTTACAAAAGATCCTTAGAACAAAGCTGTTTAACACCCTTTTCACCAAGGTGCCCCAACCTGACATGTCATAGAATTGAAGAAGAACTACCTGCTGATTTTGTAGTAATGGTATCACGTGAATTGCCTTCTCTGAGTAAGTACAATGTGTCACAACACTTTCGTTTTGCCACCAACCTGGCACCTGTAGCCACCTTTCATTCTCCATGTCCAAAAGTTATTATGAATCCTTATTTATCTAGTATAATAATCGAGATCAAATTTTGTCTAATGTTCTGAATATGTCTTGTGTCATTCAAAACCAAATGCCCGCCATTGCGAGCATTCACTCTCACTGTGCCTTTACATACAACTGGACATATTTGCCCATTGTCAATTGAAACTGCAACAAAATTACCTGTCATGTAATTCTCAAAAACATGCCCCATGGGTGTACAATGATAAGAAGCACCTGAGTTTATACACCAATCATCTTGCATAATACCAAATCCAGTAAATAAACACAATTTATCTAAACGGGGTTCAATACTTACTTGTGCTTTCTTGTACTCATCGCATTGGTCTCTCATGTGTACCGGCTTTTTGCAGTGCCAACACTCACCTTTGCGATGTCCTGTTCTTGACTTGGACCTGTGATTCCAGCTTTGTGACTTTCCTTATTGTTACTTCTAGCACAATTATCAACTGACAGCACGGTGTTGCTAGGATATGACGTCGAAGATTCCCCGTGTCTCTTCCTTCTTGCATCCTTATTTATGATGCTGCTTATAACATCCTTTAGAGTTATCGCATCAGTCATAGTGCTTGTAACAGTCTGCTCTACTGTGCTATAACTATCGGGAAGACTGGATAGTAACAACAACGATTGTGCCATTTTCTCAAACTTCAAACACGACAATTCTAATCTGATTGTAAACCATATTGAAATTGTTGATGTGCTCTGCAACCGAAACCCTTTCCGAAAATTTCATGTTGGCCAACTTCTTTAGGTGAAGAATGTGGTTCGCTGCATTCAATTTCTCAAACATATCATTCAATATCTCCATTGCCTCCTTCGCGGTCTTTGCGTTCTAATTGCGAAATAGCGACTTCCTACTCAGCAAAAATTGAATCTGTCCAAGTGCTTTCTGATCCAATCTATCACAAGATGCCAATGTAAACGCATTACCTCCACCACTTCTGGCTTTACGCCAAACAATGGATCATCAAGATCCTTCTGTCGGAGATACGCTATCATCTGGATCTTTCACATTGTGAAATCTGTTCCATCTAACTCCTTGACTCTACTCTTGTCCCCCATCTCAATCAGTACTACCAACTTGGTGCTCTGATACCACTTTGTTGATTTCTAACTGTAGATTAACTCAACAACGAGATGCAAAACAATATAATTAAAAGTAAGAGAACAAAAAAATCAAAAGCAATCACACAATAACACACGAGATTTTTTCGAGGTTCATCCAATGCAAAGACTACTTTCCCGCGCAGAGGCATTCCTGCGATTTTCACTAGAAATATGAACAAGTTTACAAATCTCTCAAGAACTCATCCCCAAGGTGTAGGATTTATCTTTATTTCCCTCTCTCTCTATGACGGCTGATAGATTTCTCTTTTCTCCTCACATAACCCTAAAGTCGTACACAATACAATATATATAGGTTTACACAATTCTAATCTCAGCTGCTCATCAATCAGCGCGACAATCAATCACAACTTATGATGGTCGACCGTTCATGCCTCGACTGTACAGGGATCTAATAAAGAGTGGATCGATCGACTACGTGGTCGACTAGTCGTTCCTCCAGGAGTACAGGGTTGTAACAATGAATAGGACGGTCGACCATGCGGCCGACTGTGCGATCGGGCGGGTGGTCGGTCGACCGCACCCTGCCTGCAACTGCTGGTTGCTTTGAGCTGCTTGCTCCATCTTTGACTCTTATTCTTGTATGTCTTCTTCAACCTCATTATCATGTATTTGGATCCACATGTAACACCCCGAATTCCAAAATACAACTGAATTCGAGATTCCACAGGATCTTTACACTACTTTCGTACAATTTTACAAGGAAATAAAAACTTTTCTTTCATCAGAGTTACATTTACACTTGTACATTATCACAGCGGAAGCAACATTACAATAAATTACATGAAACAACATTTGAATCAGTCTTGCGCAACATGTATACTTCAATTGTCAATCATCTTTATCCTGCATATAAAACTGTGGGCGCGTCAGTTCATTCAACTGACGAAATATTATACACGGCCATCCTCTCTATGCCGGAAACAGTATAACGATTTTCATTTCTTAACAACCACAAACTTGTCACAAACAAAGCTAAAGGGACTATCCTATTGCTGTCGTGTTGTGAATGTGCACTTAGTCCTTAATGCAATTATTATGATATATGATACTAATGCGCACTTGTTCGGATTCTATGCATCCCATACTACATAGGTCCGAGGGCAAGCCCTTAATCGTTCTTCATCTTGTAGGGTTCAATCCCTCGCCATGACTTAATCTACTACTGTAACTACGGTAAGTATCTTAGATGTTCTATGAGTTACGAGCTCATGTCCAGACAGCCTGGAGGGGAATCCCACGTTATGTCACGACGCATCGTGAAGACAGCCTGTGGTCAATTCAGCCTCCGTCATGGGACATGACACCACCCGCAGTCACCAAACATCCCACGAGCGTTGCCACCGGGACGGTACTCTGGAGTAGTATCCACGTCATGTCACGACGCATCGTGAAGACAGCCTGTGAATACTCTCACGCTGCCAATCCAATGGCCCTCATACTCAATGTTTTTCTCTTACTTTCATCACATCTTCACTATGTATCTAATCCTTAGTTTAATTGAATCATGAATAAAATTAATCTCTTAGAATGTAGCACCTCCACTATACCGGTCTTAACCATTTATTCAACATGACCCAAATCTTGGTCTTTTCATTTCAAATTCCATTTCAATTCATTTCTCTGCCGGTATAAGGCTTGGCTATACCCTAATTCTCAATTTCAACTCATAATTACAATGTCATACCCATAAGAGCTTTTCATGATTAACCACCATTCATGTTTCAAAAGCATAGTTTTCATGTATTCACATTTTTCATAACTCATCAGAATCAATAATTCAATGCATATATACTTGGGAGCTGAAATTCTTCAAACATGTCGCATTCACTAATTTATAAGCTCACATAATTCTATTTCAATCCATTCCAAATCCACAGTTCACATTTTCAATTGTTTCACAATTCACACCTTTTAAATTTCTCATTACCCAAAATCTCATTTTAACTCCTTAAACAATCCATTCGAAATTTCTTAAAGAAACAAATTAAGTTAATAATCAGAAAGAGTTCCTTTTGTAAAAACAGTCTCACTTATACAAAGCCTCATGTCATAGAGATTTTCTCCCACGATACAGATATTATTTGAAACTTCAGGGCAGTCGACTGTTAACCATGACCAGTCGGCTGTTCTGCGAGTTTCTAATGCTCGAGAATAAAATAATCAGAGGAGTCGACTGTCTCATATGGACAGTTGGCTTTTCCACTATGATTTTTATACTCAAAAATAACGATCAGGCCAGTCGACTGTTAAATGTGATCAGTTGGCTGCTCTGCGATGTTTTTCAACTCGGAAATCAAAATGACTAGGACAGTCGACTGTTACATATAGTCAGTCGGCTGTGCTGTGGGGTTTTTCAAGTCTAAAAATATATTTTCTTCTCTTTTTGAAACATAACTTTCCAGATCACAATCTACTTAAAAATTTACAGCAAACCCGTATTTCACAATGATCATTTGCTTTATAAGAACTTCTGTTTTATTAATTAATTACACATGATGCATTCGATCATTTGTTTGCAAAAATGCATTCTTTTCGTTTATTCTAATGGCATAAATAGCAATGGGAAATTTCATGGCATCTATTACCAATCATTTCTTAATAATTTATTCTATCAATTCATCTTTAACACACCATTCTACTCTAGCACTTTAATCCATAAACATGATGTTAGTCTTTTACTAGTTAAACCACATAGTTCACATTTAGGACATATTTTGCATACTAACATTAGAAATAACGAGAACATTCACTTTACTCATAATTAATAAACATAGTAATCAATCAACACATATTTGCTAATTTCTCAATTCCCTTCTATTTAGGAAAGCATGCATTTCATTTCAACTAGTAACTCATAATAACAATTCAATTTCCCCCCTAGCATGATTTCTACTTTAGAAGTCATGAGAAAAACCCACCTTTTGAAGAAAACCCAATTAAGAAAATCCCTTAGAGCCTCCTAGATTGCGAGCGAGTACCTTCTCCTCCTAGATTGCAGTGCAACGAACTCCTTCTCCTTGCTCCTTGCCAAAAACCGAGAGCTTCTTCTTGTAGGGATGGCCGGCCTCCAATGGGGGAACACTCACACTCAACTCACACTAATATAAATCTTCTATATAATTGTTCTCTTCTTCCAATAGATTACTAGTGTAAAATACAAACAAATAGGAGGGGATTTATACTAATTTTAGAGTAGATTGGAGGGCTAGGATTCAATGGATGGTTATAGAATGGAGGGCTAGGATAGGAGTAGGAGTTATAGCAACTACCCACACACTAAGTAACCACCCATGCACACTCACCCACACTCCCATCACTCCCATGCACAAACCGGCCCAAATAAAGTGTGCATTGCACACTACGTACATGCACGTGCCACCTAGTCCCCTATTTAAAAGTTTGTACAATTTTAATTAATCAAATTGTTCACATTTTGTCTCTACATGACAAGTGTGGTCATTTAATTGATTAATTAAATTGGTGGGCTTCATAAATAGTGGGCTTAGGCCTGTGGACCAAAACAATAAATTAATAATTAATTAAAGTGGGCTAAAACAATTAATTAGTGTTTTAGGCTTTTAGAAATAGGCTTTTTAGAAAAATAAAGGAAAATAATTATTCATACAAAAATGAGATTTCTTATAAAATAAATAAATAATATACACATGAAGTTTGCACGTGCACAACACGTGAAAAAATAATATTTTTATTAAAATGAAATTTTAGGGTATTACACCACAAACCCCAACACTTATATCTCTCCAAATCTTCTTTATTTCTACTCTTTTACCATATTTTGAAGGTTGATCTTTTTTCTCTCACAATATTTTGGACTTCTCCTTGCCACCACCATACTTCTTTAGTTTGCTACCCTCTACCTTTAGATTCTCCAAGTACCTTCTTTGAGATTTCTCTTATGCACATAGCTATTTTAGTCCACATCATATTTGTCTCTCATTCCTAATTTCATGTCGCTCTTTTAAGAATATTATCTCTAAAAATCTCGTTTCTCTCCTATCAAGTTCCACTACCTAATTCTCGGGTTCATAGTCTCCTTTCTCGCGCATATGTGTTTTCCAACCTTAACATCCAGCACCATTAATCTATATTGTTAGGTTAAATACTCTCCCGGTATAACTTTACAATCTATACATGTCAAGCAATCCACATTTCTAGTAATGAAAAAATCATTCTGGCTCTTATTTGCTCCACCTTAAAGGTTAATGTTCATCTCTCTTTCTAAAATAAATATTTTCTAGTATACGACCATACGAAGTCGCAAAATCTAATAGAGCCTCTCCACCATCGTTCTTATTTTCAAATCCATGTCCTCCATGTACCCTCTCATATCCCATGTTGTCTTTTCCTACATGTCCACAGGAAATCTCATCATATAAACAATTTCTCCCTACTCCTTGAATTATCTCATCCATATATTCCCAAAATTTATTTTTAGCTTGTGCATCTAATCCTAGTGGGGGTGCATAAGCACTAATGATATTAATTATATTTCCCCCCTAATGCAAGCTTGATTTGTATTATTCTATCTTCTTTTCCATTTACACCTACTACATCTCCGTTGTATTTCTTATCTACTAAAATTTCTACTCCATTTCTATTTCTAATTTTACCTGTATAATATAATTTGAAACCATCTATCTTTTTAGCTTTCTCCCCTGCCCACCTTGTTTCTTATTAAACAAGTATTCTTTCTAATCATGGTATCTACTAGTTCTATGCATTTTTCTGTCAATATCCTATAATCAAAGTATCTAACCTAAACATATTACCCTGGACTATCTTCTTTACCCGCACACGTTCAGATTGGTGCAGGATCTCTTGCCCATTTTTCACCGTACCCGGGCGCCGATGGAACGCCCCTTGCATATTTTTCGAAGCACCCGGAGGCAGGTACAACGCATTGCTTCTAGGGAATGCCTAGCATTTGCTCGTATATTTTTAAGAATCTTGTTCATAGGGTTTGACAAAGTTTTATGCTAGCTGTCAACTACCTAACACAATCCTTTTTCTTACCCGCTTTGTGGCCAAATTTCTGGCTTGTGGCCAAATTTCTGGCTTGGGCATGTAATGGTGGAGTTAACTAACCATGGTTATCAATTCATCTAAAATGAAACTCTACCTAAAACAATGGAATATTCTACTGTTAAATTCAACAGAATCAAATTATTTCAACACAGACATCGTATTCTAATAAACCGAACTAACAAATAACTCAACCAGAATCAAAAGACTTTTTGAATTTTGTATTCCTAAACTTGTAACATAGTTTCATGATTACATCAACTATATACTGAAAGAAAAATCAGATCTAAAGAAGTCGACCAGATGTAACTATTCGCTCAACACATCACTAAAATGACCTAATAACAACGAAAAATGATGGCATAACTAGAATCAAGTAAATCTGAAAACTTCAATAGATCTACAAGTTCTAGAACTACCAGATCTACGAAACCTAACAAATCTAACATGAAATCGCAAAAATTAAAGCAAAATTGGCTTAGATCAGATCCATCTACTTGAACTAGATCGATATCGAGACAGAGATTGAGATCAAGGGAAACTAGCAGCTAATGGAAAAAGATGCGAAAATGAAGGGATTTGAGAAGAGGCTTGCATACCTTTCTTTGAGGGGTCGTGCTGCTAGCGTGTTACAAAAATGAGAGATAGAGAGGTGTAGCCGAAATCCACTCGTGCGACTCTTTATTCATAACATATATATAGGGGAAAGTTAGTGCTAGGGTTTGGGATTGGTAGTGTGGTTGGGCCGCCACCTGAATAGGTAGGCTTGGGCCGCCACCTAAATAGGTGGCCATCCACCTAATAGGTGGTCACCGTTTCACAACATAAATAATAATAATAATAATAATAATAATAATAATAATAATAATAATAATAATAATAATAATAAAGTTGGTTACAATATTGTATCAGAATTTTTTTTTTAACTTGGCAATTGACACATCCATAAAAAGTGATAAATGCGAAGTGTGTGCTAAAACAAAAATAACTTGAAAACCTTTCCGTACTGTTTCTAGGAGTACACAACTTCTTGAGCTGATTCATTCTGACATATGTAATTTCAAGAGTTTTGTAACACAAGGAGGTCGGAAATACTTAATCACCTTTGTAGATGATTACTCTAGATTTTGTCACATTTATTTGTTGAAATCTAAGGAGAAGTACTAGAGAAATTCAAAGAATGTAAAGACCGTGATGAAAATCAGTCAGATGCTAAGATTAAAAGGTTTAGATCAACTAGATGTGGAGAATATGTCTCAATGGGATTCAGAGAATTTTATAACTCACATGGAATCATAGTTGAAACTACAGTACCCTACTCACCACAGTCAAATGGTATTGTCGAAAGAAAGAATCGAACACTCACTTAGATGTTGAATTTCATGTTATTGACAGCTGGGTTACCTTCGTATTTTTGGGGTGAGGCTGTATTGACTGCTAACAATATTTTGAACATGTTACCACACTCTAAGCTATCTACTACACCTTATGAATTATGGCATAAACACACCTAATTTTCACAAAATAAGAACTTTGGGCTGTATTGCATTCGTTAAAATACCTGACCCTAGAAGGCCTAAAGTAGGAACTTGAACAATTATGTGTGTGTAGTAGGGTATTGCAGTTGATAGTGCTGCAGACATATTTTTAAATGTATCTCTTAACCGAATAATAGAATCTAGAGATGCGGATCAGAGTTCTTTGAAGATGTGTTCATCAAAGATAAAGGCATCACATTATCTGGGTATACAGATACATGAAATGATCCACAACAGGAATCTAAATATAGTTTGACTAACACTGAAATCTCACAAGGCATTGAGCTAAGAAGACTCTCCACTAGAGATAAAACACCTAGGACCTATGGTGATGATTTTGTGACCATTGCGCTGACAGTTGATCCTATTACTATAAAGGAAGCTTTAAGGTCTATGGACAGTTTGCTTTGGAAAGAAGTAATTGATGATGAAATTGATTCTTTATTGGAGAATATCACTTGGGAATTAGTTAATTTGCCAATATGGGCTAAAACTATAAGAAGTAAGTGAGTTTTGAAGAAGAAACTTAATCCTGATGGAATTGTAGCTAATTATAAATCACGTTTAATAGCTAAAGGGCATACTGAACAATATGGGGGTGGACTATTTTGATGTTTACTCACCTGTATGTCATTTCTACAATAAAGATTCTTCTGGCCATAACATATATTGAAAAAAAAGATTATTCATCAAATGGATGTTAAGACTGTTTTCCTAAACGGCGATCTCAATGAAAAAATCTATATGAATCAACTAGAATTTTTTTACTTAATTATTCAGAACATAAAGTTCGCAAATTATTAAATACATTGTATGAATTAAAACAAGCACCTAAACTATGTCACAAAAAGTTTGATAAAACAGTTAAGGAGCTTAGGTTTTGAATCTAGTAATTCTGACAAATGCCTTTATTATTGTGATGAATCAAATAAAATTGCCATTATTTGCTTGTATGTTGATGATATGGTTGTTGTTAGAAGTGACATCTCTATTGTAATAGAATTTAAAACTATGCTATCCAAATAATTTAACATGAAAGACCTAGGTGTTGTGGAAACCATTTAGACATGAGAGTGGGTTTTGCAAGGCGAGGAATAATCATTAGACAATCCCTTTACATTAAAAATGTGTTGCGAGATTGGAGATACATTGATTGCAAAAGGTTTGATACACCGTATGATAGTACTAAAAAGTTGACACCTAACGATGGTGCAACTGTGAGTTAGTTAGCTACTCTAAACTGATTGGAAGTCTCATTTTTGCAATGACCTGTACTAGACCTGACATAGCCTTTGCGGTAGGCATGCTTAGTAGGTTCACTAGTAATCCTAGTATATTACAGTGGAATGCCCTTGAGAGGCTAATGTGATACCTAAACAGTACTCAAGAGTTTGTATTGTGCTATTCTGGTTATCCTTCAGTATTAGAGGGATATTATGGTGGATTGTGGTGCTCAGGAAATGGTGAAAGTCGGTCCACTAGTGGTTATATGTTTATACTAGGAGCAGCAGCTATGTCATGGAAATCTAAAAGATAAGCAGGACTTACTTTCTCATCCATAAAGTCAGAACTCTTTGCGCTATCTTGTACTAGTGAAGAAGCAGAATGGATGAAAGACCTATTGCTAGACATTTCTTTAAGAATGTTTAAAGTAACCACTCTTAGTCTGTTCTGCGACAACCAAGCTGCAAATATTATAGCAAATAATAATTTCTACAATGGTTAAAGACGTGTTGTAGGCATCAGATATGCAAAGTTGAACTATTTCATTAAATAAGGGATTATTACTCTTATTGATGAACGATCAAAACATAATATGGCTGTAACACCCCAAATTATTATTTTTTTGACTCCAAATTCCATTCTTTCAATTTCTATATCACTTTAAATATATACTAAAATAATTATATATCAATAAAAATTTGGACAGAGTCTCCCCTGTAAATTTTGCCCCGAAACACAAATAGCTTACGGAATTCTGCTCAAAATTCCGTAGCTCACAATACATGCAATCATTTCATGGGCTCCCCAGGCCAAAATGAGCAGAAACACACAGGCAATATAATATAATGCTCTGGGGGCCAAACTCATAACGGATTATCATATATCAAATAAAAACTATAAATTTCTTTGAAAAACGAGGTAAAAATTTAGAGAAATCTTTGTAAAACCTACCACAGACCCCGGTACTCCACAACAAGATGGGTACGGGTCACAAACATACCATACCACCCCACACTATACTCATCATCATCATATACACGCATATACATTCAGATTACAATTTAAATCATAAATTCAACTATTCATCATAACTAATTAGTACAAAAATTTTAAAATAAAACTTCACCCTACAATCTACGCCTCACCTCTGTACTGATGAGAACCTATAACAGTAGGAGATCTAGGGTAGTCCTCGGACTCCCCTAACCCCCCAAACACTAAAGGGTTATCCATTTCTGGTGTGAGTATAATTTACTAAACTCATAAATCAATTAAATTATAGAAAGAAAATAACATAAACTTACGATTATCAATATAAGAGATTCAACCTTAAATTCGCACAGAAAACGCCATACATACGAATTTATATCAAGGTATTCTGCCAAACAGTATCCATCTGTATAAATCCATAACTTCACTATATGCATCATATTAACATGTAACTATGTATATATATAAATATATATACATACAACTCCTTCAATTCACACACTCAATCACATAGCAACATATTAATTCACACTCCATTACTTTTCATTTTGAACTCTCCAACGCTAATACTCTATCTTTTCACAATTTCCATCACCTCATCATTTCTTTATTTACATAAATAGTCACATAAGGTCACTACCTCCTTTTCTTCATACTATTCAACCACGTATTTCATTTACCGTTTATTTTCATTTATACACACGACTCATATTCTTTCCTACTTATCTCATAACATAACTTCACATTCATTCCACTACAAATCATCTTATACATTTTCATCGTATATCCTCATATGCATTCATTTTAATCGCATAACCTTCCCCATGATTAGTCTCCTAATAACACATTCACCCCATGTATCATCACAATATTCAGTCTCCTAATACCACGTTGGTTCAATCTATGACAGCAGGTTCATCCAATTTCGAGATATCACACTTAACCATAATTTACAGCACATCACGTAACATATTAACTTTTATTCCCATGATAATTTACCCTTTACTTTCTTTTCATTCCAATCTCATCATATAGCTTATTTTCACCCTCATCTTACGAATTACTTTACTTCTAATTCCAACTCACAATACAACTAGCATATCAACAACTCACTCATTCTTCCTGAAAATTGTACCTAGGCAGGTAGTTCCCACTATTTCCTCCGAAATAGCAGGCGGGTAGTTCCTAGTCACAATTTCAAGGCACACCAACTTGTAATACCGCATACTTTCTTTAATAACCATTTTCATTACCAACCTCATAATACAGGTATTGATCTTATTGTATTATAACATGTATCACATCATGAACATGTGCATTTCTTCTCATAATATCATATTAATTCATGTCTTATAACACAAAACATAACGCCTCAGTGCACATAACAATTTGCTTACATTTCATCACAACATTATCATATCACTTATAACACAAAATGTCGTTAACTTCACTTTCATTCTTATCACAATATACTCCATATCTCAAACACGGTTTGGGCAATCACATATCACACCCCAAAGCCGATAGCTTGGGTAATACTCACCGCACCCCAAACACATAGTCTGGGTAATATCACATCACATCGCAAGCCAAATGCCAATATATACATATATATCTCCCGTAGTATATTCACATCTCCCATACTATAAATAGTCTCCGTAATATATCATTTCATCGTTATCTTTATATATACATACATTCTTTCAATACACATATACACCTTTATATTTTCTCATTTTCAGTGCCCACATAACTGACCTCCTCGTACAACACAAGGATCTCTGTGCCTCCCCTCCCGTACATATCAATCCCGCTAACCCACCACATCACTCAGATCCAGGTGTCCTAAGCATCTATCATTTGTGGGCTGGATTGAAAGTACGGTTGCGCGCTTGTCCAACCAAGACTAAAGCCAAAAGGCTAGTCAAAAGTAAAATATAACACGTAGATCGATGCTCACACAGAGTCTTACACGTCCGAGGCTACGTCTTCCTCTTGGACCTATACCAGCGAGGGAAACTCCTGATCCCCAAATATAAAATTTGGGGCAATATAAATACAACACCTGTTCCCGGGTGTATCCCGGGCCTGTGGGGTCTAGCCCAAACCCCGGGAGATTATGCGGCACTGCAATATTTAATTATCTCCTTTACATCTCCGTATATACACATAAATCTCCTTTATCATATATCTCCTTTACAATAAAACTCCTTTATAATATAACTCCTTCACATTATAACTCCTTTATAAAATAACTCCTTATATTCATTTATAATATAACTCCCTTATAATATACTCCGTACATCTCCTTTATTATATAACTCCTTTATAATAACTCCTTTATAAGATATTTCCATATATTCATTTATAATATATCTCCTTTACTATATTTCTCCATATATATATATCTCTCCTTTATAATATAACTCCATATATATAAATATATCTCCTGCATAACATAACTCCTTAAGAATATAACTCCTTTATAATACAATTTTGCCATTATAACATAACATGAAAGCATATAACTCTATTAAATTCATAAGCATACGCAAACCATTAGTCTCATCAATTATCGTATCGAATTCTCATTTACGACCCACACGTCACACATACATCATATCAATTTCGCATCACATTATCACATAAAATTTCCAATTTATCACCCACATAACACACCTACACCATATCATCATTTTATCATGTTATCACATCACATTGACATATCATATATATCTACACACCATGCTTCCCATCTTTTCACATTATTCATAAGATCACACATCACACATACACATACACATACATTCACATACATATATCTAATCATTACAACTCCGAAGCATATAGATATTTATCTACAAGCATCAACACACTTCCATACATATATATACTAATTTCTTACATCTCATAATTTACTCCGTATCATACTTATGACTTTCCTATATTTAAGATACTTCACATTTCACATATAACAAACCATATTTTAACATTATCAGAGCACATTATGCACATAAAATAAAAGATCATACTCACATAGCATCCCGCGAAGACTCGAAGCACCCTGCCACGCATCCGAAATCGCTAACATCACCTATTATCAAATTTCAACACAATTAAGGCTCAAATCATCCAAATCAACCACAGAAAATAATAACACTAATCCTAGTATCAATCAGGCGTTTTATTGAATGCCTGGGATGCACACGTGCAATGCACATAATAGACAAATTCCTACGGGGGTTTTTATCCCCTAAACAATAACTAGACTCACCCCCAAAATATCTTAATAACTCAACTATATTTTCCATTACTATACAAGAAATAATTCATACCTATATAATTCTCTTTTACAAACCCAAAACCCTAATTTATTAGCAACTTGTAAAATCTCTAAGAAATTGCTAATTTCTCGTCTCTACCCTTCTCAACATCTTCTAATCTCCCTACCATAATACTCTTACTCAAAATAAAGTTACCACACTAAATTTTATACAAAAATAAAATCTAGGGTTTACCTTTTCGAAATCCTTTCGAAAAACGGACTCCGCCACGACGTAGAGGACCTTTCAATTAGTCATCCCCTAGAACTAATTTAAAAATCATGGAGAAATTGGTCGGATTTGGGCGGGGAAGATCGGCCGAATGGGTTGCGGCCGAAAGCTTCGCTGCTTTCGATCGGGAAGAAAAAAAAGAAACCAGGAAGGAAAAGAGAGAAGAAGGAATGGGAAAAAAGCACGGGGGGGGGGGGGGGGGGGTTATTAAAATAAATAAATAAATAAATAAATAATGGGGAGTATTACATATAAGCCCCCAATTTTAAAAATACTTCAAATAAGCCCCCACTCTTACACTTTATAAATCTAACAATATAAAATACATAAAATTGTCTCATAATAATCTTCCAAAGTAGAAAATAGAGTAAACAACATTTCTTCATATAAAACTCGACTCATAACTCCAATATATAATTAATACAGGTCCAACTCAAATATCAACCCCAATATTAATATTTAAAAATAAAAATAAAATAAGATACACCTTAGAATTAATTCTCACCACTACAAAATATAAAGGAGGGTATTTTCGGCATTTTACAAATTCGAGGTGTTACATTCTACACACCTCAAAAGAAGCTCGTCCTCGAGCTACTGGGGTTAAGAAAATTGTCCAAACAATCCTAGATGCTTTCTCCTTACCATCTCCCAAACTCCCAATTATAGTAATTACTATAACGCACCACTGAACTTTCAGCAACTGAGCAACTTGAAGTCTGAATTGCCGCTAATCTGCATAACTCGCTTGTCGACTACACACCTCAAAAGAGGCTTATCCATTCTTGCCAAATAACTGACATCCTTCTTCGTTCCAGGTCACTTAAAATTCCTTTTAAACTTTCGATATCTCTTCATGCCACCAGAATAACCAATATACTCCCGCTACCATAAGCCATCCATATCAAAAATACCAAATCTACGATGATAACAAGAACTTCCTTCATTGCCTACTGACCAATCTGTAGGACATTCATTAATCTCATCCAATATTAGATCATGCATCCTCAATAATAAGCAAAGATTTCGAATCCAAACTCGACTGATCAGCTGTAGAATAGACGACTGTACTGATAAACTGCCCACCTACAAAGTCATGTCACTCTCGGTAGTTGAGGAAAAATCCAAACTGACTAAATAATTCTAGTACTGTCCACTCCTGGGACGTAATAAATGCCAATATTTTTCTTCTACTTCAGACATCTGTTACCCTATTCTTAATGGTCTCCTTATTCAACTCCCGATGATCAATACTCAATCTCAGGGAACCATCCTCTCATATATCAAAGAGTTTACCAACTAGCTCCTTAATCTTCTCCTTGGGTATTACCACCAAACCCAACGGGCATACCCACATCGTCCAAGGCATTTCATACAATTGAAAACTGAGTTTTGTCGGACGTTCTCACCCGAATCATTCCTGCACCACACCTTAACTATGCATGAAACCTTCCCAACAAAACCATACCCCCGATTTCCCATGATATCACTCACCATACATCACCCTCCGGTCGATAGAACATATACAGGATCCCCAAGGAATAACCCCTCACGGCATACAGCAATCAATATAATAGAACACTCCGGTAGCACACAAATTCTTACCGGGGATTCTAAAATGGATAAAACATAAGCATGGGCTAAAAAGATAATATAGACTCAAAGTCAAACAAAAGTCTGAAGGGTCACACCATTCAATAATAGAACCGCTACATAACAAGACCCACAAAACATAAAACACTCCATCTCCACTGCTTAGCAATAATGAACCCATACACACATGACAGGATCACTAGGACTAACAAAAATTCCTAGTCAACCTAGGCTCTGATACCAATCAGAGCCTAGTCAACCTAGGCTCTGATTTTTCTATAATTTTACCTCGTTTTTCAAAGAAATTTATAGTTTTTATTTGATATTTGATATTCCGTTATGAGTTTGGCCCCCAGAGCATTATATTATATTGCCTGTGTGTTTCTGCTCATTTTGGCCTGAGGAGCCCGTGAAATGATTGCATGTGTTGTGAGGTACGGAATTTTGAGCAGAATTCCGTAAGCTATTTGTGTTTCGGGGCAAAATTTACAGGGGAGACTCTGCCCAAATTTTTATTGATATATAATTATTTTAGTATATGTTTAAAGTGATATAGAAATTGAAAGAATGGAATTTGGAGTCAAAAAAAAATTTTTGGGGCGTTACAATGGCCGATGCTCTTAAAAAGGGGCTAAGTGGAGGTATAATTATCAAAACTGTAGGGAAAATGGGATTAAAAACTTTTGAGCCAAAGTTTTAACACCCTAGTTCTTTTGATAATTTAGAACCCAAGCTAAAGCTATAGAGTAGTTCAAACTTTAAGCATCAATCTTTAGTCGGTTGGCATACTTCAGAAAATTTGAAAAGTTCTATGTATTTATTGTTGATGTATAACTTCATTTCAAATATGATGATGCTATATATTCTCTTCACTTACTTAGAATCATCTTTTATTCCAAAAGAAAGTGTGACAAATTGTCGATGTGTTTCCGATGTTTAGTGTTGCTGCTTATTTTGGTGTGGGAGCAAACTGATAGTGAGTTTATATTTTGAAGAAAACTACAAAAGATCTAACTTTTGATCGTCGCTGTAAAAGTGGTTAGAGCTCCTGAGATTGGATCCAGATCGTTGAAAGAGCACCTTGATCAGAATCCGACAGTTGCTGATGCGGCCGATCAACCTACAAAAATCCTAAAACACCGGGGATGGCCCGGCAACAGACTCTCTGACGCTCAAAGTCAGAACCAGAGAAAGAAAAAGAGTTTGAGAGAGAAGTTGTTGATTACCTTCTGACTAAGGGAGGGGGAGGGTATTTATAAGCCAGAGAAACTATTAGGAGATTGATATGAATCTGTTATCTCCTGATGATTCTCCCCATTAAAAGATAAAATCAGTTACTTTTTGATGGGGACAAGAGATTTTACTTACATCCCTCATGGGCTGGGTATCTCTCTTGGTGGCCTCAGTCACTTTTAATGGACTAGAAAGCACCTCATGTCCTGTTGGTGAGCCATAAGAAGTCTCGAACCTGTTAAAAAGGTCCTTTACTGTTAATCTTCCTGTAGAAACTTTAAGATCTGTGTTGGAATCGTTCGTCTTTGATTTGCTTCGGTTTTTACCATTATCATAAGCCTCCACCCCCGGAAGACGATTTTCTCGACTTTGGGGAGTAGTTTGCCTTGTTTTGGAGTTCTAGGGTACTATATTGGATTTCAGAGAAAATTGAGAATTCCTATAACTTTTCGAAAACTTCCAGAGGTGGCAAATATTTTTCTGAACTTTTCTGATTTTTTCTGGAATTTTCCATAAAATTTAAAATTTAAAATTAATTATCCCAAATTTTAATAATTTTCAGAAATTTTAATTAATATTCCACATTAAATAATTATTATTTGGATTTTTTTTGAATTTTAATTTATTTTTGGCAATTTTTATTGAATTGTCAAACCTGACGCGCCTTTTGGAGCGATCATGTGCATTGATCAAGCTTGGGCTCGCCTATTCATGAGATCGGGCGATCGCAATTTGAGCACTATGATGAGGGGGTGACATGGCACAATCAGGAGCATCCATCACGCTTGGGCTCACCCACTGAGTGGAATGGAGGGCTGAGAAGCAGAGCGAGGAGACCTGGCAACGTGGCTCGATCTTGCGTGTCCATCACAGTGGGGCTCGCATTTCTGAGTGATCCGATGGTTGATGACAGTTGCGAGCACCCCCTTGGTCGCCCGATGGTTTGGGCTACCCACTTCCTCGCTGAGCTCGCATTTTTTGGGTGACCAAGGCGACTCGACAACCACAGAGACTTTAGGGCTTCGGCAAGCAAGGTGATTCAATGAATATAAGGGCTTCGTTGACCACGAGGCTTCGTCTTCTCTATTGAGCACTTCCTCGTTGAACTAGCTTGCGGCAACCAAGCTGGTAGGGACCATGGCTCGGTGACCAAGGTTTCGGCGAGCAAGCTCGTGGTTGTTGGTGTATTCCCTAGAGGGTAGTTGTGTATTGACCTTACTAGTTTACATTGTATCATGATATTTATTTTATATATGAGACATTTTATTTATTGTGTTATTTTATTAAATGAACATAATAAAGTCCTTGGAAAGTTCATTGCCGTCGGATATCAAGTGCATGACTTGATTGTGAGATCCTATTGGTTGAAGTTAGAACACTATTCTTAAATGTCCCTAGTTAAGTATTGTTGTGAATTAGGACAACAATAACACATAGAGACTAGTATGTGCCTAGAATGATGACCATTCTCACGGGTCATGGATATGAGATATTATGTCTTCACATGGGTAAAAATTAGAGTAATAATATACTTGACTAACCCACCATGAGAACGCTGTATAGGTCATTACATGAGTGTCATAAGTAGTTCTCACAGTGACCATAGTGTACGTGGTCATTTGACTTGAAGGCACTACAATTCCCAACATAAGTTGTATGTTTTATTGCCGTCAAACGTCGCCTGTAATAAGGTGATTATAAAGTCCACTATTTGACATACTATAAATCACGCAGAGGGATGTCAGTGACTTAGATAGGATTTGTCCCTCTTATATAACAGGAGTGATATCTTCAGGCTCCTTGATTGAGTGAGACTGCAAAATGCATGGCTATGCTCAAATGAGTCAAAATGAGATATTGATTTTATTTGTTTTAGTAAGTCTACTCGGACATAAAGAAACAAAGATTGAAATATATAAGGGTGACACGCTTTATGCCTTGTGGTCAATTAAGATATCTGAATAAAAGGACTAGACTACATGGTAACATTGGTCTCGAATAGGTTATGTCAAATCATTATCATTCACATTAGTTGAGTAACAGTGATGTATTGTTAGATACCGCTCACTGTTTGTAGCACTAAAATATGATTTTAGTATTACTGTCAACGTAATGGAAACTTATAGGATCACACACTTAGAATGGACCGAAATCGGGGTTTAAATTCATAAGATGAGTTTAATTAGGAATCCAAGTAAGACTTGGACTCCCAACATTGGTTGGACAATTAATTAAACTAATTGGGCCAACCCAAATTAGAAGGCCCGCACACCTCACTGCCCACTTAGGGTTTGCTGCACACACACACACGCACACACACACACACACACATATCATTGAGATTAAAAACCCTAGCCTTCACAAAGCGTGAGAGTGAGAACGTGAGGAATTTCCCCCTTCCGACAGCTAGCACCTCGGCATGAGGGAGAGCCCTATTTTGATTTGTTCGTGTGGATATCGTACAGGCACCACAACGTTGCAGTGCTCATGATTGGCAGACTGTGGAGAGAGCAGTTCCATCGTTGAAGTAAAACTCTTAACACGGTTTATGATTTTCACACGGATCCATGGTTGGGTTTCAAAATTTTTTGTATTTTTTCGCTGCCTATTACTCTGTTGTAAACCTTGAAACCCAACAGTGGCGACCAAGTTTCGGCGAGCAAGCTCATGGAGACCAAGGTTCTGCGACCTAGTTTGTGGTGACCATAGGTGTCGGCGACCTTTGTCGTCCACCTCTCTCAGTGACCAAGGTGATCAAGGCGCCCAATCCTTCTTCTTCGTTGATCAAAGCTTCATGCAACCAAGGTGACCAAGGGCTTCTTCTTCGTCGAGCAAAGCTTCAGGCGACCAAGGAGATTTGGTGACCGAGTCTTCTTCTTTGTCGAGCAAGGGGTTCGAACCAAGTTGGGATTTTGTGGGTTTCAAAGCTTCTTGTTGGGTTTTAGCCGAGTTCGACATTCTTCGTGGAGCTTTGGGCTTGATCAACTTTGAGGTCATTTGCGGAGCACTGGTTAGAGTCTGGAAGCTGTTTTCAAAGCTCCCATTGATCCCGGGTTAGAGTCAGGGTAGATTGGGAGTTGAGCTGCGAGGAGCTCGGGTTTTGGCGCAGATCAAGTCGTGGTGGAGTTGAAGCTTGAATGTCACACTACGCTTCCTAAAATACGGAATACGCGTACGTAAAGAAGGCCCAGCGAATGATGTAAACACCATGCACGAGCTGTACTGGTCTAACTCAAGAATATGAACAACAAACACAACCACACAAGAGAATATAATCACATGAATCATAGAAAAACTCCAATAATAAATGAAATGATTCAAAACATAATATCCAATAGCTAGGAAAACAAACTCCAAGACAAAAGCCCAAAACAATGTATAATATCAAAGACAAACTTCAAAGGAAAGATATATTGCATAAAATAATTCAAGCATTGAAATCTTCGGCTCCATCTTCTAAAATTGTTGCTCACCAATTTCTTCTGATAGTGTTCCTTCAGTACCTGTAAACTAGTGATCTAAAAATAGAGATAATAAGAGCAAGTCATGGATAACAAGTAGTGGAAACAGAGAATAATAGGAAACATGATATATCAAAAATAAGAGACATGATCAAAGTCAAGAACAAAATCAGGGATTGGTAGTAATGTCAAAGGACTATATTTAATCATGCATTAATTAATAATATCAATTTAAGTTCTATATTGATGACTGTATACGAGATCAAGCATGAAATTTCAAATGCGGGTTATTAATCATTTTATTAACCTATCTAGTGCACGTACTACAGCGTCCCATTCCACAGGTTCGTCGCAAGCAAACAAGAAACGTTTTTCGACTGATGGCGAATTCACGGATCGTGTACTCGGTAACTAGATGAAAAGATATCATGATAGCGTGATCACACAATGACAAGCATTTCTCCACCTTCCATGTAATAAACCATGTAAGTAAGAAGACCTTTACCGAGTACAGTTTCTGATTGTTCACTACCAAGTCAATCCGTAATACCCCGGCTTGTTACTATTTTATTTCATCCTATGTGAGCATGCAAGAAGGTGTCAAGGTTGTATCATGCTAAGTTTGACTAATTCTACTTGTTACTGACAAAGCAAGAAGCAAATATATTAAATTAACACAATTCATTCAATTTTGACAGCTGGACATTACTGTACAAAAACAGAGATTTCGGCAAATAAAGAAAAGAAAATCTGGATCCGTCAGAAGTTCTAGAAACTAGACTCTCCACCGGTTCCAGCGCATATACATACGACAAATAAATATTACAAAAACTAGGTCGAAATTCCTATTCTTTTCATATTTCATGTTCAGGCAACAGGTTATAGATTGTGTTCACATATATGAATCAGGTTAGAAAACTCATCAATTAAATCTGCAAAATTTCAGGGTGATTCCTACACATGTCTAGTCTCAGCTAAATTAATTTCACATTTTAATTTTATTAATAACATGTTCTGTTCATTAATAAATCTAGGTGATACACATAAAATTGTGAATATGAAAATCCAGACCTAGCAGCACTAAAAGACTGCTATCTAGCAGATTATAAACCGGAATTCAATTCCGTGATTTTTTTTGAAAAGTAGACACGTGGAGCTAGAATTTATGTTTACAAAGTTCTTTCAAATTACTAAAACATGTTCGAAATTTTGATATAAAAAGAAGAAAACAGCAGGCCAGAAAATAATTTAATAAGAATAGACAATAATTTCATCACACAAGCATATAATTCATGGTAATTAATGAGAAAAGTGGTATTTGGTGATTAACAAGTTGTTTTCTAGATTTATGATGCAATTTAAAATCATGATATTTAACTCATCAAATCAAATTCAATCGGAAAGATTCAATACATCAAACAACTGTATAACATGGATCTAGTTATGTTTTATATATTTCGTGCATATGCAATATGGAATAGAGACTAGGGTTTGAGTCTAAGATATTGGCACGAAGTCGAGAATATCTTGGGTTAGCTCGTGTAAACCCTCAATATACTCAATAGAAGATGAATAGTACGAAATAATTAGGAACTACTTGCGGAGATCAAAAGAGTTTTTGACCAAGAAAAATAAACTAGTTCAAGAGAGACTTTCCTTTTAGACGGTTAATCCGAATACAATAGAATAACAGGATTAGGATCTCGACGGCGACACGTGTGAGACACGTACAATGCATGCACTCACAAAAGCACGTGCACACAGCGTGAAAACAAACACAGCAGAAACCCATCAAGAGTCACACAGCAACAGCGATCCAAACCAGAACAACAAATAGCAAACAAACCGAACAACAAACAACCATTCAAAATAACAAATAGCCGATCAAACACAGCAACAGCGGCCTTCGGCAGTAATGGCGAGAATTGGCAGCGATCTGGGCTTCGGATTGCGGAGCTTAGGGTGCTGATAATGAGGGCAGTGGCGTAGCCAGGATTTCCATCTAGGGGGCACGACACTTACTATTAAAAAAAATTATAATAAAAACATTTGCAAGCCTCAAAATATCATATATTACTATCAAATGTCACAAACTATTACAATCACTAAATAGCATTTTTCTTTAGCAATAAAACCCTTCGAGATTTCATATTCCGAAAATATTGAATGATATCTTCATTGTCAATGGCATCCAATACATCTCTTTCAATATATGCAACCAAACAATCATTCATCATCTCATCTCCCAATTGGTTTCGTAATGAAGTTTTGATGATTTTCATTGCAGAAAATACTCTCTCTACTGTTGCGGTTGCAACGGATAATAGCAACGCCATTAAAATAAACTAGTAGTTAAACATTCTCTATTTCCAACTCAATCATTAGTCTACCTTAAAGTAATTAAGTGCATCAAGCATTAGATGTTCATCTCATAAGTATATGCATCGAAAGAGTAAAAACTAATGGTTAGAATTAGTAACCCACTTTGTGTTTGTTGTTTGATCTATTTCTTACTCCTCTCGAACTCCTCTCATGTCTCTTTTGAATTTGCGATGAGATTTGTAAGTTGAATTCAAAAGAGGAAAAGAGAAAGAGAATGAAGGTGAATCATAATAGTATATGTTTGTACAAATAACCTGATTGGGCATTGAACAATGTGAAGTACAAATTTAATGTAGCGCCTTGAACCTGGGTTTTCTCCAAATATCATGAAAATTTGTGAAAATGTTGCTCACATATATAAGATACGCATATAAAAAATTTAACTCTAAACTCCATGTGTTTAAATAAAAAAAATTTCAAAAATTAGCTCAAAATTGGGACTGAAATTAACACTATAATCTGTATCCATTTGGTTTCTAATTTGATTACATATCATACTATTCAGTCCATTCTCACACAAATCAGTAACACTGAAATAGAAATTAGCAATCTAATTATCCTATTATATATGAATTCACGAAATTTCAGATATGAACCCTAATTATCAAAATGTAAAATTTTTTTTACTTACAATAGGGTTTGGAATCGATCGACTCCTCGCGCTCTCTCTCTTCTGACCTCCTCTACAAACCCAACTAATCACTTGTAGATTTTAATCCCTCTTACAAATTCATTATGAAGTAGGTTTGGGTTCAGTAGAGTGGAAACAAAAGAGTGGAAGAAGAAAGAGTAAAGTAAATCAGTTAAAGACTAAATGGGTTGGAAATTTTACACATAAACCCTTATTAAATTTCTGTTTACTAAATATATATATATTTTTTGATTTTTTTTTAAAATCCCAGGGGGCGCAGCTGCACCCCCTGGGCATAGGGCAGCTACGCCCCTGAATGAGGGTGATATCGTCGGTAGTTGAGGAGATCGCGACTGGACGGTTGCGGTGAGGGGTAGTCGACTGGCAGCGAGCGGGTGGTTGTCGAGTGCTTGGTCGACGGAAGCACAGGACAGTGGTGGTCGGTATGGGGTTCGGCTGGCAGTGGTGGCATTGCGATGGTGAGTCAACGGTGGATGGGTAACGGAAATGGCGGCTTCGGTAATGGCGACACTTGACCTTCAAACAACGGAGAGAAGAAAGAGACGGGAGGCGGGGCTTGCTGGCATCGAGTGGTAGGCGAGGAGGATCAGTGGCTTGGGGCGAGATGAAAACAGAGGAGAAGGAGGTTGAAGACGAGGGCGGAGGAGGACGATCGGTGATGGGTTCTGGGTTTAAAGAAAACAGGGGAAGGGGAGAGAGAGATAGAGTGAGAGCTTAGGGGTGAACAGTGGGTGGGTAAAACAGTAGGGCTCGGGTTTAGGGTTAGGGGGGTTCACAGTTAATATAATAGTATATATAGGGTTGAATTGAGATTTTGGGTTATTGGTTATAGGGTTTGAGATCCAATAGGAAAATAATAGGGTTTGGGTTTCTAAATCCAATAGGGAATTAAAATAACCAATAAAAATATGATTTAAAACTTATATCAATTTTGGGGACATCAATATGCAAAATTTTAATGGGATGAACAACAAAAATTTTAGCAGAAAATTAAATTAAATAAATTGAGAGACAAAAAATTGAGTTGAAAACAAGAAAATGAATTTTATTATTAAATACTCAAATTACAGAGGTTCATAGAAGACGATGAACAACAACAACAACAACAATAATAATAATGATAATAACAAAAATAATATTAATAATAACGATAACAATAATAATAATAGTAATAACAAGATTATATAACAAATAGGAATTGGGTTTAACAATTTTATCAAAGTAATCCAAATTGGAATTAGGCTCAAATATAAATAGTCAATCAATTAGGAATAGAAAATAAAATTAAAATACCATTATTTGAAAAGACTTTAATATAAAATTCAAATCGAATTTAACAAATAATGAATTTATAATTATCGAAATACAGAAAATATTCAGGAAATATGTATTTGCGGGAATGGGGGTTACAATCCTACCCACCTTACAAAAAAAATTTCGTCATCGAAATTCATTATGGCAGGCAGTAGGACAGAATCAAAGCAGAACTTAAGAAATAACAAAGCAGGAAAAATTAGAAGAAGAGAACTGAAATGATGGAAGCATCATGATAAGAAATAATATAGATAAGATTAATGTCGAATAATAAATTGAAAAATGATGACGAGTGGATAGTACGAAAAAGAATTGAATGATACAAAGAAGGAGAACAACAAGAGAATGCTGGGACCTGTGGGTTATGGGCCCACCACGCTTTCACTGCGCAACTCTGATGGTGATGTTCCAAACCGTAGACATGTCGTTGCAGGCCACGTGATGTCAATTGACGAACCGAGCATTAATAAAAAGAATGACACCGGAATCAAAGATAATATGGGTAGGAAAATGATGAATTTATATTCAATAAAGAGTCAACGAAGGGGGATGACTACAAGGGACGAAAGGAAATAAGGAATGAAAGAATTGAATGCGAAGGGGTCAGATGTGGATCGAATAGGATTAGCATCTAGATTATATGAAAGTTATTACTTGTTCATGTGATCAACGTGGTGCGCATATTATTGAGTTAACATGGAGAGAGCCAAACTTGACCAACATATTAGCCAAACATGACTAACACATTAGCCAAACCTGGGCTCTGACAACCACTAAAAAAACTGTCACGCCCTGCTTCCCAAAATACAGAATACGAGTACGTAACGAAGACCCAGCGAATGATGTAAACACCATCCTTGAGCTGTACCCGTCTAACTCAACAATATGAAGAAAAAAACACAACCACGCAAGAGAATATAATCACATGAATCAAAGAACAACTCCAATAATAAATGAAATGGTTCAAAAATATAATATCCAACATAATATCCAATATCTGGGAAAACAAACTCTGGGACAAAAGCCCAAAACAATGTATAATATCAAAGATAAAGTTCAAAGGAAAGATATACAGCATAAAATAATTCAAGCAGTGAAATTTTCGGCTCCATCTTCTAAAATCGTTGCTCACCAATTCCTTCTGATAGTGTAACGCCCCGAATCCCAAATCATTGAATTCGAGATGTTCTTCAGGATCTTTTCACTTTCTTTGAGTACAATTTTACAAGGAAATTCAAACTTTTTTTTTTACATCAGAGTTACAACATCTTACATTTAAATTTACACAGCGGAAGCAAAATGTACAACATTTACATAAATGAATAACAACATAATGAGATCTTTATGCATCCATTCCTCTTTACATGTAATTTATCCTGCATACAAAACTGTGGGTACGTCAGTTTATTCAACCGACGATAATTATACATGGCCATCCTCTCTATGCCAGAAACAGTATAATGAATCTCATTTCTTGACAAAATCACAACTTGTTCATAATAAGCATGTAAATCAAAGGGAACTTTTAAGGATGTCGTGTCGTGATTGTGCACTTAATCCTTAACGCAATTTATTTAATTAACATGACACTAATGCGCACTTGTTCGAATTCTATGCATCCCATACTACATAGGTTCGAGGGCAAGCCTCTTAATCGTTCTTTATTTTTGTAGGGTTCAATCCCCCGCCATGACTTACTCTACTTCTGTAATTTCAGTGAATATCCTAGATGATTCTATGAGTACAAGCATGTATCCTGGCCCCTGGAGTAGAATTTCGCGCCATGTCTCGACTCGTCAAGCATGCATTCTGCAACAATTCAGCCTCCTCCCTGAACACAATCCTCTTGCAGTCACCAAAACATCCCATAAGCGTGACTAAAGTCCGATCATTACTGAGTTGTGCCCGCGCCATGTCTTGACTCATCAAGCATGCATTCTGCGGCTCACACACCCGCACCGTACCCTAGCTCTCATACTCATGTTTTTCTCTCACCTTCATCACCTCCACACTATGTATTAAATTGATTAGAATCATGAATGAAAATCAAGCTCTAGAGTTAGCCTCTCCATCAAACCGGACTTATCATTTCATTTCACATGACCAACCTTGGTCTATTTCTCAATTTCATTTCATTTCACTGCCGGGGAGACTTAGCTACTCTTTCGTTCAATTTCAAATTCACAATATCCAATTGAGCATCATCAGCTCATCATTCATTTTAGAGTCTCGCAGACTTTCTTATCATGATTTCACATTTCATATTTTCAATTAATTCTCAATTCTCATCTACGATTCATTTCACATAATTCATACAGCCATAAACAGAGTCCATCGACTTAAATCATAAAGTTCACCATTACCAACAGTAAATAACATGAATTCAAATATATCAAAGTCCACTCTGTACAGTCGACTTGGAAGAACACCAGTCGACTCATACAGTCACATACAGGATCATCATAATGCTCGGGATAGTCGACTGTTGCACACAACCAGTCGCCTGTCCCGTAATTTTTCAGGTTCACAATATTGTCCTCATGACAGTCGACTGTTCATCCACCAGTCGTCTGTCCTGGAGATTTCAACAGCACAATTCTATGTCCAGATCAGTCGACTTACTACACGCATTCGGTCGACTGGACAGATCCATTTTAATTTAAAAGATTATTTACAGTTCTTACGTGCACTTGCATCATGATGTCAACTAACAGTATACATAAATTCATGTTTCATAGACAGAGTCTCTTATCGTTCAGTAACATTACAACATGAATTTTCAATTTACGAATATGCTCTTTTCTTTAGAGAAAATACTTTAAACATGCGTTCGCATTGCTCATACTTTCTTACGACAATGAAGATATGAATCTCAAGTCATTAAACTGGGTCTACATAATGGAATATCTTAATTTATGGAACTTCCAAACAGTCACAGTCAGATTGAAGTACCAGTCGACTTAACACAACATCAGTCGACTGCTCCGACAATTCTAAGTTATTAATCACCATTAGTTCTTTTCATTCATTTACCTTTCCTCCATCATATGTGTCATAGGGAGAAATATACATATAATAATCACACCATCATGTCTAATTGCACACATGTTTATCAGCACATTATGAAAAATAGTGTTTCGTACCAGTCGGCTGGCTCACATGGCAGTCGACTGTACCGACAGTCTCGTTCTCATTATTAATAGCATGTTCAAGCAATTTCTACTGCATTCAATTCACTTTTTGTAACATGGTATCAATCATAACAATTATAGTATCATTCCTATATTAGAAGTCCTGAGAAACACCCACCTTATATGAAGAAACAATTGAAATCCCGCAAAACTCTTCAATACGGTACTGCACTCCTTGCTCCTTTGTTCCACACCGAGCTCCTCAGAAGTGCTGCTCGTCTCCACAGAAAAGCTCCCACACACACAAACTCACAAATAACTCTCTTAAAATAATCTTAGAAAATCTTAGTGTAAAAGAGATAGGGAAATATGAGGGGTATTTATACTAGGAAATAGATAGAATAGATGGCTAAGATTAATAGGGGAGTTGCAGATCAAGGGATAGGATGCAATCGGGAGTTTGAGAAACTACCCACACTCACACACAACCGCCCATGATGGATGCCACTACTCTACCCACAATCCGGCCAAAAGAAAAGGTGCTCAATGCACGTGTATGCGAAATGCACGTGCATACACACCCACACTAATAAAATTGTACAAAAATATAATGTATAAAAAGTGTTACACAAAATGGGCTTAAATTCATTTGGGCCAAAAATAAATATTTTAAAAAGAGAAAATGAACAAATCAACATTGGGCTTCAAGAAGAATGCTCTATAGAAAATAATACACTTTATTCATCATGTAGAGAAAATAATAGACAACAAGCTACACAAGCACACCATATGAAAATAAATAAATAATCTTTAAGTATTAAGAAAAATCGGGGTATTACAGATAGTGTTCCTTCAGTACCTGTAAACTCGTGATTTCAAAATAGAGAAAATAATATCTTTAGAGCAAGTCATGGACATCAAGTAGTGGAAACAGAGAATAATAGGAAACACGGTATATCAAAAATAAGGGACGGGATCAAAGTCAAGGACAAAATCAAGGATTGGTAGTAATGTCAAAGGTCTATATTTAATCATGCATTAATTAATAATATCAATTTAAGTTCTATATTGATGACTGTATATGAGATCAAGCATGAAATTTCAAATGCGGGTTATTAATCATTTTATTAACCTATCTAGTGCACGTACTACAACGTCCCATTCCACAGGTTCGTCACAAGCAAACAGAGAACGTTTTTAGACTGATGGTGAATTCTATGATCGTGTACTCGGTAACAAGATGACAAGATATCATGATAGCGTGATCACACAATGACAAGCATTTCTCCACCTTCCATGTAATAAACCATGCAAGCAAGAAGGCCTTTACCGAGTACAGTTTCCGATTGTTGACAACCTAGTCAACCCGTAATACCCCGGCTTGTTAGTATTTTATTTCATCCTATGTGAGCATATAAGAAGGTGTCAAGGTTGTATCATGCTAAGTGTGACTAATTCTACTCGTTACAGACAAAGCAAGAAGCAAATATGTTAAATCATCACGATTCATACAATCTGGACTGCAGGACATTACTGTACAAAAACAGAGATTCCCGCTGCTACAGAAAAGAAAATATAGATTAGTCAGAAGTTATAGAAACTAGAATCTCTGCTGGTTCTAGTGCATATACATACGACATATAAATATTACAAAAACTAGGTCGAAATTCCTATTCTTTTCAGATTTCATGTTCAGGCAGCAGGTTATAGATTGTGTTCACATATATGAATCAGGTTAGAAAACTCATCAATTTAATCTACAAAAATTCAGGGTGATTCCGTACACATGTCTAGTCTCAGCCAAATTAATTTCACATTTTAATTTTACTGTTAACCTGTTCTGTTCATTAATAAATCTAGGTGATATACATAAAATTGTGAATCTGAAAATTTAGTCCTAGCAGCACTAAAAGACTGATATCTAGCAGATTATAAACCGGAATTCAATTCCGTGAAATGTTTTGAAAAATATACACATGGATCTAGAATTTATGTTTACAAAGTTCTTTCAAATTACTACAACAACATGTTCGAAATTCTGATATAAAAACAAGAAAACATCATGCCAGAAAATAATTTAATAAGATTAGGCAATAATTTCATCACACAAGCATATAATTCATGATAATTAATGAGCAAAGTGGTATTTGGTGATTAACATGCAGTTTTCTAGAATTATGATGCAATTTACAATCATGATATTTAACTCATCAAATCAAATTCAATCGGAAAGATTCAATACATCAAACAACTCTATAACATGAATCTAGTTATGTTTTATGTATTTCGTGCATATGCAAAGTGCAATAGAGACTAGGATTTGAGTCGAAGATATTGGTACGAAGTCGAGAATATCTTGGGTTAGCTCGTGTAAACCTTCAATATACTCAACGGAAGATGAATAGTACGAAATAATTGGGTACTACTTGCAGAGATCAAAAGAGTTCTTGAATAAGAAAAATAAACTAGTTCAAGAGAGACTTGCCTTTTAGACGTTAATCCGAATACAATAGAATAACGGGATTACGATCCTTACGGTGACACGTGCGAGACACGTACAATGCACACACACAAAATCGCGTGCACACAGCGTGCGAGCGAACACAACAGCAACCTGCAAGAGTCACATAGCAACAACGATCCAAACTAGATGTAGCGCCCCCAATTCCTAACTTAGGAACTCGTGACACTCTCCAGAATCTTTCTTCAAATGAGTCACAACAAAACAAAAATCACAGGAAATTAAAAAAACTTTTATTACATCAAATTGTTATTACAATATCCAATGATTACAACTATTATAATTAATTGTTACAACACGAATGTACAATAAAATTTGGACAGTAACTTTCACTTGGATGTTTTTCCCTGCTAGAGCTTTCCATCGATCCCAAGTTGGCAATCCCGCACTAATAACTGTGGGCACGTCAGTTGATTACAACTGACGAAATGCTATATTCGGCTATCCTCTCTGCGCCATAATATAACGATTCCAACCTTAACAACCAAAAATAATATTTGATGCAAAGAAAAAGGTGATATCAAACAAGTGTCGGTATATGCCATGGCCTAACTAATACACACACTATGCACACATGCTCCTATGGCTAGTGCACGTTTGGTTGAAAGATATACATCCCATACTACACACCCCCCAACCAAACGATGTTCTTCAGTTTGATAGGGCTCGATCCCCTGTTATGCACCCTACTTTTATTCTCTGTCTTGTTTCTGATTCCAGTGATGGTGAGGCTACATGCTTACCCTGCTAGTCATTAGTGGTGTCCAATCCTCATGTTTTATCCACTATGCCCGGGACTCCAGTCGCAAGCTTACCCTGTGTGATTGGTCAGTCGCAGGCTTACCCTGCGTGACTGAAATCATGGTCAGTCGCAAGCTTACTCTGCGTGACTGTAATCAAATCGGCTTACCCGATATGTTGACTGTAATCCAATTGGCTTACCCGATATGTTGTCTCCCCAAACCTCACCAAAAGTTGATATATGGGCACCAGGGCTCCTGCCGGAGGACTTAGGATCTTTCCCGTAGAGTCTCGCTCTGTGGGGACTTCCTCTAAACCTCATGCCCGCATCGGTCAATAAAGGACATGACGAATATAAGGTTTTCCCAACTCTGCTACACTCGTCCTTACACTTGAGCAGAACTTGCAGTCGAGACAACGTCCCCCTGACAGGTGAACACCCATGCTAGTGCCTGTCCTTACCATCAACCAAGACTCGATCTAGTCCTACCAAAGTATCCATGCTACCCCACTCCCTTAGTTAGGGGATCCATCTATCATAACCAATCCCTAACTTGGTAAACGGCTTAACTTGCTATGAGCAACTAGTTAAGGTCTACTTGCATACTCTTTCTAATTAGTCACCCTTATCATTAATGGATCTAAACCCATCCCTCACTAGGACTCAACTAGCTCTTCAGTCCGGCCTAAGGGTTGACCCGCCTCGGCCCATACTTGGCACGAACCAACGAAAAACCAACTCCGTCGATCGCTGCAACCATCATCTACGCTTGGAGTTCGATTGCAACCTCGGAACGACCAACAAGTAGCTCCCGCTAAACTTAACGCTCCACGGTCCTCGGCAATTGGTAGCTCCAAACACAATGTAATGCTCTGATTTTCATCTATGAAAATTATTATTATGCACGTAGTGTGCACGTGCAATTTTCGTAATATGAAATCTTATAATTATTTTCCTTATAGGGACATCAAGAAGCATTTCTGGTGGTCAGGTTTGAAGCGGGATGTGGCCGAATTTGTGTCGAGGTGTGAGGTTTGTCAACAAGTCAAAGCCGAGAATCAAAAATCTGGAGGTCTATTGCAACCGTTACCTATTCCGGGATGGAAGTGGGATAACATCAGTATGGATTTCATTACAGGTTTACCTAAGAGTTCTAAAGGCAATGATGCGATTTGGGTTATAGTCGATAGATTAACCAAGTCTGCTCACTTTTTGGCAACGAAACTTACTGCTTCGATGGAAAAGTTGGCTGAGATGTATGTTGGTGAGATTGTCAGTCTTCATGGCGTTCCGTTGACGATTGTATCTGATCGAGATGCACGGTTTACTTCGCATTTTTGGAGGAGTCTTCAAACAGCTTTGGGTACCAAGACAGATTTCAGCACTGCTTTTCATCCCCAGACCGATGGGCAGACCGAGAGAGTCAACCGTATTCTTGAGGATATGCTTTGGTGTTGTATACTAGACTTTGGAGGCAGTTGGGAAAGGCATTTATCCTTGGTAGATTTTGCCTACAACAACAGTTTTCAGACTAGCATTGGGATGGCGCCGTACGAAGCTTTATATGGCAGGAAGTGTAGGATGCCTGTTTGTTGGTTCGAAGTTGGGGAGCGTCAGATGTTTGGACCTGAGATTGTTCAGCAGACCTCTGAAAAGATTGATCTGATCAGGAAAAGGTTGGTGGAAGCTCAGAGCAGGCAGAAGAGCTATGCAGACAACCGGAGAAGGGACCTTGAGTTTGAGGTTGGTGACTTTGTCTTTCTGAAAGTATCGCCCAGTAAAGGCGTGATCCGTTTCGGCAAGAGTGGAAAGTTAGCCTCGAAGTTTATAGGCCCGTACAAGATATTGAAAAGGATCGGGAAAACTGCTTACCGTCTTGAGTTACCGGAAGAGTTGTCTCAGGTGCACAATGTTTTTCATGTGTCTATGCTGAGAGGTTATATTCCAGACCCGAGTCATCATTTGCCTGAAGTGCCAGAAGGTTTGCAGTTGAATCTAAATTACATCGAGTCTCCTATCGAGATTGTTGATTGTCGAGAGAAAGTCTTGAGGAATAAGACGATACCGATGGTCAAGGTAGTCTGGAGAAACCATTTGGTTGAAGAGGCTACTTGGAAATCTGAGGAGAGGATGTTGAGAGATCATCTTGAGCTTTTTGTTTGATTTGTTTTTTTTTTTGTATTTTCTTATGCTTGCTTTTGTTTCCTCGCTCTTGATTGTAGTTCCGAGGACGGAACTATTCTAAGGAGGGAGTGTTGTAATGCCCCGATTTTCATCTATGAAAATTATTATTATGCACGTAGTGTGCATGTGCAATTTTCGTAATATGAAATCTTATAATTATTTTCCTTGTGGAGGATGAGTATATGCATATATATATGTATATGTGTTCTTTAAATAATTTTTTATAAAAGGCCCTTGTCTCAAATAAACACAAGTCCAAAAATCTAATTTATTTATTTTGTAAAAAAAAACTAATATTTTGGCCCATCAATTTAAGCCCATTCTCTTAATAACAACTTGTAAGGTAACATCTTTTAAAAGATTATTTTTATAAGGATGTATAATGTACAAGTTTTTATATGGAGACTAGTGCATGCAGGTGCATTGCACGTACACGTGCAAGAGCACCTTTCCTTGGCCGGTTTTTGGAAGAAGTGGAGTTAGTGTATAGGTGGTTACCTAGTTGTGGGTAGTTACTACAACTCCTACTCTCATCCTAGCCCTCCATCTCATAACCATCTACTCAATCTTAGCCCTCCATCTCACCCAAAAATTTAGTATAAATACCCCTCTCTCACTCATTGTCTTTTACACTGAGAACTTTATTTGAAAGAAAGATATATTTTTTAAGAGAGTTGTGAGTGAGTATCTTGGAGGCCGGTCATCACTTCAGAGGATTCTCGGTGGCAAGGAGCAAGGAGGAGGAGTCACATTATCACACTAGAAGGCTTTACGGGATTTCGTTAAACTCTTCAATAAAGTGGGTGTTTCTCAGGACTTCTAATATAGAGATCATGCTAGGGCTAATATTGATTGTTATCATATTTGTGAAAAGTGGATTGATAGGGTGATCGTATATTAAAATGCTTTGTGTTATACTTATTATGGAAGATGTGAATAGATGAAAAAGAACTAATGATAATTAGAGAACTGGAAATGACCTGTACAGTCGACCGATCATGTGAGCAGTCGACTGGTACACTGAAATAAAATATGAACAGTTCGGAATTCCATGAAACGATGTGCTTAAGGTGAATTGTTAACTTGATTTTCTAGCATGTTAAATTGGAGTTAGCATTCATCTTCGTGGATAAATGATAAGTAAAGGAAAAATGTATGTTTAGCATCTCATTTGGAGGAAAGAACATACTAATTGTGTGAGATTTACATTTAATCATTAACTATGTTATGATGATGGTAAATAGATAAGAATCACATGTTTATGTTGACATTGAATATACTGTAGTTGAATAAATTGCTGTGTGCTAATTGAAGAACGGAAGGGAGAGATGATCCCTTGATTCAAAAATTAATCCTGTTCAGTTGACCGAATGTATGTAACAGTCGACTGTACTGAACTTGAAAAGTTGTATAATTGAACTCTGTAGAACAGCCGAATGGTTTGAATGACAGTCGACTGCCCCGTAAATGATATTTAGATTTTGAATGCTGCGGAACAGCCGACTGGCTATGTGCAGCAGTCGACTCTTCCGAGCGGTTATTGAAGAACTTTCTTCGACTGGACAAGTCGATTGGATAAGCTCTAAGTCGACTGTCCAGACCACTTTTGACATCTCAGAAATTCTATGAATTGTTTTATGGTAAAGATTATGAATCTTATGTTGAATGATTATTGGTTGTGACAATTTAAGTAAACTCTATTTGTCTTTGCATGAATTTATACCTGAAATGAAGCGAATCATTTATTTGAAATTATGAAAGTTTTATGAATGTGAAAGTTATGAACATGGAAAAGGAAAATCTATTGAGATTATGAAAATGAACTCATGAGCTGCTAACGCTCAATTTTGGTAATTGTGAATTGAAATTGAAACAAAAGAGTAGCTAAGTCTCCCACCGGCAATTGGAAATAAATAAAATGGAATTTGAAAAGAAAGACCAAGGTTGGTCATGTTGAATGAATGATTAAGTCCGGTATAGTGGAGAGGCTAACTCTAGAGCTTTGATTTTGTTCATGATTCTGATAAAACAAGGACTAGATACATAGTGAAGATGTGATGAAAGTAAGAGAAAAACATTGAGTATGAGGACCATTGGATTGGCAGCGAGAGCGTATCCCAGGATGTCCCATGATGAGTCATGATAGGGCATGGATACTGCTCCAGAGTACCATCCTGGTGGCGACGCTCGTGGGGTGTTTGATGACTGCGGGTGGTGTCATGTCTATGGTAGGAGCTGAATTACCACAGGATGCCTGCATGATGAGTCATGTGTCAGTGCGTTGGGATTCCCTGCAGGGCACCTAGACATGAGTTCGTATGTCGGAAAACATCTAGGATACTTACCGTAGTTACAGTAGTAGATTAAGTCATGACGAGGGATTGAACCCTACAAGATGAAGTACAATTAAGGGCTTACCCTCGGACCTATGTAGTATGGGATGCATAGAATCCGAACAAGTGCGCATTAGTGTCATATAATATAAATAATTGCATTAAGGAATAAGTGCACAATCACAACACGACATCAATAGGGTATTCCCTTTAATTTGATCTGTGAACAAGTTTGTGATTTGTTAAGAAATGAGAATCGTTATACTGTTTCTGGCATAGAGAGGATGGCCATGTATAATTTTCGTTGGTTGAATAAACTGATGTGCCCACAGTTTTGTATGCAGGATAAATAGCTTGATAAAAGTGAAAGGAGAACTGATGCTTACAAATTATTCACCGTTGATGTACATTTATTTAAATGATGTAAATTGCTTCCGCTGTCATTACATGTAAATTATTGTGTTATATGCTTCCGCTGTAAAATGTAAAGTGTAAAATCTCATGTAACTCTGATGTAAAATGGAAAGTTTTCAATTCCTTGTAAAATTGTACCGAATGAGACGAAAAGATCCTGTGGGAATCTCGAATTCAGTTGTATTTGGAATTCGGGGTGTTACACACGAACCATGGAATCCATCCATGCACGGTGAGTACGTCGGCGCACGAGTCATCTCCTCCAACGCGTTTGATGCGACACGGGTCTTATTCAACCCATCCAGGTATGTCAACAAGACTTGGTCCTAGAGTCTCTAAACTTAACCAACGTACCCCGACAAGGTACACCACACTAGGAGTAAGTCCTAACCCAAGAATACCCAAAAGGGGGTTCTAAGAGTCCTAAAAATGACAATTTAAGATTCCAAACAGCAAGCATACGCTTGGCGTTTATGCCAAAACAGAGTCATTCCCGGTCCCGTTCCTTTGAGGAATCGCGATCAGGCGCTCTCCATGCTTCTACTCACGTAGACAGCAAGTACAAACACACAATGGGCATGAATTTCATCCCAAAGTGGTCTACAATAATACCCCAACATCTAATAAAATTTTCACTTCGAAACATTGAGCAATGTGGTCTATAAAGGGGTCTACACGCAACTATGGGCTACTCTTAGAAAGAAACTTTAGATAATTTGAGTCCTAACCCAAGTACACATCTAGGACATGAGTCTTGACCTCAAACAGCAACTCTAAGCCAACAAGATACAAGTTTAGACTCATCTCAATGATCATTGTGCAAAACAGTAAGCTCTAAGATTTACTGTGTCTGTCGTCACTTGTAAAAATCATATATAATCGCACACTTATCCAAATCATGATTTCTCTGTCAATCCAGAAAGGTCTATGTGTCTACTAAAACTTCTTAGTTTCAAGTTTCTTCATACAAGATCGTTTACAAGGTCTTATGGTCTCATCTTTAACAAGTATACAGACTTTCAGAACAGCAGATCAGATCAATACAGTCATGGGATAAAAATCCAATTAAAATATCATAAAGTGTTAGATCATCATGAAATTTTAGAATCTAGTTCATGACAAATGATGTTACAACACTCTAAAAAATCAGGTGATTCTACCAAGTAGATTTCCAATTATGTCCTTTTGAGTGTCATCCAAAAACAGGGCAGTAACAACAGCAGTTTTGTTTACTAAAATATTTAGCTCAGTTTGCATGATTTTATTGACATAGCTATAGTGGTACAAATCTCATTAAATTTGAAATATAGGTCTTAGATACATCCAACAATGACATACTAAAATTTCAGATCATTCCCATAAGCATGCAGTAAGATATAAGTCATTCTTTTCACAACAGTAACAATAAAAACTGCTTCTTTCTATTCTGATCAGCATGCAATTTCGTAATTTATTTTAATATCAGAGAACATCAAAAAAATCCATAACAATTACTGAAGGTGTACGACACCCATATGATCATCCTCTAAAAATTTCAGCTCAAAATTCCAAGTGGTGTTCATGCAATGAGCTACGGACTGACAACAAAAATTCAGTCTTTTAACAGGATTTTCTGATTTGGGTTTCTTAGCACAAAAAGAGTTATCTAAGTTTATTCTTAGGGCATGCAAGTCATTTTTCAGTCATCACAAACATCATTGAACAATAAAAAACAAAACAAGAGATTCCAAACACCCACCCTTGCTTGTAGCTTGTTCTTTGGTTTGTAAGTCCTTCTTCTTGACTCCTCTAGAGCTCCTTGCTTCTCTCTCCTTGCTTTGGCTCCTTGTTCTTCTTCTCCTTGTCTTGTTCTTCCTCTTCTCACTCCAAATTTCGGTAAATAGGGTGTAGAGAATGAAGTTTGGAGGAGTAGGAAAAGGTAGGAGCTGTAAAAGAGAGTGGAGAAGAGACGGGGTTTTAAAAACACAATGAGAAGAGTGGGAGAGAAGCTTGGCCAGATTTTGAGAGTATGGGGAAGAGGAGAACATCACATCATGCAAGACATTGGTTTGTTTGGGAGGTGATGTGACAAAATTATAATTGTGTCTCTTATTCAAAACAAGAACCCTAACCCTAGTTCTCATTTCCCTCCTCCTTTTTTCCCCTCCAAGACTAGGTTGGCCAATGGGTTGGGGCTTGAACCATTTTTTCAAGTGTTGTGTTGTTCATTTTGTTTCATTTTGGGCTTCACAAGTCCAACTCAAAACATGTACACACACACACACACACACACACACACACACACATATGTACATATGCATAGTTATAGGTTATTAGTAAGAAAATAATTTCTTTAACCAAAAATATGATTTTATAGCTAGTAGAATCTAGTTCGTATACAAGACGTATTCGTAAAAAATTTAGGGTTGTTACACTATGACAACAAATAGCAAACAAACCCAAGCAGGAAACAGCCTATCCAACACAGCAACAGCAACCTTCGGCAGCAATGGCGGGAATTGGCAGCGGTCGGGGCTTCGGATTGCGGAGCTTGGGGTGCTAATGATGAGGGTGAGGTCTTCGGCTGGCAGTGGTGGCGCTGTGATGGTGAGTCGATGATGGATGGGTAACGGTAATGGAGGCTTCGGTAATGGCGGCACTTGACCGTCGAACAGGGGAGAGAAGAAAGAGACGGAAGGCAGGGCTTGCTGCCGTCGAGCAGCAAGCAGATGGAAACAGAGGAGAAGGAGGTTGAAGACGTGGGCGGAGGAGGACGATCGGTGATGGGTTCTGGGTTTAACGAAAACAAGGGATGGGGGGAGAGAGAGAAAGCAGGAGGTTAGGGGTGAACAATGGATGGGTGGGTAAAACAGTAGCGGCTAGGGTTTAGGGTTAAGGGGTTTTTAGGGTTAATATAATAGTATATATAGGGTTGAATTGAGATATTGGGTTATTGGGTATAAGGTTTGAGATTCAGTAGGAAAATAATAGGGTTTAGGTTTCTAGATCCAATAGGGAATAAAAATAACCAATTAAAATATGATTTAAAATTTAGATCAATTTTGGGGATATCAATATGCAAAATTTTAATGGGATGAACAACAAAATTTTTAGCAGAAAATTAATTAAAATAATTTGGGAGACAAAAAATTGGGTTAAAAGCAAGAAAATAAATTTAATTATTAAATACTCAAATTACAGAGGTTCATAAGAGACGATGAAGAACACCAATATAATAACAAGATTATATAACAAATATGATTTGGGTTTAACAATTTTATCAAAATAATCTAAATAGGAATTAGGCTCAAATATAAATAGTCAATCAATTAGGAATAGAAAATGAAATTAAAATACACCATTATTTGAAATAAATATAATTTTCGATTAGAAAAGACTTTAATATAAAACCCCAATCAAATTTAACAAATAATGAATTCATAATTATCGAAATACAAAAAATATTCATGAAATATGTATTTGCGGAAATGGGGGTTACATTGGATTTTTTTGAGCTTGTTTAGAGCATTTCTTCCATTATGATTAGACTGAGGACTAGTAGATTTATCTGCTTCAACCAAATGAGTACCAGAATCTGACTTGCATAAATGAGACAATCTCCTCCAGGCTATCTGATTTTGAAACATGAGGTTGATCACTAGAGCACTTGCTCTTATTGGTATCATTCTCCTCATGCTTCTTTTCCACGTCTTTTGTATGGTTCTTGTAGAATTGTTTGGTGAGAGAATTAGTATAGAACTCATCATCAGAGTTGATTCCATTCCCTTTATCCTTTGCCCTTTCAACATAGTGCCTCTTTCCTCAAAGTCAATATAGTTATTCTAAAAGCTTATTATAATATATACATCATACCTTTGTCTCTGAGAACACAAAATCCAAAGCCTTCGATCGAATGAAGGAAGATGAGGATTAGGAGTTGGGATTAAGGGGATCAGAATTCGTCGATCTTCTTTCTCTCTCTTCCTTTTTCTGTTTTTGGTCGAAGAGAGGAAAGAAGGAAGGGGAATCTTAGCTGCTGATGGGGATCATTTCATTCTTTATGCATGCATGCAACTACACACACACACACACAAAAAAAACACATGAACACAAAGTTTATTTGGTTTATATATCAATAGGTAGAATTTTCTTTGGTGTACATAGCTTCTTGTGCTTGTCAACTTGTTTTGTCGATCAAAACATCCCATCGTTCGTTTCGCTGAATTGCTTTTTCGTTGATCAAGAGTTGTGTTTTTCACTTGTTTTCTCGATCGAGCATTTCGTTGTTAAAAAACTGTTTCGTTGGTATGGGAGGTGAGTGCTTTGACCATTGGATCTTGTGTATGTGACTGACGTAGAAGAGCTGTTGGTGGAACAAACTTCGCAAGGTGGTTGGACTGCAGGCTTGTTGTTTGAACCCATCAAGTTTGTTAAGGCAATTCTAGGACGGAGTTGAATGCTTGAACTTGATGTTTGCGCCCAGCAAGTTTGTAGAGACAACTCTGAATTGGAGTTGAACTTAGAGCTTAATGTTTGCACCCAACAAGTTTGTAGAGATAACTCTGAGACGAAGTTGGACGTAGAGCTTGCCGTTTGCGTCCATCAAGTTTGTGGAGTTAACTCTGGGATAGAGTTGTTGTAGAGCTTTTTGTTTGATCCTAATAAGTTTATATATACAATTCTGAGATAAAGTTGGACGTAGAGCTTGCCGTTTGCGCCCAGCAAGTTTGTGAAGTCAACTCTGAGATGGAGTACTTGGATATAGAGCTTGCTGTTTGATCTCTGCAAGTTCATAGAGACAACTCTAAGACGGAGTTGGATGTAGAGCTTGCTGTTTAATCAAGCAAGTTTATAGAGACAACTTTGAGACAGAGTTAGATGTTTGAACTTTCTGTTTGCGTTCAACAAGTTTGGAGAGGCAACTCTGAGACGGAGTTGAACGGAGAGCTTGCTGTTTCATCCCAACAAGTTTATAGAGATAGCTCTGAGATGGATTCGTATGTTTAGCCTGGTGTTTGCACCGAGTACGTTTGTAGAGACAACTCTGAAACAGAGTTGATTGTTGAACTTTCTGTTTGCGCCTAGCAAGTTTTGTTGAGGAAACTCTGAGACGGAGTTAAACATAGAGCTTGCTGTTTGATCCCAGTTATAGATACAACTCTGAAACAGAGTTGAAGGTTTAAACTTGCTGTTTGCGTCCAACAAGTTTGGAGGTTTGAAGTTGCTGTTTGTGTCCAACAAGTATGGAGAGGCAACTCTAGGCCGGCGTTGGATGCCGAGCGTATTGCACGAAGATAAGGGGTTGTTGGAAGGACTCGAGCGAAAAGCAGGACACCGGACTCGGTGTATAGAGTTAACGAGTTGTTGGCAAAGCTTTAGTAAAGAGCAAGACGTTGAACTCGTTGTACAGAGTGAACGAGATGTTGACGGAGCTCGAGTGAAAAGCATGTAATTGAACTCGTTGTTTGGAGTTAACTAGTTATTGATGTAGTTTGGAGCTAACGAGTTGTTGATGGAGCTCGGGCGAAGCACAAGGCATTGAAATCGTTGTCTAGAGTTAACAAATTGTTGATGGAGCTCAGCGGGGAGTAGAGATTCAGACTCATTGTATGGAGTCAACAAGTTGTTGATGGAGCTCGTGTGAAGAGCATGGTGCTGAACTCGTCGTATGGAGCTAAGGAGTTGTTGACGGAGCTCGGGCGAAGCGCAAGGTATTGAACTCATTGTTTAGAGTTAACGAGTTGTTGACGGAGCTTGAGCGGACAACAGGACATTGAAGTCCTTGACGGAGCTCGAGCGAGGATCAAGGCATTGAACTTGTTGTATGGAGTTAATGAGATCTTGATGGAGCTCAAGCGGGGAGCAAGGCCTCGAACTCGTTGTAAGGAGTAATGAGTTATTGACGGAGCTCGAGCAAAAAACGGGGACCAAAATTTTTGTATGGAGTTAATGAGTTATTGACGGAGCTCGAGCAGAGAGCTGGGAACCAAACTTATTGTTTGATGGAGCTCGAGCAGAGAGCAGGGAATTGAACTCATTATATGAAGCCAATGAGTTGTTGATGGAGCTTATGTGAAGAGCAAGACGTTGAACTCGTTGTATGGAGCTAACGAGTTGTTAATGGAGCACAAGCAGAGAGCGAGACATTGAACTCGTTGTATGGAGCTAACAAGTAGTTGACGGAGATCGAGCGGTTGCAAAAGCAACTCCGAGCCATGGGTATGGATTCCAAACTTGTTGTTCAGGGATTTAACAGGTTGGCGGAGCAGGTCGAATAAAGAGTTGAACTCTAAACGTGATTGATTGCAGGTTGCTAGAGCTTCTCCAAGCCATGATTATGAACTCCGAACCTGTCATTGAGGTGTTTAACAAGTTGCAGGAGCAGATCGAATGGCGAGTTGACATCTAAACTTGCTTTGTTGTAAATTGCTAGAGCAACTCCAAGCCATAGGTATGAACTCCAAACTCGGCTTATAAGGAGCTTCTAAAGAGTTTTTGGTGCCGTTTTTAGGAGTATGATTGACATTTAACTCATTTTATGCAACCGTAGAGTTGTACAAAAAATTTAAAAAAGATAAATGACTAATTTTTATTGAAAAGATAAAGCTAAACGGCTGCTATAGTGGTTGGCCTTTATTACATTCTGTGACCTAAGCGGCTGCTCTTGCGGCTGACATTTATTGAAATTTTTTGAAACATGTTAAGGTGGAGGGAAATAAGCTCCTTTGTTGAAGTTCATGAGGTGTTCCACTTTCCAAGTCCATGCTGATATCTCCTTGTCCCTCAGGTCTTCAACTTAAGGAGCTTCTAGGTGAACAACTTGGTAGACCTTGTCTGGACTTCCCTGATTTTTAGCGAGCCTCCCCTCATTTTACAGAAAGAAGAGGAGATCTTCATGTTCGCCAATGTGTTTCGACAGGACTGTTTCTTTCCATTGAATGAGCGGAGCGGCTTCGGGTGGGGGATTCAGATTTATTACTGTATTCTGATGAGGAGAAATTTGGACCTGGTGGAGAGGACTGGTGTAACATCCACGAAAATATTTATTCTTAATATTTTCTTTCGCACGCATTTTGCACATAATTTTGTGCACGTGTCGATTAATGAAATTATCTTGAGTCATAAAAATTTTTCTCTCATTTTACAAGTCACTAGCGTGTGGTTAATTTTTATAAAAATCAACTAGACTTAAATCTATATTTTGTAGCCTATTAAAAGTATTATAAATTAAAGCCCATAATTATTATGTGTGCATTCAACGTGCATGAACTATTATTTAAAATTAGATAAGACTGGTACACATTACAATGTGTAACATACACACAAAATTTTAATTAAAAACTAATAATAAAATTGTATGAAGAAGTGTGTACATGGGGTGCACGTGCACTTTCCCCATACATTGGCCTGCCACTAGATGAGTGGGAGAGTGGGAGAGTGTGTGGGTGAGTGGAGAGCTCTTTTAGGTAGTGGGGAGTTATTATAACTACTCATTATTTTACCCTATAAATAGCCCCTCCCTTTAGCCATGAAGAAACACAAATCAAATTAAAAAAAAAAGAAGAAGAGAAAGAGAGAAAGATTGCTTTGGGATTTGCTAGGAGGCTTGGAATTTTTGTGCTTGTGGAGCTCTTTGAGGTTTTTGCTGTAATGCATCCATACACTAGAAAATCGTGACATAAGCCAGAATCTTTTCCTTCAATTAGCCACAATACACATAAAAACAGGAAAATTTAAAACTTTTTATTCAAAACAAATGTATTAGAAGTCTGAATGTTATAAAACTGCAATACATTACATCAGTGTTACAATAATACCTTTACAAGCCCAAGTGTTACAACTTTCAACAAATTTACATCAGAGTACAATGAATAAAGAACAACACTTGGTATTTCACTTGGATGTTTCCCAACATAAAATAAATTACAACAAATATTACAATGAAATAATGGTAACCAACATATATTACAGCAGAAAATAAAATCGACTTTGCTTCTCTCGCCTTGAGTCCTCCTGAATCCTGTACCTGTGGTTCTGCAATCCAGTATCTATTGAAGTGGGGACGTCAGTACATATACTGATGCTTAGGCTGATGACTAGTAGTGATTCTCAACTTTAAGCAAACAAATTGATGAAAAGAGAAACGTGTATATATAATTGATGTGTCAGTGTATGCTATGACTTAGATTCTAATGCAAGATTAACTAATGTAATGATGCAATTATTCTAATGCAAGCAAGACTCTGGAACATTATGCAGCCCATACTACATACGCCCCATATCAAGCTGTTTCTTCCTATATAGGGATTTGAACCCCGTCATGAATTCTACTTTTGTACCCATCCTGTTCCTGACACATACTACATGACTGATGAGATTGCAGTTATGGTATAGTTCCGCTACTGCAGTATAATAGTGGTGTCCCCATTTTCCATTATTGCCCGGCTAACCGGACCTCGCTCAAAAGTCAACACAAACCACAAGATACTAGCCAACCTTCTTCTGTGCCCTCAACTCGTCATGAGAAGGCTTAGAACGTGACGGAATCGTGGGGTCTATTTCTCTAGGAAAACCTCCTGTTCTTATCATGGCAGTTCAGGAATTAACAATCGACATACGGATCCCGTGCTCCCAACTCGTCATGAAAAAGCACCGCCCGTATCCCATTGACAGGGAATACATCCCAATAACACCACCTAGTGTCGGCTTATAGGAGAAGTCGGATTATAAGGTATCACCCCTAACACCAACTCTCATCCTTCAGCAATTCATAGATAAAAATGGTTAAGTAACAGTTACTACCCTAACGATGTCACTAACCCTAACCAATCAAATGAGGCCGTACGAGCTACAAGGTACTGTCAACCTAGATTCGTACTCTCAACTTTCCATAAGATGGCACCAAAAGCTTCAAACAAGCGAGATATGTCACTCTGCTTCCAACTCATCATGATGAAGCACCGCACGTGTCCTTCTTCAAGATAGTGTAACAATTGTTGATACAATCTACCAAGACTCAACCTAGACTTCACAAGATCTGCTCGGATCCACTCGTCACCTATCTATAAAAGATAATTACTCCATACGAGCCCAATGAGCTACGCATGAACAAAAAACTACATACGAGCCAGGTGAGCTACGTATGAGACGGACCAATACTTATTACAAGACTTATGAGCACAAGGAATACTTGTTACTCATAATCAAGTGCATGATTCAAACTACAAACAATTCACGACAACTCTAGTTAACATGAACTAGAATTTCGTGTATATGCTTACTAACAAAAACTTTTTTTTTATAATTAAAAGCAACAGAAGCATCTTCTAACAGTATAATGTAAACATACTACCAATGAAAACTCGAAAGCGACATAAAAAGCCTTCTAACACACTAGGAGCAAACAGTGCTACGCTCATCAGAATTAGACAAAATTAGACTTTTTAGAAAGGTGAGAACATCTCCTAAAACTCTCTAGTTGAACACTTTTTCAGATTCGGTACGGAACTCAAAATCCGGTCCGTTGAACACCATTTCAAACAATATAAGTACAGCCAAAAGCTGCAACTTTCCAAGCTCATAACTTTTGCTATACTTGTCAGAATTTAACGAAATAGGACATTTTGAAAAGGTGAGAACATCTACTACAACTCTCTAGTTGAACACTTTTTCATATTCCTTATGGAACTCAATCCACCGTCCTTTGAACACACGCAAAAATTAACCAACAGTAGATTTCTTAACAAAAAGCTGAAACCTTGAAAGCTTGTATCTTTTGCTCTACGTGTCAGAATTTAACCAAATTACACTTTTTGGAAAAGTGGGAACATATACTACAACTCTCTAGTTTAACACTTTTTCAGATTTCTTATGGAACTCAATCCACCGTTCTTTTTACACACGCAAAAATTAACCAACAGCAGATTTCTTAACAAAAAGCTGAAACTTTGAAAGCTTGTAACTTTTGCTCTACTTGTCGGAATTTAACCAAATTATACTTTCTGGAAAGGTGGGAACATATACTACAACTCTCTAGTTGATGACTTTTTCAAATTCCTTATGGAATTCAATCCACCGTCCCTTGAACACACGCAAAGACAACAAACGATAGCCAAAAGCTACAACAAAGCTGAAACTTACAAATGTCATAACTCCTACCCCGCTAATCGAAATCTAACCAAACAAGACATTTTTGGAAAGGTGAGAGACTCTACTATAACTCTCTAGTTTATCACTTTTCCAGATTCAATCAATAAGAGGTGCAAAAACATCGAACAATGCAAACAGCGAGCTTTTAGTTAAAAGGCCAGTTGCTGAGATTTTGTAAAGCTCATAACTTTTGCTCCGCTTATTGGAATCTAACCAAATAGGGAATTTTAAAAAGGTAAGAGACTCTACTACAACTCTCTAGTTTATCACTTTTTCAAATTCGTAAGTGACATCAAGATACAGCCCCTTGAATACAAGCCGAATCCACCAAAACAGCATTTAGCTTAAAAGCTCGCTGTTTTGGGGGAAATGTTTGTTTCACCGATCAATTTAACTCAAAAAATCTACAAAAGTTTGAGCATAGTAACAACACATATAAGAACCACTAAAATTAATTTGGGGTCAAAATTCCACGTTTAGCACATGTAATTAATTCTAACCCTACAACCACAAAGATTGAATCTTTAGGGCTTTCTCTTGTGTTCTAGTACTTTAATCTTGTTATTTAAACCCCTTTCCATCTATACTACTCATATGAACATGAAATTAGTCCAAGATCTTCACATAATAAGCAAACAACAATAAAAATAACAAACCAAACAATAACAATAGATGAGAACCCCCACCCAAATTTTGTAGGAAGGACTAGCTTGCTCTCTTCTCCTCCTTGTTCTTGCTCCCATTCAAATAGAACCCATGAACCCTAACCCCTCTTTTGGTTTGATCTCTCTTTTCTTTTCTTTTCTTTTCTTTTCTTCTCAATCTTTTTCTAAACTTAAAACAAGTAAAGAAGGAGTAGAAAAAGAGATGGAGAATGAGATGGAATGAGATGGAAACACTTAAAAAAAGTGATGGGTTTCTTACCCTCTTATGTTTGTCCGACCAAGGAGGAAGAAGGGGGGGGGGGGGTGTTTTTATAGGAGAAGGGTGAGTTTTTTTGGGTGAGAATGAAGCCATGTGTCACTTTTATCATGGTTAAAACAATTGATGTTCAAAATGCACTTTTATGTTACAATCGAACCCTAATCCAATCCTAACCCTTCATTCCATCATGATGGATAAAAAATAAAAGATATTTTTCCAAAATCACATACTACATGATTTCGTACAAACGTACGAAATTGATACGATTCAAATACGTACATATATCTGATTATACAGATAATTTTTATTAGTTAAAAAGAATAATCTCTACCCAAAATATTTTAATTCAGAAATAATAATAAGAATAATTTTATTACTGGCTCGGAAGATTCTAGTATCAATTTGATACAAAACAGATATATACAGACTAGTATATACGTACAGATAATGTTTATTAACAAAACCGGGTGATATCTGCCAAAAATATTTCAATTCTGAAAATAAAATTAAAATAATAATTTTTAATATCTGCCCGAGACTTTTACAGACATTTTCTTGAGAATGCATTTTATAGGATTTGGTACAAGGTGCACAAAACTGATACAATACATATATATACTTACTAGTATATATACACAGATAAGTTTTTATTAGTAAAATCAAGTAATTTCCAGAAAAATATTTTAATTTTAAAAATAATAATAATACAAATATAATATCCGACTGGGATATTATATTTGCTAATGATTCAACTACTAGGAGCTTTTTGAGGTGGATGTTCTCATTGTCTTCTAAAATTTTGTAGAATATACTTGATTGTCCATGACATGTGTAGATGTTAATTTAATTAGGGTGTATAAGTGTGGAAGCTTTCTATAGTTTTAACTGTGCACTTTTAGTCATGGTTAGTATGTGAATGTGTGGGGTTTTCATTATTTTCTAAAATGCTAGTAATTCTCCATGTTAGAAATAGGATGATGAAGTAATGAAATTGGCAGTGGGTGCAAAGTGACATCTTTAGCAAAATTTATTAGTATATGCTAAATTACAATCATATAGTAGAAAATTGAATTAATAGGAGTTTTATAGAATGCCTTCCTAGTAGAGAGTTTTTTAAAAAAATAAATTCGTGGAATTAAATTTCTCTATATATAATGTAGTAATGTAAAAACTCCCTAAATTGTAGTTGTATAAAGCACAATATTTATATAACTCAAAATTATAGAATTATGAACAATTCATACAAGTTGGGCAATAATTGCCTTTATTTTTTAGAATAAATGACTATAGGATTTATTTCGGGCTAATACACAAATGTTGAAGTAACTTATTTTCTGGAAATGATTAGAAAGAATAATACATCGCAAATGCAAAATCAAAATTTATTTTAAAGAAATTTAGAAACAGAGAGTTGAAATAAAAGAATTACCATGGTAATAATATCAGAATGTGAGGCTTGATTGCCTGGTCTTGGTGCTGGGTTTAAATCACTGTGTACAGTCCTATAGATTGCGGGTTTGAGTCTTGGGAGGCTCTGTTCTTTTTAACTTTCGGTTTTTAATATATAAATAGTAGGCGGGTTATAAAAATAATTGAAGAGGTTTTTCTTCACAAATTGAGAGTGACTCACTGGTCTGGGTTGCGGTCTGGGTTGCTGTGCGACTGGGTTTGAATTCAGGTGTGCACTTTTCATTTTTATTTTTATTTTAATGCTTTTTCATGTTTCTAAATATTGGGAAAAATTATAGAAATCTTTAAAAATATTCTTAGAACATTTGGAAATAATTCTACGTTGTTTTAAGATATACTGTGGAGATTTAAAAGTTACATTAGACAATGTACTAGATGAATCTAATTTCTAGTTTAAATTTGAGGGGGGTTGTTTATATTAAAACGAGCTAAATTTTAATGATCGGAATAATCTAATATAAATTTGGAGAAATTCATTTGGATGAAAAATTATAATATACATGATCTACTTTAAGAAGTGAGTTCTTGATAAACATTTTTTGTGATGAAAGACTGAAGTGTGATAAAGTTTGCGTATCAAATGAAAAACAATTTCATCATAGATTTATGGAAAAAAAGGGTGATTTATATGGTAAATTAAGAGACAAACAAAGAATGAACCTGGGAGAATAAATGTATAATATTCGTACGGAATTTTTGTCAAGTTGAAATGCTCTATTGAGATGTATTATAAGGGAATGAGAAATCATACGTTGAAATTGACAATTCAAAGTGAATGTATGAAAAAATCAAATGAATTATGAAATGAAAAATTTAATAAGGTTAAGATTAACCTAGAAGACCTCTATGTTGAGATAGATGGGCTCTAGGAGTTAAGCGAGGCCCGTAATGTCCGGCAAGTTTAATAAATAAAATTTTGTGAAATGGTCAGTATGGACATGAATGTTGATCAGAGAATTTAAGTCCGACAGGTTAGTTCTACACCAGGATAACTACAAATTAAATTAAGTAAGGCACTAGAAAGGAAGATGTGATGAGACCTGGGCAAACGTAAGTGGGGAGTTCTATATAGTCAGGTGGTGTACTCCGGGACTATAGATTCAGTCCGGTGGTGTACTCCGGGACTGTAATCTCCATGCATCCAGTCGGGCGGTGTACTCTGGGACTGTGATAGCTATGCGGAGCGCGAAAAGCCTTAATTAAATCAGGGATTATGAATGATCGGGCAGTGTACTTCGGGATCATGAATAGTCGGGCAGATAGGAGGCGGATCTCCAATATATTCTGGGCTAGAACGACACTTGCGGGATGTCTGCATGAGGTGGATTCTGTATAATCGGGCGGTGTACTCCGGGGCTGGAATCCATACTTGTGGGATGTCTGAACCATTTTTTCTTTCACCGTTGTAGGATTTCATAAGGAGGGATTAAACCATATAATGAGGAGTACGATAAGGGCTTGCCCTCGGACCTATATAGTATGGGATGCATAGAATCCGAACAAGTATGCATTAGTGTCATCGTAGTGTGAATGTCTGCATTAGGCATTAGGTTCATATCATACACTGACATAATTAGGATAGTCTCTTTTCTATTTTTGCATTCAAGTGTGTGATTGTTAAGATGGTGAAATCGCTGTATTATAGCTTTGTGTCAGTTGTATGCAACTGAAATACCCACAGTTTTCTAGTTGCAGGATTGGATTTAACATGAACTTAAAGTCATTATGAGGAATTTCACGAGACTGAAGAACTTTCATTGTCATATGTTGTATTGTACTTATTTATTTCTGTTGTGCTAATGTAAAGAACGATGTTGTAAATGAAAAAGTTTTAAATTTCTTGTATTTTGTACGAATTAAAGTTAAAGATCTTTTATTGTCTACGAATTACCTGTGTTTGAAATTCGGCGCGTTACAGAGTGGTATCAGAGCCAGGTTCAATAAGAAGTACAAAATTATACGAAAGGCACATTAGGGTGGACATTAGAAGTGTGAGTTCAGTTTATAGAGATTTAAATGTTATAGTTGGATCAACTTACATTTGCGTTGCTCTATACACTGATGTGTTCTCCTCCCTTTCCCTATAAGATGGCGAATAACCAAAACCCGGTGGATGAGGTAGAAGAGGAACTGTTCTTTGAGGAACCCGAAGAAGAAGAAGCCCCAGAAGAAGAGGAAGAATTGCCTGAATCTCGGGAAATCACTCCACCTTTGCTTGAATCCCAAGATGAATTCTCGGATGAAGAACCGGTTCGGAATAAGAAAGAACATATCATCTCTTCTCTCTATAAACATCTGATTATCCACAAGTGGAGAGTAACCCACATGGAAGCACATCAGGCAGAGGATAGCAAAACATCGCCGCTCTGAGTCAGCGAGTATGGGAACTCGAGAAGTTTCGTCACCAGAATGCTCGGCATTTCAACCAGCTGGACAACAAAACTCGTTGGGGGAAACAAGAATGCCGTCAACGATGCGAGAAGATGCAGAAGGAAATAGATGATCTATGGGAAGATCCCAGAGAAGCCAAGAGGAACCGTAAAGACTGCTTTATGCTGTTTAAAGTTCTGTAGGAAGATTTGGAGTTTACTGGTGTTCTTTATGTATGGATGTATGGACCAATTTTATGATGTTTATTATGAAATGAATAATTTGTGTTGGAAGCAAGTCTATGTTATTGTTGCTTTTGATGACTGATGAAGTTTTATGAACCAGAAATGGCCGGAAGAAGGACTAGAAATGGTGAAGGATGAAGCAGAGAAGGCAACCGACTTTGATTTGGAGACATTAGTTGGCCCGTGTATACCAGACACTTAACACTTTTTTCGCAGCAAGTGTGAACCGGAATGCAAGGGCAGGACAAGTAGTGCAAGTCCCAGAGGCTATCAAGTTTGTTGAGTCCTTCAAAAGGATGAAACCGCATGTCTTTGAAGGCTAAGCGGATCCCGATGTAGTTGATGATTAGATCCGGCATATTGAAATGGTGTTCGAAGTGTTGGAGGCTCCGGAGGCTAGTAAGGTAAAACTAGCAACTATCCAGTTGGAAAAGGACGTCGGAATCTAGTGGCAGTCCATGAAGCGGACCTTGGGCGATAAGCCTATCACTTGGGAGGAATTCTTGGAGGAGTTCCACAGCCATTACTTCCCAATGGATGTGCAAGAGAAAAAGGTGATGGAATTCTTGAGCATGCAACAAGGTAACTTGTCTGTCCGAGAGTCAGACGAAGTTTACTCAACTATCCCAGTATGCACCCGAATTGGTGACTGATGATGCCAAGAAAGCGAGGAAGTTCGAGCAGGGTCTGAGGCTGGGACTGAGGTCTCGTATGATACCCCTCAGTATCAGGAAATTTGACAAGCTTGTTCGGAGGGCTACAGCCACATTACCAGATATGGAACAATATCGGCTGGTGAAAGACAAGAAAAGCAACTGGAATAGTGGTAAGAGGCCTGCGGTACTGTACAAATTCAGGTTACAGCCCCTAGCACAAAATTTCAAGTCGACTGGGGCAAATGCTGTCACTGTAGCTGGAAGGCCAAGATCTTGCTTCAAGTGCGAGGAGTCGGGACATCGCATAGAGGAATGTCCTAAACAATAGAAGATTAGGTCTTGCTACAACTATGGCAAAGAAGGGCATATTCGGCTGTTTTGTCTGCAACTGAATCAAGGAAATGCTAGCAGGAACCCTATCAGGGAAGAATGGGAAACTGTACGGGTAGGGGCGAGTGTTCGCTCTGACAGAGGAGGATGCTGAGGACTCCGACAATGTCATCACTGGTATGGGAGTATCTGAGTAAAATTTGTGTTGTATTTCCAGTATGGTAGCTATCCAGTGTTCCTCGAGACTCGAGAGAGAACGGACCTGGGCAATGTGATAGATAGGATGACAGGAGAGAGAGCCTCCTCTTCATCGACAAAGAAATGTTATATACTGAAAGATGTAATTCATTATGTAACAGGAAGACTTCTAGTAAATGGAATGAATGCTATCGTCTTGTTTGATACTAGTTCATCGCACACTTTTTTAGCTATCGTCTTGTTTGATACTGGTTCATCGCACACTTTTTTATCTCCTAAATTTGCTCAAAGGTTAGGGGTAGAACTAAGGATTTTCCCCGGTAAGGTTTTGGCAGTGGCTACACCATCAAGAGAAACATTGACCACTAATCGGTTCTATGCTGACTGTAAGATTGAGATTGGAGGAAGGGTTTTTGTGATTGATCTTATAAAGTTGGATGTGTTGGGAGTGGATGTCATTATTGGCATAGACTGTATGTCAATCTACAGTGCTAGCATTGAGTGCAAGAGCAAGGAAGTTATGGTGAAGGCACCAGGAGGGCCAGCAGTAACTTTTCAGGGGAAGAAGAAGTGCAAGGAATTGGTGGCAGCCTTAACCAAGAAGAAAGTTCATGAGGAAGTTAAGAAGATTCCTGTGGTTCGGAACTTTCCGATGGTATGCTTGGAGGATCTGCCGGACTACCACCTCATCGAGATGTGGAATTCAGTATTTCTATTTAGCTAGGAAGTACACCGATATCCAAGGCATCATACAGAATGGCACCGGTGGAACATGTTGAGGTGAAGAAGTAAATCGAGGAGTTTTTACACAAAGGTTTCATCAGACCTAGTGTGTCACCTTGGGGAGCACCAGTTTTGTTAATGAAGAAGAATGATGGATCGATGAGGATGTGCATCGATTATAGAGAGTTAAAATGGTGACTATCCAAAATAAGTATCCTATTCCACGAATCGATGATTTATTTGACCGACTTCAAGGAGCAGCAGTTTTCTCCAAGATTGATCTTCGGTCGGGTTATCACCAAGTTCGTGTTAAGGAAGAGGATGCGCATAAGTGTCATGCCCCACTTCCCAAAGGAATACGGAATACGAGTATGTGACAAAGCCCATCGAATGGTTTTCATCATTCATAAGCTGTAAGGATCAACTCAACAGTACAACAGGAATATACAAGAAATATACAACAACACATGCATAAAACAAAACACATAATTAACAGAATTATTTGAAAACCAATATATAATCCTCAAATAAAAATAAGATCTGGAAACAATAATAAACTTCGGGACAACATGCCCAATACAAGTTCGAGTAGCAATAAGGAAATAATAAATTCAATACAAGAATAAAGTAAAGCATAAAGATTCCAGTCCAAGTTCAAAATACTTGATCACTCCGTCAGGCAACTGAGCTCCAAAATCTGTATATTTAACATTCGGAAGAAATAGAGAAGCAAGAGACAAGATGTCCGTTAGTGCAAGCTACGGGCCACAAGTAGTACAAGCAACAGGTACAAGAACAAATACAAGAAGGAATAAAACAGGGAACTGGAATCAAGATCATACAACATATCATGACAGGAATGTAATAAGTAATAGAGTCCAATGAAACTAGCAAGTAAGTAAACTGAGTGGGGTAACAGGATCATGTAACAAGTAAACACGTAATTTGTAACAAGTATCAAGTGGCATGCGAGACATGTAACAGTTGTGTGCAGGCAAAACATGTTATTCTTATGTTTATTGTTTAATCCTATCCAATGCATCACTCATGCATACCATATATATACCACATAGTTGTTGCATACAAACAAGTTACGTTTAGGCCTAGTGGTGGATTCTATAGGGCCGTGTACTCAGGAATCATGTAACGGACAAGCAGGTTCATGAATCGATAATAATATAACTAGTTCATGAATCGAGTGATAACAGGTTCATTAATCCAATAATAATATAACTAATTCTTGAATCAAGTAATAACAGGTTCACGAATCCAATAATAATATAACTAGTTCTTGAAATCCAATAATAATATAACTAGTTTATGAATCAAGTAATAACGGGTTCATGAATCCAATAATAATATAACTAGTTCATGAATCAAGTAATAACGGTTCATGAATCAAGTAATAACGGGTTCATGAATCCAACAATAATATAACTAGTTCATGAAACAAGTAATAGGTGGGAAACACGGCTCCTTCCGAGTATACTTACCTATATTGTCCAATACTAAGGTCTTTCCCTTAAACCCTGGCTTGTTACTTATTATTATTATCAAAATATGCATGAAAGTGCATAAACAGAGCAAGTAAACATGATAGAAAACAGGAAACAAGTTCGGGCTGGGTAGAAAATATAATCAGATTTCAAAATAACTTAAAACTATCAGAAACAACAAGAACTCCAATTCTGGACAACAGGACGTTGCTGCACCAAAACTAGAATTTCCATTGCTACAAGAATGCAAATCTGTATCCGTCAGAAGTTCTAAAAACTAGACTCTCTGTCATTTCCAGTGCATATACACACGATATGTAAAATTTACACCAACTGGGTTCAAATCAACATTCTACACAGATTTTGTGTTCAGCCAGAATTCTTAAAATTGTGTTTACATACATGAATCAGGTCTGAAAATGTAATATTCCGGTCGGATATTACATTTGTATTATAATTACTTTTAAAATTAAATTTTTTTTATGGAAATTACTTGGTTTTACTAATCAAAACTTATCTGTGTATATATACTAGTATGTATATATATGTATTGTATCGGTTTTGTGCACTTGTACAAAATCTTGTAGAATGCATTTTTGAGAAAATGTCTGTAAAATCTCGGGCTGATATTAAAAATTATTATTTATTATTATTTTATTTTTATTTTTAGAATTGAAATATTTTTGGTGGATATTACCCGGTTTTACTAATGAACACTATATATATATATATACCAGTCTGTATACATCCGTATTGTATCAAATTGGTACTGTAATCTTCCGAGCCGGTAATAAAATTATTTTTTTTAATATTTTTAAATAAAAATATTTTTGGTAGAGATTATTCATTTTAACTAATAAAAATTATCTGTATAGACAGATATATGTACGTATATGTACTGTATCAATTTCGTACGTTTGTACGAAATCATAAAGTATGTGATTTTTGGAAAATGTCTCTTATTTTTTATCAATCATGATCAAATGGAGGGTAGGAAGTAGATTGGGTGTTGATTGCAATTTAAATTTGCAAATTGAAATGATTAGGATTTGATTGCAATTTAAATTTGCAAATTGATTCTAATTGTTTTGAGCCACAAGAGAGAGAGACAAGTAGCTCTATCTCTAACCACAAGCTCTCTCTCTCCCCCTCTACTTAAGTGGCTGGCCAACACTCCAAGGGAAAAAGCTCTCTTTCATTTTTCTCCATCTCTTTCTCATCTCACTCCATCTCTTCTCTTCTCTTACTAGTTTATTTTTAGAAAAAAACTGAGAAAGAAAGGAAAAGATAGAGAGATCAAAATAAAAAAGAAAAGAGTGGGTTCTCTTTTCATGGGGAGCTAGAACAAGGAGCAAAAACAAGGAGGAGAAGAGCAAAGCAAGTCCTTTCTACACTAGTTTGGGTGAGGGTTCTCAACTTCTTGCTACTGTTTTGTTTGTTTTGTTATTGTTGTATGTTGTTATAAGAGATTGGACTAATTCCATGTGCATATGAGTGTTTATGGACTAGAATAAAAGGCATACAAGATTGGAGTGGTAGAACACAAAAATAAAGCATAAAGATTCAATCTTTGTAGTTTTAGGGTTAGAATTAATTACCTATGCTAAAGGTGGAATCTGGAACCCAAATTAATTTGAGAGGCTCTCCTATGTGTTGTTACCATGCTATAATTTTATAGAATTCTCTGGGTTAATTTACTAGTTTAAATAGACGTTTTCCCCAAAACAGTGAGTTCCAAAGCAAAAAAACAGCAAACTGCTGTTTTGGGGTTAACATCGACATGTGTTCAAGGGGCTGTATTTTGATTTCTATAAGGAATTTGGAAAAGTGATCAACTACAGAGTTGTACTAGAGATTCTCACATTTCCAAAATTTCCTATTTGGTTAGATTCCGATAAGCGGAGTAGGAGTTATGGCTTTTACAAATCACAGCAGCCAGCTTTTGGCTGAAAGCTCGCGTTTTAGATTGTTTGATATTTTTGTACCTCTTAATTAGTGAATTTGAAAAAGTAATTAACTAGAGAGTTGTAGTAGATATTCCTAACTTTCCAAAATATCCTATTTGGTTATATTCTGATAAGCGGAGTAGGAGTTATGGCTTTAACAAATCATAGCAGCCAGCTTTTGGCTGAAAGCTCGCTGTTTAGATTGTTTGATGTTTTTGTACCTCTTATTTACTGAATTTGAAAAAGTGATCAACTAGAGAGTTTTAGTAGATATTTTCAACTTTCCAAAATTTACTATTTGGTTAGATTCCGATAAGCAGAGTAGGAGTTATGGCTTTTACAAATCACAGCAGCCAGCTTTTGGCTGAAAGCTCGCTGCTTAGATTGTTTGATGTTTTTGTACCTCTTACTTACTGAATTTAGAAAAGTGTTCAACTAGAGAGTTGTATTAGAGATTCTCACCTTTCCAAAATATCCTATTGGTTAGATTCCGATAAGCAGAGTAGGAGTTATGGCTTTTACAAATCATAGCAGCCAGCTTTTGGCTGAAAGCTCGATGTTTAGATTGTTTGATATTTTTGTACTTCTTACTTACTGAATTTATAAAAGTGTTCAACTAGAGAGTTTTAGTAGAGATTCTCACATTTCCAAAATATCATATTTGGTTAGATTCTGATAAGTATTGCAAAAGTTATGAGCTCTGCAAATCTCAGCAGCTAGCTTTTTGGCTAAAGCTCACTGTATGGATGGTTCGTAGTTTTTGCACCTCTTATTGATTGAATATGAAAAAGTGTTCAGCTAGAGACTTGTATTAGAGTCTCTCCCATTTCCAAAATGGCCAATTTTGTTAGATTCCGACAAATATAGCAAAAGTTATAAGCTTTAGAAGTTTCAGCTTTTGGCTGTGCTTTTGTTCTGTTTGTATTATGGTTAAAGAGTTGGAATTTGAGTTCCATAAGGAATCTGGAAAAGTGGTCAACTAGAAAGTTGTAGTAGATGTTCCCACCTTTCGAAAATGCCCTATTTGGTTAGATTTCGATAAGAATAGCATGTTTAATTACTTCTAGGGTGTTAGACACCTTTTTATGTTGCTTTTGTGTATAAAAGATCAAGTTTTTGTTAGTAAGCTTATACACGAAATTCTAGTTCATGTTAACTAGAATTATCGTGAATTGTTAATAGTTTGAATCATGCACTGGATTATGAGTAATAAGTATTCCTTATGCTCATAAGTCATGTATAAGTATTGGTCCGTCTCATACGTAGCTCACCTAGCTCGTATGTAGTTGTTTATTCATGCGTAGCTCATTGGGCTCGTATGGAGTAATTATCTTGAATAGATAGGCGATGAGTGGATCCGAGATCTTGTGAAGTCTAGATTGAGACTTGGCAGATTGTGTCAACAATTGTTACACTCTCTTGAAGAGGGACATGTGCGGTGCTTTTTCTTGATAAGTTGGAAGCACAATGGCATGTCTCACTTGTTTGAATCTTTTGGTGCCATCTCATGGCAAGTTGAGAGTACCTTGTAGCTCGTACGGCTCCATTTGATTGTTTAAGGTTAGTGACATCTAGCATTGGAATCGGGTCGGGTCCTTCACTACCCGAACCTGGATCCAGTCCCCTACGGGTCCAAAAATTGGATCCGGACTCGGACCCATGAGGACTGGGTTCGGTTCTAGGTCTGGGTCTTATTAAAATATTCCTACCTGTTTGGGTAGGAGCGGGAGTGTGAGCGGCGAGCGGAGGCGGCGAGTGGAGGATTCAGAATAGAGGAGAGAAGAAAAAAGTATGAGTTTTGAGTTTGGAAGAGGAAGATTTAAAATTGAGGAGGAAGGAGGGGAGGGATGAGAATAGAATATTTATTTTTATGTTGATTTTTGGGGTTTTTTTAAACGGGTCCGGGTCTGGGTTCGGGTCCAGGTCCGGGTCGGGTCTCTTTTGAGCGGATCCAGACCTGAAAGTACAACGGGTCCCGTTTTAGGACCCGGACCCAGACTCGGATCCGGATAAGCCGGGTCGGTTCCGGTCCAATGCCGGGTCCGGGCCGGGTCCGGATCGGATCCAGGTTTCCGGTATTTATACCAATGCTAGTGACATCGTTAGGGTAGTAACTGTTACTTAACCATTTTTATCTATGAATTGCCGAAGGGTTAGAGTTGGTGTTAAGGGTGATTCCTTATAATCCGACTTCTCCTATAGGCCGACACTAGGTGGTGTGATTGGAATGTATTCCCATGTCAAAAGGATACAGACGGTGCTTTTTCATGATTAGTTCGGAGCACGGGATTCATATCTCTGCTGTTAATTCATGAAGTGCCATGATAAGAACATAAGGTTTTCCTACGGAAATAGACCCTACGATTCCGTCAGGTTATATGCCTTCTCATGATGAGTTGAGGGCACGGCTCAAGGTTGTCTAGTATCTTGGGGTTCGTGTTGGCTTTTGAGTGAGGTCCGGTTCGCCAGGGTAAATAGTGGCAAACATAGACACCACTATTGTACCGCAGTAGCGAAACTAGACCGTATCTGCAACCCCACCAGTCACGTTGTATCTGTCAGGAACATGAAGGGTACAAGAGTAAAATTCATGATGCGGGTTCAAATCTCTATATATGAAGAAACGGCTTGATATGTGGCGTATGTAGTATGGACTGCATATTGTTCCAGAGTCTTGCTTGCATTAGAATAAGTGCATCATTGTATTAGTTAATCCTGCATTAGATTCTAAGTCATAGCATACACTAACACATCAATTATATATACACGTTTCTCTTTTCATCAATCTATTTGTTTAAAGTTGAGAATTGCTGCTAGTCATCAGCCTTAAAGCGTCAGTATATGTACTGACATTCCCACTTCAGTAGGTACTGGATTGCAAAACTACAGGTACTGGATTGCAAAGCTACGAGTACAGGATTCAGGAGGACTCAAGGAAGAGGAGCAAAGGGTCGATTTTATTACAATTGTAATATATGTTGTTACCGTTGTTCCTATTGTAATTTATTTATGTTGAGAAGCATCCAAGTGAAAGTACCAAGTGTTATATATTATTCATTTTACTCTGATGTAATTTTTATTGCAAATTTGTAACACTTGGGCTTGTATGGCATTATTGTAACACTGATATAATGTATTGCAGTTTTATAACATTCGGACTTGTAATACAATTGTGTTGAATAAAAAGTTTTAAAATTTCCTATTTTCTGTGTATTTTGGCTAATTGAAGGAAAAGATTCTGGCTTATGTCACGGTTTCCCAGTGTATGGAAATCGGGGCGTTACAGAAAACTCAGCAAATAAATATAGAAAAATTATGGGTGATTCTCTAGCATGTCTAGTCTTAGCAAGATAAATTTCGTATTATTATATTACTGATAACATGTTCAAATTAAATTACAAAGCAGGGTGATATAGGTGAATTGTGAATCTGGAAATTCAGACCCAGCAGTATTAAAACAACAATATCTCACAAAATATAACTCGGAATTTGATTTTGGCAGATGTTCTGAAAACTAGACACATGGGGCTACATTTCATATTCAGAAACCAACTCAATATTTTTTCATTAACAGGGTTGAAACCATCAAGCAAAGTCAGGACAGCAGTATTCCAGAACCAAAATATTCATAATAACTTGATTTTTGTTCAAACAATTATAAAATCTTAACTAGAGATAATTGAATTATCACATAAGCAACTCAAGAATGATTTCAACATTATCAAGATGGGGAAATTGTTATTATGGCTACTCTATCATGTTTCAATATTCCATACAAACACATACAACCAAGTTATACGATTCACTCATAATAGTTCATATATATATATATATATATATATATATATATATATATATATATATATATATATATATATATATAGTGTTGTTTTGTCATGTGTCATGTCATGCATGCAATGATGAGGCTAATCAAGGTATTTTTACAACACGAAATGATAGGATCAAATCGAAACGAAATATCGATGGATCAAAACATTTCAACACAAACAACATGAGATCGGAATTGAACTACGATGAACCTACTTACGGATTTTCAAGGAATTGCTTGTACGGTGTACAATAAAATTCGTACAAGAGAGTACTTGCCTTGATTGGATGAAGATGAGACGATGACGGAAGGGCGATGAACACATGTGCAAACACATGCGAGGGAACAAAACAGCAACTCAGCGAAGAACGGCAACGACAAGAGTGCAAAGCAGTAACGGCACGAGCAACAACAGCACAACGACAACGATAAGGCAGCAGCGACTGTGGGTGATCGACTGGCTGATTGTGGTGGCAGGGCTGTCGAAGTCAAGGGGTTCACAAGCTTTGGTGGCTGCTGGTGGCCGCAGGGGATTTGCAAGGAAGGGCAGTAAGGAGCGAGAGGACTGGCAGCGTCGAGGGTGGCTCGAGCGGGGGACTATCTACAGATGGCAGTCGGCGGGAGAGGCAACGAGACTGCGGGGGTTGCGGAGGTCGATTGAGGGAGAGTGGGAGTAGTCGAGGATGGAGCTAGTGACCATGGGGGCGTGCTCGACGGAGTGGAGGAGGAGTTGCGGGGTCGCTCTGCTTTCGGAGAAAACAGAGGAAGAGGGAGGATCGATGGGTTGCGGAGGACGACAATGGCAGGGAGGAATGGCAGCTCGGTGGTGATTGGCGGTGGAAGGAGCAGGGGCTGACGACTGGGGAAGAGGACGATGGAAGGGGACTTCGATGGGTTGATCGGGGGTGATGGAACTCGAGGCTGGCGATCGGCGGTTGGGTTTCGATGAGAGCAGAGGAAGAAGGAAAGTTGAGGTCGGGGGTAGGGGGAATGAACAGTGGCGACTAGGGTTGAATAGTAGATCTAGGGTTAGCGTAGGGTAGGGTAGGTTAGGGTTTATATAGGGTAGAGATGGATATTGGGTTAGCAGGTTTCGGGTCAGAATCCAATAAAAAGAGGGCTAAAAGGGTTTTGGGTTAAAATCCAATAGGAATGGGTTTTAGGTTAAAATAATAAATAAATAAATCAATAATAATACCATAGTACAAATGAATCAACTAGTATGCATTAAATTAATACTCAAATACTAATAAACACAATAGAATATACGGATTCACAGAATACATAAAATTGGGTTTGATTTGGGCTAAATATGATGAATAGAAATATCATAACAATTAATTAAATCAAATAATGTACATAAACTTCATACTCCAATAATAATAAAAATAATAAAAAAAATCGTAGAAATCATAACAACCAATAATAATAATAATAATAATAATAATGATTACCACAATGGTCAAAATCATAATAATAATAATACTAATAATAAGATTTGTATTAAATAACTTACAGAATAGAAATAGACATGTATTAAAATATATAGTCGACTGAAGATAGAGAAAAATACCATTAGTGAATAAAATTGACTTTATCAGGGAATCCAACAATACATTTTAACAAAAAGAATTTAAAAGCTGAAAAACAATTTACAAAAATCGAAATACTGGAAAATACACAGAAAATACGTATCGGCGGGAACGGGGATTACAATAAGATCGCGTTCCGAACTCGACATGGGCATTATGAATTTTTAGTTATGCCATTGGGAGTGACGAATGCACCAACCATATTCATGGATATGATGAACAGGGTCCTGCGACCATTCATCAACTCTTCTGTCGTGGTGTTTATCGATGATATCCTACTATATTCCAAGTCAGAAGAAGAGCACGTTGAACATTTGGCAGAAGTGTTGAAGAGGATACAAGAGCAGAAATTATATGCCAAGCAATCCAAGTGTGACTTCTGGAAGTCCGAAGTCGCTTTCTTGGGTCATATCCTTTCTAAAGAGGGAGTGGCCACTGATCCACAGAAGCTAGAAGCAATGAAGGAGTGGCCAAGACCCCGCATCTGTAAATGAGATCAGAAGTTTCTAGGGTTTGACCGGTTATTATCGGCGATTCATTCGGGGATATACTCAGATTGCCATGCTGCTCACAGGATTTAGGAGGAAGAATGTAAGTTTCAAGTGGACAGATTAATGCGAAGCAAGCTTCCGAGAGTTAAAAGAGAGGTTGACTACCGCTCTAATTTTGGCTTTGCCATGAGCGGGAATTGACTATGATGTCTACAGCGATGCTTCACATCGAGGAGTGGGCTGTGTACTGATGCAAGAGGGAAATGTAATACCTTATGGATCTAGGCAATTGAGACTGCATGAGAAAAATTACCCAACACATGATTTCGAGTTGACAACAATCATATTCGCCTTGAAGCAGTGGAGGCATTATGTGTATGGGGAGAAAATCAACATGTACACCGACCACAAAAGCCTGAAGTATATCTATCAGCAAAGAGACCTAAATTTAAGGTAGAGAAGGTGGTTGGAAGTGCCAGACGATATTCGTCCAGAGATAAAGTATTATTCGGGGAAGGCAAATGTAGTGGCTGATGCGCTCAGTCGAAAAAGCAGTTTATCTTGTTTGATTACAACTCAGGAGAAACTTGCAGAAGAATTCGATCGAGCTGGAATCGAAGTAGTATTGCAAGGACTAGGGGCATCTTTGTCGCAGTTGAGACTTCAGCCCACGCTGAGGGATTGGATCATTGATGGTTAGAAAACTGACCCTGAAATTTAGAAGATGAAGGAGCAAATTAGCACGGGCAAATTGTCAGAATTCCAAGTAAGGGACGAAGTGCTGTGGTTCGGAGAAAGATTGTGTGTACTTGATTAGTCAGAATTGAAGGAGAGAATTCTACAGGAGGCACACACTACTCTATTTTCAGTACATCCAAGGAGTACCAAGATGTATAAAGATATTAAGCAGCATTTCTGGTGGTCGGGATTAAAAAGGGATGTAGCAGAGTTCGTAGCAAGATGTGCGACTTGTCAGCATATCAAGGTAGAGAATTAAAGACCTAGAGGTTTACTACAGCCATTACCCATTCCAGAGTGGAATGAGAGAACATCAGCATGAATTTCCTCACGGGGCTACCTAGAAGTCCCAAAGGGAATGATGCAATTTGGGTAATAGTGAATCGACTAACCAAGTCTGCTCATTTCTTGGCAATGAAAATCACCTGGTCAATGGAGAAGTTGGCAGAATTGTACATCGGGGAGATAATGAGACTGCATGGAATTCCTATGTCGATTGTTTCAGATCGAGATGCATGGTTCACGTCACACTTTTGGAGGAGCCTTCAGACAGCATTAGGAACCAGGACTGACTTCAGTACTGCTTTCCATCCCCAATTAGATGGATAAACTGAGTCAATCGTGTGTTGGAGGACATGTTGAGATACTGCGTAATGGATTTCGGCGGAAGCTGGTAGAGGCACTTAGCTCTGGTAGAGATTGCCTACAATAATAGTTTTCAGACTAGCATTGGCATGACACCGTATGAGGCTTTGTATGGGAGGAAGTGCACAATGCCGGTGTGTTGGTATGAAGTTGGGGAAAGGCAGATGTACGGGCCGGAGATAGTACATCAAACCTCGGAGAAAATAGAATTGATCCGGAAGAGACTGGTCGAGGCACAAAGCAAACAAAAGAGCTATGTAGATAATCGGAGAAGGAATTTGGAATTCGAAGAGGGTGACTTTGTCTTCTTGAAGGTATCTCCGATGAAGGGAGTGATCCGATTTGGGAAAGGGGGAAATTTAGCTCCAAGATACATAGGACCATATAAGATACTGAAGAGGATAGAGAAACAACTTATCAGTTGGAATTACCGGAAGAGCTAGCCCAAGTGCTTAATGTCTTTCATGTGTCCATGTTGCGAGGCTACATTCCAGATCCAAGTCATCACTTACCAGAAGTACAAGAAGGTATACAGATAAACTTGAGCTACAAACAGCATCCAGTGAAGATCATGGATAGACAGGAAAAAGTTTGGAGGAACTAGACTATACCCATGGTCAAAGTAATTTGCAGAAATCAGCTAGTTGAGGAGGCAATTTGGGAATCGGAAGAGCAGATGATGAGTGAATATCCTGAATTTTTTGCTTAAAACCTTGCATTCTTTTTCTGTTACCCTCTACTCTTTAAGTGTAGTTTTGAGGACAGAACTATTCTAAGGAGGAAATGCTGTAACATCCCCGAAAATATTTATTTTTAATATTTTCTTTCGCAGGCATTTTGCACGTAATTTTTTGCACGTGTCGATTAATGAAATTCTCTTAAGTCATTAAAATTTTCCTCTCATTTTACAAGTCACTACTGTGTGGTTAATTTTAATAAAAATCAACTAGGCTTAAATCTATATTTTGTAGCCCATTAAAATTATTATAAATTAAAGCCTATATTTATTATGTGTGCATTCAACGTGCATGAATATTTTTTAAAATTAGATAAGACTAGTACACATTACAATGTGTAACATATACACAAAATTTTAATTAAAAACCAATAATAAAATATTATGAAGAAGTGTGCACATGCTCTTTCCCCATGCATTGGCCGGCCACTAGATAAGTGGGAGAGTGGGAGTGTGTGGGTAAGTGGAGAGCTCTTTTAGGAAGTGGGGAGTTATTAAAAACTACTCATTATTTTACCCTATAAATAGCCCCTCCCTTTAGCCATGAAGAAACACAAATCAAATCAAAACAAAAAAAAGGGAGAGAGAGAGAGAAAGAGAGAGATTGCTTCGGGATTTGCTAGGAGGCTTGGAATTTTTGTGCTTGTGGAGCTCTTTGAGGCTTTTTGCTAAGGATTCAACTATTAGGAGCTTTTGAGGTGGGTGTTCTCATTGTCTTCTAAAATTTTGTAGATTAGGTTTGAATGTCCATAACATGTGTAGATGTTAATTTAATTAGGGTGTATAAGTGTAGAAGCTTTCTATAGTTTTAATTGTGCACTCTTAGTCTTGGTTAGTATGTGAATGTGTATTGTTTTCATTATTTTCTAAAATGCTAGTAATTGTGCATGTTAGAAATAGGAAGATGGAGTAATGAAAATGGCAAGTGGATGTAAAGTGACATCTTTAGCAAAATTTATTAGTATATGCTAAATTACAATCATGTAGTAAAAAATTGAATTAATAGGAGTTTTATAGAATGCCTTCCTAGTAGAGAATTAAAAAAAAAAAAAAAAATCATGGAATCAAATTTCTCTATATACAATGTAGTAATGTAAAAACTCTCAAAAATGTAGTTGTATAAAGCGCAACAATTTATATAATTCAAAATTGTAGAATTATGAACAATTCATACAAGTTGGGAAATAATTGCCTTTATTTTTTAGAATAGATGGCTATAGGATTTATTTCGGGATAATACACAAATGTTGAAGTAACTTATTCTCTGAAAATGATTATAAAGAGCAATGCATTGCAAATGCGAAATCAATTTTTAAAAAAAAGAAATTTAGAAATAGAGAGTTGAAATAAAAGAATTACCATGATGATAATATTAGAATGTGAGGCTTGATTGCCTGGTCTTGGTGCTAGGTTTAAATCATTGTGTATAGTCCTATAGGTTGCGGGTTCTCTTGGAAGGCTCTGTTCTTATTAACATTCGATTTTCAACATATAAATAGTTGGAGGGTTATAAAAAGAATTGAAGGGTTTTTTCTTCACAAAATGAGAGTAGCTCACTGGTCTGGATTGCGGTCTGAGTTGCTGTGTGACCTGGGTTTGAATCCGGGTGTGCACTTTTCATTTTTATTTTTTTAATGCTTTTTCATATTTTTAAAAATTTGGAAAATTTATAGAAATCTTTACGAATATTATTATAACATTTGAAATTAATTCTACACTATTTTAAGATATATTTTGGAGATTTAAAAGTTACATTAGATAATGTACTAAATGAATCTAATTTCTAGTCTAAATTTGAGGGGGGTTGTTTATGTTAAAATGAGATAACTTTTAATGATTGGAATAGTAAAATATAAATTTGGGGAAATTCATTAGGATGAAAAATTATAATATACATTATCTACTTTAAGAAGTGAGTTCTTGATAAACATTTTTGTGATTAAAGATTGAAGTGTGATAAAGTTTGCATATATATGAAAAAGGATTTCATCCTAGATTTATGAAAAAAAAAGAAAAGGGTGATTTATATGATAAATTAAGAGATAAACAAAGAATGAACTTGGGAGAATAAATGTATGATATTCGTACGGAATTTTTATCGAGTTGAAATGCTCTCTTGAGATGTATTATATGGGAATGAGAAATCATACGTTGAAATTGACAATTCAAAGTGAATGTATGAACAAATCAAATGAATTATGAAATGAGAAATTTTATAAGGTTAAGATTAACCTAGAAGATTTCTATGTTGAGATAGATGGGTTCTAGGAGCTAAGCGAGGCCTGTAATGTCCGGCAAGTTTAATAAATAAAATTTTGTGAAATGATCAGTATGGACCTGAATGTTGATGAGAGAATTTAAGTCCGGCTTGGTAAGCTAGTTCTAGACCAGGATAAATACAAATTAAATTAAGGACAGACACTAGAAAGGAAGATGTGATGAGACCTGGGCAAACATAAGTGGGGCGTTCCGGTACTATAGATTCAGTCGGGCGGTGTACTTCGGGAATGTAATTGCCGTGCATCCAGTCGGGCGGTGTACTCTGGGACTATGATAGCTATGCGGAGCGAAGCAAGCCTTAATCCAGGATTATGAATGATCGGGTGGTGTAATCCGGGATCATGAATAGTCAGGGCGAATAGGTGGTAGATCTCCAATATATTCTGGGCTAGAGCAGCACTTGCGGGATGTCTGCATGAGGTGGATTCTGTATAGTCTGGCAGTGTACTCCTGGGATAGAATCCATTCTCGTGAGATGTATGAACCTTGTTTTCGTCACCGTAGTAGGATTTCATAACGAGGGATTGAACCCTATAATAAGGAGTACGATAAGGGCTTGCCCTCGGACCTATGTAGTATAAGATGTATAGAATCTGAACAAGTATGCATTAGTGTCATCGTAGTGTAAATGTCTGCATTAGGAATTAGGTTCATATTATATATTGACATAATTAGGATAGTCACTTTTCTATTTCTGCATTCAAGTTGGTGATTGTTAAGATGGTGAAATCGCTGTATTATAGCTTTGCATCAGTTGTATGCAACTGACGTGCCCACAGTTTTCTAGTTGCAGGATTGGTTTTAACATGGACTTGAAGTCATTATGAGGAATGTCACGAGATTGAAGAACTTTCATTGTCATAAGTTATATTGCACTTATTTATTTCCGTTGTGCTAATGTAAAAAACGTTGTTGTAAATGAAAAGGTTTTAAATTCCTTGTATTTTTATACAAATTGAAGAAAAATATCCTGTATTTGCTACGAATTATCTGTGTTCGGAATTTAGGGGTGTTACAATTGGTAGGTTTGGAAGTTCTTGGCATGATTGTTTATGGCAGGGGCTTCAAGTTTATTTATGGGCTTTGACTTACTGTGACTGCTTCTGGTGGTAGCTCTATGGCATCAAGAGGGAGAACCGAGCTGCTATTGTGGTGGTGTAGCATGCCTGTGCTGCATGTTGGCTTCCTACAACTTGGGCTACGCCTATTGTTGTTGGGAACTTTATTTTCACGTGCTAGGCTGAAGCAACAGCATGAAAGACTGCTAAGTGTGAGCGACCAAATATAGCATTGTGCGCGACTTTGATGTTAACTACCATGAAGTCTAATGCCTCTGTGCTTTTCCTTCTGTCAGATCAAGTGTGATGATTCCTTCGACTTGAACAGGTGCACCTGAGAACCCATGGAGTGTATAACCAGCTGGCTTGAGTCGATCCTGGGAGATCTTGAGGGCATCGAATGTTGCGATGAAGATGATGTTTACAGAGCTGCTGTTGTCTACAAGGATGCATCGTACATCATGATTTTTCATGCACAGGTTTATAACCAATGCGTCGTAGTGAGGCGTCTTGACACCCTTTAGATTTTTATCGGAGAATAACACAGGGACGCCTAGTCTCTTGGTAGGTGGATGTTGTATACTGATTTGACCTCCCTCACGAAGGCTTTGAAGGAGTTGGAATCTCCCCCATTAGACCTCCGTGAATAGAATGGAGAATGGCCATGTGTTCTGAGTCTTGGAATTTATTGGGCTTCTCTTGACGCTTATTAGCCCTTTGTGCCGAAGGGGTTTCAATGTTGTTATTTTTCTAAACAAATTGGGAGAGGTTGCCTCAATGAATCAGACCTTCAAGTTCTTCTTTGAGGGCTCATCAATTATTAGTAGTGTGTCCATGATCTCTGTGAAACACACGCCACTTGTTCCTATCTATTCTCTTGATGGCTGTGGTCATCTTTGGGGGGGGGGACGAAATATTCCATCTTTTTCAATTGCCATGAGGATGGCATATACAATTTCATTAAGGGGAGTGAACTTGTCGAAACGTGGTGCCGGAAGAGGGTGGCACCTGCACCGCCTATTTAAAACTTCCTGGTTCCTTCCTCATTTGCATTCTTCAGTTTGTTCCAGGATGGTGAGTCCTTCATGCCTTGAGGATAAAGAGCTTCCTCGGCTCTGATATACTTGTCACTCCTTTCCAGGAGCTCGGTGAAATCTTTAGGAGGCTTCTTCGCAAGTGAGGTCTTCAGGTCTTTGTGAGTGACGTTGTGGCAGAAGGCGGCAACTACCATTGCCGAGTCTAGGGAAGAGATGGACTTGCTTCGGCTGTGAAGTGCTTGAAAAAGTCTTTTAACAGTTCTCTGTCTCTTTGCTTCAATTCCAACAGGGAGGTACTTATTTTTTCAGCCTTGCGGCTAGTAACAAAGTGGACTATGAAGAGCTTACCGAGTTGGTCGAAGGAGAATATTGACTCTGGAGTAAGGCGGGAGTACAATTTCCTTGCATAACCTTTCAAAGTCGCCGAGAATGTTCGGCACATGTATGCATCAGTGGCGTTATAGACCATCATGAGAGTTTTAAAACACTCAATATGGTTAGTCGAGTCAGATTCACCATTGTAGGATTCAAACTGAGGAGCTTTGAAGTTCTTTGGAATAGGTGCATCGAGGATGGATTTGCTGAAAGGAGGTCGACTATGGCGGTAAGCCCTACTGGAGCTGTTCCCTTCGTGCCTTATTTGTTCTAGGTGGTCCTCTACTTCTCAGATGCAGTGAATGACTTGGTCGTCTCTCTCTTGTATCTAGATAAGTCGCTGGATTATTCTTCTCTTAAAGGAGTAGAGTGGCGGCTCCATGAGCGTTGACCTTGACCCTGAGTGCCTCGGATGGCTCGGAGGAAGTTATGCTTGAAGTCTTTCAGTTGAGCCCTAGTGACTGGGGCCTCTTGCTCTTTATTCCTTTCAAGATGCTTTCGACTCTCATGAGAGGAGTGTCTTCATCTCTTCCTTCAGGGAGAGTTGCTTCACCAGTTCTCCTGACGTTCTGAGCGGGAGGCCTCGCCTCGGGCACGCCACTCATCCAAACGGATTCGTAGATCGGTCCCTTGTTGTCTGGCATTGATGATTTGACGAAGATCTCTTGTCCCCTGAGACCTTGCGAGGTCAACAAGTCACTATCAGTATTATGGACCAAGACATGGTCGTGCAGAGGGTGTTGTTCATGAAAACTTTGTCGAGAGCCCCTCAGCGCCTCTCCGTGGATAGGAGCTTGATTAGGCTGTTGGGGCAGATCCGGCTGGTGAGGAGGAACATGGTCCTCCACAGGAGGAGCTGGTTGACGAAGAGGGCTAGCTAAATGGCTTTGAGCCTGCTGCTCTCCCTCTTAACTTCGGTGGCAAGGCAGGAGAATTCGGTGTTTCTTACGGTAAATCTGATCTTTGATGTATATCTGTGTAGTTTCCTACAAATGGTGCTAATTTGTTGCTGCTTATTTTGGTGTGGGAGCAAACAAATTGTGAGTTTATATTTTGAAGAAAACTACTAAAGAACTAACCTTTGATCGTCGACATAAAAGTAGTTGGAGCTCCTGAGATTGGATCTGGATCGTTGAAAGAGCACATTGATCTAAACTCGACGGTTGCTAACATGGCCGATGGACCTTAAAAAGTTTGAAACACTGAGGATGACCTCGGCGACAAACCCTCCGATGCTGAAGTCAGAACTATAGAAAGAAAAAGAGTTTGAGAGAGAATTTGTTGATTACCTCCTGACTAAGGGAGGGGAAGGATATTTATAGGCCTAAGAAACAGTTAGGAGATTGATATGAATCTGTTATCTTCTGTTGATTCTCCCCCTTAAGAGATAGAATCAATTACTCTTTTAATAGGGACAAGAGATTTGACTTACACCCCTTATGGGATGGGTATCTCTTTTGGTGGGTCTAGTAGCTTTTAATGGGCTTTAAAGCAGACCATGTCTCTTTAGTGAGCCTGAAGAAGGCCCGGACCTGTTAAAGAGGCCTGTTATTGTTAATCTGCCTATAGAAGCTTTAAGACCTGTGCTGAAATCGTTCGACCCTGATATGCTGCGATTCTTAGGTTTATCATTTAGAGTTGTTGTTATATCATTCTAATTTTGATGATATTCTTTTATGAATTCATGTTTCATTCCAATTTTGATGATTATGATTTTGACCATAATTGATTTGACAGCTCTATCATTCCAATATGTAGTTCTTGTGTAGAAACTATAATAGTTATTGTACTTTATTTTGATAAAGATACTTGATTGTGATGCTTGTGTTGTCCATATGCAAATCTAAATTGAATTGTACTAAGTTTTTTTGTTTGAACTAGATACTTTTATACATTTCATTTGAGTTCTAAGAGAAGTGACTCATGAAATTCTTATTTGCAATGTTTATAAACAGATGCTAGCAAAGGCAAAGGAGATGAATCTTTCAACCTTGATTTTGAGAACGATGTTATGCTTGATATGGAGGAGTAGACATAAAGGAACTTGCAAAAATAATTTTTCAATTGCTTGAAGGAACTTCTATTTTAGTTTAAGACCTTATACATTTAATGAGCTTAATTTTTTTTGTTTATTTGAAGTTTAATTATTTTGATGATTAGAGACTATAATTTTTGCTTTTGTTGATTTAGTCTTTGTGAACAATTCCATTTTGATATGGTCTTGGAACTACTTGATTATTTCGGTTTAGTCTTATTTGAACTATTCAAGTTATAATTGACTTAGTCTATGAACTGTATTATCTTGTATTAAATGCTTATTTAAAAATTTTGTGATCTAATCCACACAACATGTGGGATTGATGAGATAACTAGGTATTGCCTTATATATTGACAATATAGGAGGAGATTGTTGGATATATAAGTATATTCTCAATATAATAGAATATTATTTTGTATAATATTGAATGGCGCAATACGTGTTTGTATAATACGTGTTTGTATGTGTTATCTGTTAGTTGTTGGATCAGGATTGAGTGAGCATAAAGCCTAGTACCCAAAATCCACTTTTATCTCATATATACTGGTCTTGTGGTAGTGCCTGAGATTATTCCAATTATGATAATCAGGGTATAATATCTCAAGTAGTAGGGATATTAAACCCTAACCCTAATTTCTCATTGTTCTTATTCTCATTATTATTCAACAATATAAAGGAGGTCTCATGTTCGAGGCCAGACTACATCCAAATTTTAACTTTTGAAAAAATTTATTTATTAAGACGTGCATTGCACATGTAAATTACTTGTCATTCTAATGGGGGAAAACATATATAAAGAAGGGGAGTCTTCCATTTCAAAAGCAATGAAAGTACAAACTGTGCGTCTATCTATCATATGAATGATCCGAACTGTTCACACTATTTACCATGACCAAATTAGTCTACAAATACAAAGTCAAGTCATTTGAAATTCATTTGTCCATACATCACGTCATTATAAAAAATAACGATTTTTTACCCATACAATTTGTAACACTTCAATGAATGAGCAAACGAATCTCAAACGACTTGATTTCTCATACATAGACTAATCTGGACATATTAAACAATATGAACTGTTTGGATCATCCATAAGATGGATAGATGCACTATTTGCACCATTTGCACTTCCATTGCGTTTGCAAAGGAAGACTCCTGTATAAACAAATAAATAAATATCACTCATAATCATGCTAATTTTGGGTGATTGAAAACTCCCTTTATTTCTTTTCTTTCACATCTGCTCCACCTTCAAACCACTCCAATGCAGTTGATCCCATCTCTCCCCCTTCTTCTCAACACATGTAAAATTGAACTTTTGAATGGAGATTAGACACCCTTGAGGATGAGCAATTTCCAACGGAGATCAGATAAGGCTTATCATATCTAAATCCCAAATCAGAATTGGAGGTGGAGAGGACTCTAGAGAGGAGTGTTAGGTTTATGTCTTACATACTAAGTTTTATATGAAGACGATGAAGCGAAAGAAGCGACACATCAATTGGATGGAAGATGAGAAGCAACAATAGCAATAGAAGAAGGTGTGGTCAACTGCACAGTCAGCCATTACCCCCTCGGGTTTGGCTAGAGTCAAATGCGGTCGACTGCATTTTGGGTAGTCGACCATGCGCAGCTGCTATTTGTGTTTGGGTGCGGGTCTAGGGGATTTGTTTAAAGCCCGACTTCTTCCCCAAGTTAGATCGTATGACTCTTATCATATGTTTATCACTTCAGAAAATATTAGATGGCTATTTTATCAAGATATCAAACTAGGGTTTCTCTATATCTCTATATATTATTGTAATTGGCCTCCATTGAGGGCTAAGAGAGAGTACTTCATTGGAGATAGTTTGAGAGGTTCTCCAATTGTAAACAACTAGTATTTTCTGGTGAGGCTTGAGAAGAGGGTCATGGATAGAACTGTAATATTCTTGTATCTTCTCTAGATGAATAATATCTTGGTTTCTTGTCCCCCAGATTAAGGCAAAATCCCCAATCGGGATAAATTTGTGTGCCTTGATGTGTTTGGTGTGATCTTCTATTTGCTTGGTGGGTTTGTATTGATCGTGTCGCTTACCTCAATAAGATCCTATTAGAAGAGGGAATCAAATTCACTAACAATTAGTATTAGAGCATTAGGTACGTGGGTTTGTTCGAGTTCCATGGAGAAGTTGGCAGATCATATCACGAAGATCAAGCGGTTCGAAGGTAAGATCAACTTTGATCTCTTAATGGTGGACATGCATGAATCATAAGTTCAACATGGCTTGGATCTAGCCCTAGAAGGAGATAAAGGAAGACCAATTTGCACAAAGCAGGATAATTGGGAGGAGATTTATTCAGAAGCCTTGCGTTTAATTCAGATGTTATTGTCGAGTGAAGTCAGGTATAGGAGAAGCGTGACGAGTATTTGAGCAAGACTCAGAACTGATTACTCAAAATCCTTCTTACAGGGTCAGATGTACCAGAAAAGAAAGTTGTTGGGTTACTCAATGAAGAAAAGTACTGCTCTTTTAGATCATACAATGGATTTCAATATGGAGTTATCTGAACCAAGGACGATTAACACAGATGATCTAAAAGCTCCCAATTTGGTATATTCACCAAAAAATTCATCCAACTTAATAACCATGCTAGACGGGAAATCTACCAAGGATAAGTTTTCAGTGGAAGGTATGATCAAGGGCTTGGAGGAGGATGCACTTAGGAAGGAGAGTCTGAAATTGACATCAACTTTTGTGAGTTGCTTAGAGGTGGATGGTACTTCGAATGGAAGGAAAAGTGCACGTAAGGGTAAGGTCCATTGCCACCATTGTAGAGGGATTGGGCATTACATGAAAGATTTTTGCAAGTGGTTGAGTCCGATGGGAGCCAAATTCAATGCCGCTAAATCAGGTGATAGCAAAAACAATTTTTTTAAAAAAGTTCTTCAGAAGTGGATTTTGGTTGTTCTTTGGATTCTTAGTTCTTCTCAAGTTTGCACAGAGAGGAAGATGATTTATACTTATAAATTTTCATCGTGTCGTTGTGTGAGAACGAAGATTAGTAAGATTTGTGATTTAATAGGTGAGAGAAAAGATGAGTCGAAGATGACAGAAGAAAAGGGACTCACTCTAGAGGAGGTCATGTATATTCCTTTGTTGTAATAGAGTCTGATATTGAAATACCCCGGATAATATAATACTTTTGTCTATATATATATATATATATATATATATATATATATATATATATATATAGGGTAAAAGGGGTATGAGCAACTTGCTCATTTAGTAAATAAGCAATTGATGATGTGGCATACATATGATTGGAAAATCATTAAAAGGAATAAGCAATTGATGATGTGGCATACATATGATTGGAAAATCATTAAAAGGATTATTTGTCCAATATATCACATGCATGCCACATAATCAATTGCTCATTTACTAAATGAGCAAGTTGCTCATATCCCTTTTACCTATATATATATATATATATATATATATATATATATATTGTCTGTGTGTATATATATATATTGCAGTGTTGTTTCATTATATATGAATGAATGACGGAGTGCGTTTTTGTTTGCGGGGCGGTTCGGGTGGATGGTTGTGTTCTTGATGATGCGCGAGAATGAGAAGGACCGGTGCTAGTACATACACTAGTTTTGAGTGCTGTATGTATACAAATATATAATTGTATGGTACTACAATGGATATACTTTGCATGCACTCAAATCTAACCTCTCATCTCTCATTTAGAGCTTGATCAAGACCAAAGAATTTCAGCCCAAGCCTTGTCTCAAAAACAAGAAGCTAGACCATGGTTTTTGGCAAAACCACCTAGCCACCTCACCCCTACCCCTACCCTAACTGGCCGGCCGCCCTTTCCCCCCTCTTTCCCTCACACCTCTCTTGATAAAATCCCTCATTTCCCACCTCTTGAGCTCTGGAATTTTAGAAAAGAAATAGAAAGAAAGGAGAGAGTGAAAGGAGCAAGAAAGAAGGAGCATTTCCAAGCTTTGGAGTAGGATTTTGGAGGAGCAAGCTCAAGGCACACCTCATCTTCTCAAGCCAACTAAGGGTGGGGAGTTCTCTGAACTTGTTCTTATTCATTCTTGTTTAAATTTCTTGCATGCATGAGTATAGTAGTTGAGGATGGTTGATTTAAGAGTAGATTATTAGACACTAGAATTGATAACAGGAAACATGATCTGTATGCCTTAGTTCCGAATTTTCAGAGAGCAAATTACTTAGAATTTGATCTTCAAATTATCAAAGAATTGTCTCATACATGTCTAGAAGATGAATTATTTATTTCGGAATTTTCTGATGATTTTGATATTTTAATAAAATCCATTTTGAGGACTGAGCTGTAAGGCAGGAACATGATCTGTCTATTGTGATAACTGAGCTTGTGGGAATTCTTATTTTTAATTGGCTCATGATATATTTCTGAAATTTTTACCATGTTATCTTGCATGCATCTGAAATCTACAGAAAAATAATGAAATTATTTGAATGAAGTTTGATGCATGTTCGAAATTAATTAACCAAGAGTAGTCAAGACAGTAACTGAAGAACAGAAGAATTTTTCTTCGTGTTTATAACAGGTAGAACACAGTGAATACTTAGAATTTGGATATGAAACTTTTTGCATTTTACTCATGATGATGTCTAGTTTCTGTAATAAAAATTTGGTGGCCATTTGATAAGTATTTGATTTATAATGGATTTTTTAGCATATACTGTGCTTAACTCAGTCAGTTTTGATACTCTGTTAAGATGGTACTTTTGTGTCTCCTTAAGAGAAGATTTTGAGGAAGTGTTCTATTAGGAATTTGTAGTACACATTAGAGCTTTCCAAAGAGCCCTGGTTGAAGAAATACCTGTGGTTAGATTATTAAATATGATTTTTATAAGATTGGGCAGAAACCAGGTTTTGCGCTAAAGGCTCTGTTTTAGTAAGGCTTAGTGTGTGGTTCTGTATACCTGAGAGTAATGTCTGTTTTAGGACGATCAAATGAAACTTTGGGATGGGTGATCAACTAGGAAGTTGTAGAGGACATTCCCACCTTTCCATAGAACCAGCATTTGTATGATTTCAATAAGCAGGTAAGGTTTTGTGCTATTGGTAAGGTGCAGCCAGTGTACAGGAGGTACACAGGCTGAGGTTTGTGAGGCTAATTTGAGGATTTAGATGACTGAATCTGAGGTGATTGTAACACCCCGCAAAATTTAAATGACAATTTTGCCCTCGGGTGTTACGCACGTGCATTTTGTACTATTACTGATCATATCCATAACGCATTTTGATATGTATTTTGAATTCCTATTATTTATACAATCGTGTATTCTTAAAAAATCACATTTGAGACAACTCAAATGCTATATTTCAATCTTTGAGTTTTTACGTGCTTTCTACGTATTATCAATGCACGTGTCGATTTTCGGATATTCCACCGTTACGTGCAAATTTTTCGATGAGTTTCAACTATTTATTTTTATAAACATGTTTAAATTCATTTTTGTAAATAGAATTCGATTTTTGTCTATTTTAATTAAAATAAATTTCTACGTGCAATACACGTGTTTTCGGTACGTTTGAGTATATTATCAAATATGTATATTAAATATACTTTCTATTGCATTTCAATTGATTATAAATATTTTTCGGTTCATAAAGTCAATTTTTGTATTTTTGAGATTTTACGGGCGACGCACGTGTTTTGGTGCACGTGTTTAAGCGTGTTCTTCCTTCAAAGTAAATTTTCATGAAATGTTTCTTTCCATTTTATTGTGCATGAAAAGTATAATTTTTAAGTTAATTTTACATATTTATTACAAATTAAATAAGTTGTTTTAAAGGGATTAAATAAATAAATTGTTTTTGTACACAAAGCACGTGCACGTGCACACGTGCGATGTGCACACTTTTTGGGCCGGGCTGTTGTGAGAAGAGGGAAAAATTCTGAACATTTGATTTTAAAATGGGAGGGAAAACAAGTTACAATTTTTATAATGGGGTGAGTGGAGTTCATGTGGGAGGTGGTTGCTATAACTACCCATTAGCTTTCTTATAAAAGTGCACCCTTAATCTCTCATTCTCTCATCTCTTCTTCTCCTTCTCTCTTGCCCATGCCGAAACCAACCAAATGGCAGCAAAGCTATTCCCATTCTCCACCTAAGTCACTATTCCACTTGCCTATATACATATACTAATGTATATATATGTACATACATAGTATGTGTACATGAAAGAAGATGGGAGTTGTTCTTGATGATTGCC